>VDFB02000008.1:184260382-184567072 GCA_007258455.2 Sequoia sempervirens | reverse complement strand
CTTTCCCTCCCTCTCCCCTTCTTCCCCTCTTCTTCCCCTCTACCCTCCACTCTCTCTTTCTCTCTTGCCCAACCTCCACCTAATTATTGTTAGGTCTATCTATGCACAAGTCAAATATCCATTTTGGAGCACTAAAATCCTACCATTAGAGAGCATTATAAAATTGTTTTATTTTAAAAAATTTCATATCAAATATCAGATTTAGTCAGATATCCGATTTGTGGGCCATACCAAAACCCCATATGGCCCATTTTTCGCATTCCAATGGACCCTACATTCTTTTTGTAGGCTTTGTAGGTGACAAACACACGGTTTCAAATAGGAAGAGACAAGGTTCAACTTTTTGGAGCATCTTCTACTCAAATTTGTCATAAACAATGATTTTTCAGCATCTTTTATGAGGTATAATGGGGAGCAGCAGTCGTCAGAAGCATAAACATAAGAGAAAGCTTACAAAAGAACAAATTGAAGCATATAGACAAAAAGATAAAGAAGATCATAGGAAGAGAAGACAAGGTATGTTAAATATTGGTGAATTTGAGCCCTATGATCTTTCAAGTGAAGAGGAAATTAAATATGTACAAGGTGAAAATGTTGAACATTATATTGAAATTGGGAATGAAAATGTTCAACTTGATACTCAAAATGTTCAAGCTAAAAATGTTGGAATTGAAGATGTTGAACATGATATTCAAATTGGGAATAAAAATATTGAAATTGATAATGATAATGTTGAAGGTGAAAATGTTGGATTTGAAGATGTTGAATATGATACTAAAATTGGGAATGAAATTATTCAAATTGAAGGTGAAAATGTTGGAATTGAAGATGTTGAACATAATATTGAACTAAGTGTAAATTATGTTTCACCAGATTACATGAGAAATGAAGAACCTTATGTGGAAGAAAGACATATTCCAAATTTAAGACCTTCAAGAACCCCTAAATGGTTACTTGAATTCGATGAGAACATTATAAACAATTTTGAAGGAAAGAGGTCAACACAAACTATTCGGTTGTGGGATAGAAGACTTTTCAACCAGTATTTTAGTGATAAGACATTGACTAAGCAATGCAAATTTTTTGTACAATTGCTAAAGATGCAAAAGATGAGACCTTTGTTAGCCAAATTGAAGATTCGTGTGAACAAGAAGACCAAAAAAAATTCTATTATTGTCAATAATCTTTTTAATGCTCTCAAGTCTATATGGAAAAAATAACAAGGAAAAGGATAAGAGAGTTGCTTGAAGAGTCATTACAATTGCCCTAGTAAGCCATCAATTGAAAAAGGCTTGCTTTATGAGACAAACTTGTATTGATTTTGACATAAATCGTAAAAATTTGGATAGAGCACTTACAAGAAGAGAAAGAATAGATGATCCTCTTCAAAATGATACATGGGATTTTTTCGGGAGGCTTCCATGTGTTGATAAGAAGCTAACTAATAATGTAAAGTAGGTAATTCAACAATTTTGGCATGATAACTCTAGAGTATCACCCAATGAAAAGGATGTTTTAAAGTTAAGAATTGGCAATCGAGACCGTACACCACATCCTAAGCATTTCTTGGAATGAAGCCAAACAATGTTGTTCAAATTTTTTATTGAAACACATCCAAATATGGAAATCTCGCAAAGGAATTTTGAAGGTTTGAAGCCATTTTATTGTGTGCCTCTTAAAATTCATAATACTTGTTGTTGCAAATACCATGTGGAGTTTTCAATGTACCATGAACTATTATGCTATATCTGTTCTACTTTGCATACTAATAAAATTTTGCAGGAGTGTGGTGCAATGCATCTTCCAAAATCATCAAAGGACTTGCTAGATGTTTTTTTATGTTCTAGAGATTTTGCAAAAAACTACACATTACAACCACAAAATAAGGTACAATCTCAGTATTACAATTCCATTCAGATTGCTATTTTTGTCCACATAACATTTAGACATGCACCTGATAGTACAGAGGAGGATCGAAAGATAATCAGAGAGTATCATTTGTATATGAGTGATGATAGATCTCACTCATCTGAGTATGTCCAACATTGTTTCAAGATTTTTTTTTGAATTCTTGCAGGAGCATGCTATAGCACTGGGATGACATCTAATTTGGTTAGATAATTGCACAAGTCAATTCAAGAATGCTTGTATGTTTTATTGGTTGAGTAGAATGCATGTAGAGAGGGTCTACCTCATATTTGGAGTTTTTTTTAAGCTGGACATGGGAAAGGGGAGCATGATGGAGCAGGTGCATGCGTAAAGAGAGCTATAGTTAAGGAGCAATTGAAGATTTCAAGAGAAAAATTCAGCGATGCACATTCTATAGTTGATTGGTGTAGTTCAACATTGTCATAGGGAGGGACACTTAATTCAACAGTGCGTAGATTCTTTTGGTTCATTGAGGAGGGTACAGTGGGCTCAATCAGATTGGATTGCCATACAATCAAAGATTCTTCAAAGATGCATTCATTTCAAAGATTAGATGTAGGCACATGGACCATTTGGACACGAGAGTTGGCTTGTTTTTGTCAAATTTGTATTCAGTGCAAGTGGGATCAATGCGAGTTAAGTGAGTGGGTGGATACATGGGTACCACAGTATCTAACTCGTTTATCTCAAACAATATCCATGACAAATGACATAATGGAAAGTTCAATTGATTACAACCTACTTTCAGATCTACTACAGCTAGGACATATTTTTGCAATTGTTGCACCGTAGGGGAATCAAGAGAGATCAAACTATTGGTTGGCTCGATGTGTGCGAGTAAAGCATAAGCTAGCACAACTGATGGAAGATGATGATGGTTTCATGTATCCTACAGGTTCAGTTGTGGTTGCAGGAACTTGGTTGCAAACATACATGATTATAAAGAATGGCATACCTGCATTTGAAGACTACAAGAAACACAAAACCATTCTCATGTATTCACACCTTGTTATAGCAACAAATGCTAATTTATTGAAGCATCATGCTAGAACAAAGACAAAAAAACTATGGACACTTACTAATGTTGATCATGAAGCAATATTGGATACTCTTAAGCAAAGAGATGACCCTTCAAGCACACTTGAATATCATTTTCAAGAATGGAAGGTAGAATGCTTATGTTCATTATGATTAAGTTCATTAGTGTTCTTTATTTAATATTGATATTTTATATACTATTGCAATGCTTGTGTCTTTAATAGTGATATTTTGTATGCACTTTTGTGATATTTTTGGCAAGATTGATCATGGACCTACTGCAACAATAGCTAGCTCTGATCCTTTCGAAGAGGTATGTGATGGATTAGAACAATATAGATTGGTTATTCTAAGTTTCTTTTATAGTTTGCATCACCAACTTATCATCATTTAGGTTGTTTAGATTAATATAGATATGTTAGTCTAAGCATCTTTTCTATTGTGACAATATAGATTTCTCATTTTTCCACTTTTGTGATATTCCTAGCACGATTGATCATGGACCTGCTGCAACAATAGCTAGCTTTGATCCTTTTAGAGAGGTATTCTAAGCATCTTTTATAGTTTGCATTACCATCTCATCATATTTTGTGTCATTTAGAATAATATAGATTGGTTATTCTAAGAATCTTTTATAGTTTGCATCATCATTCAAGTTGTTTAGATTAATATAGATTTTTTAGTCTAAGCATATTTTCTATTGTGATAATATAGATTTCTCATTTTCCCACTTTTGCGATATTCCTGGCATGATTGATCATGGACCTACTACAACAATAGCCAGCTTTGATCCTTTCAGAGAGGTATGCAACATATTACAACAATATAGATTGGTTATTCTAAGCACCTTTTATATTTTGCATTACCATCTCATCATATTTTGTGTCATTTAGAATAATATAGATTGGTTATTCTAAGCTACCTTGATGGTTTGTACAGGTGCTTGTCATTCCAGAATGTGAACACACTACTATTGTTGAAGACTGTGCCCTAAATGCCTCTAATAGGAAATTTTTGTAAAATTTGAATTTTCAAATTGGAAACAATGTAAAATGGTCATAATTGTGTATGGGCATAATCTATACCTAGTGATGTTTTTTGAAATATGGGTCAAATGTCTAACATTGTATAAAGGGTATGTTTAAAATGTAAAGGGGTCTGTATTTTGGAAACTCATAGGTTTTGTAAAGGGGTCTATTTTTGTACTTAATCAAGCTACAACTGAAGGTTTTCTTCTTGGTTCTTTCCTGTTGGTATGCTTGTTTGAACTAGGTTTTGTAATATCTCCCATTTATATATAATAAATTATAGTGGCTTACAACTTTTTCTCCTCAAATCCAACTTGGGTGCAACTTCATTTTTAGCAACTTTCCTAAGGTTTCTAAGGAAATCAATGTTTCCAACCTTGCCACACCCTATAAATTCATCAAACACATTTATTAGGACCTACACAAGCTTGAGCCAACTTTAAATCTTGTTTCCCCCATGTTTCATTGACATTAGCAAGTTGTAACCACCATTTTTGGTGCAGGAGCACCTACACCACAATATCATTGTGGATCATTTCGATGATTAAAGTGTTAATATTTTGATTTTTTGTCTTTAATGAGATCTAATAGTCCTAATGGTCATGTATTAGGAGGATTTTTTAGGTTTTAGGGTAAAAAAAAATGGAGATCCCAACTTGTCCTAGTTGTTGCTTTGTAGCCTTTGACGGAAAAATTAGTAAATTTGTTTAGGGAAAAACAAGAACATTGTTTTGAACATGTAATGATGCTATTTCAAGCCATTAAGTGAGGTCTTAGTAAAGTTAGAAGTGGAAAATTGCAACATTGCATTATGAGTCATATTAATGTGAAAAATGTTTGTATTTTGGCCTTCAACAGTCATTAAGGTTTCAAAAGTCAATTAATATTGGTGGTTAAAGGCATTGGGAGTTGGATTCCAAGGCATAGCAATGTACTTAAGGCCTTCAAGGGCTCGAGACAAGTTTGGTTGAAGGATTTTTTTTCTTTGAATCAATAAAGTTTCAATTGCTCAGTTCATATTTTACTATTTTTCTTGTGTTTCTGCCTGTACACAAGCCATTCAAGAAATTTTGTATCAAAACTTTATGTAGAAACATTATTACATGTCTTGACTTTATTCTAACTTCTTAATAGAGGGTTTCTTTATTCATTTTGTGCCTCAAAAATATCTAAGATGCCAGAAGTTTCTTTGTTTTCTAAGCATATTGGGGCCTAAATAAAGGTGTCTAAGGTGGTGGCAGAGTTTGAAAGGTTGTGGAAGTACTACATCCAATAAACCCTCAAGAATTACACTAAAAACAAGGGTTTTTTTATTTCACGGTTACATGTCTATACAAATGGAATCCAATTGTAGAATCTTTGTTTTCTTGGCAATTTATTTGCTGCCCCAAGGTTTCAGGGGTCTGTGTGGTGTTTGAAGGTATGTTGCTTTGCATTTTTGGGCTAATTGAGTAGCCTATTCAAGGGTGAATGTATAGGAAGTCAATGCTGGTCCAAAGGAATCTATGTTGTTTCTCATATATGATGTGTAACTTGGATATGGGTGTTTGAATTAGTCATGTGTTGGTCTGGTGGTTTGGAAAATTGTGGAGTAATTGGACAAAAACTAGTTTCTCACTATTACAAGGGTTTAAGCGGGTTAAAGAGGGAAATGTGTATTTAGTTTCTTGTCAAGTTTTAAGGGAGTTTTGGACTGTCCAAAGAGGTTAGAATAATCTTTTTAGATGCCTCAAATAGGCAGGTTGCAAAGAGTTTGTGATTGTGCCCTTGTGTCTGCATCAATTTTTCACCTAATTTCACTCAGTCCAATGTAGCTTGGACTGATTCAGTGTATTTGGTTGCAAAAGAGGACCATACCTAGTGTAAAAGTACCCATCCAGATGTGTTGGAATAGTTTGTTTGGTCGTACAAGTTGCAGAATGAAAGTTGCACCACTTTGCAACTATACATTGCTTGCATCTGGCAACTTTTCCCTCTACTAAAAAGTCATCACCACAGGAAAATGCCTCTGAGATAGAAAAAATTGAGATAGTTTTTTGTAGATGGTCCTAACACGATCCCAAAACCTTAGATAGAGAATCTGTAAGCATCACAGTCTCCGAGAAATAGCCATTAAAAGATTGCTGCCTTTTAGCACTTTGGACTCTTAAGGGAAATCATCGGTCCAATGTAGCTCAAAGTGATTCAGCACATTTGGGTGCAAGAGAGGACCATCCCTAGCGTAAATGTACCCATTCAAATGTGTTGGAACAGTCCTTTTGGTCGTACGAGTTGTGGAATGAAAGTTACACCACTTTGCAACTTTACACTGCTTACATCTGGCAACTTTTCCCTCCACTAAAAATTCATCACCACAGGAAAAAACCTCCGAGATAACAAAAAACAAGAGAGGTTTTTGTAGATGGTCCCAACATGATCCCATAGCCTTGGACGAAGAGTATGTAAGCATCACGGTCTCCGAGAAATAGCCCTTCAAAGATTGTTGCCTTTTAGCACTCTAGACTCTTAAGGGAAATCACTGGTCCAATGTAGCTCAGAGTGATTCGACATATTTGGGTGCAAGAGAGGACCATCTCTAAAATAAATGTACCCATTTAGACGTGTTGGAATAGTTTGTTTGGTCGTACGAGTTGCAGAATGAAAGTTGCACCACTTTGCAACTTTACACTGCTTACATCTAACAACTTTTCCCTCCACTGAAAAGTAATCACCACAGGAAAATTCCTTTGAGATAGAAAAAACCGAGAGAGGTTTTTGTAGATGGTCCCAACATGATCCCATAGCCTCAGACGAGGAGTCTGTAAGCATCACAGTCTTTGAGAAATAGACCTTCAAAGATTGTTTCCTTTTAGCACTTTGGACTCTTAAGGGGAATCGTCGGTCCAATGTAGGTCGGAGTGATTTGACATATTTGGGTGCAAGAGAGGACCATCCCTATCATAAACGTACCCATACAAACATGTTGTAACAATCCATTTGGTCGTACGAGTTTTGGAATGAAAGATGCACCACTTTGCAACTTTACACTGCTTACATCTGGCAACTTTTCCCTCCATTGAAAAGTCATCACCACAAGAAAACACCTCCAAGATAGCAAAAACTGAGAGATATTTTTGTAGATGGTCCTAGCATGATCCCATATCCTCATACAAAGAGTCTATAATCATAACTTTCTCTGAGAAATAGCCCTTCAAAGATTTATGCCTTTTAGCACTTTGGACTCTTAAGGGAAATCGTTGGTCCAATGTAGCTCAGAGTGATTCAGCGTATTTGGCTGCAAGAGAGGACCATCCCTAGTGTAAACGTACCCATCCGGACATGTTGGAACAGTCTGTTTGGTTGTACGAGTTGTGGAATGAAAGTTGCACCACTTTGCAACTTTACACTGCTTGCATTTGGCAACTTTTCCCTCCACTAAAAAGTCATCACCACAGGAAAATGCCTTTGAGATAGAAAAAAATGAGAGAGGTTTTTGTATATGGTCCCAACACGATCCAATAGCCTCAAACAGAGAGTCTGTAAGAATCACGGTCTCTAAGAAATAGACCTTCAAAGATTGCTGCCTTTTAGCACTTTTGACTCTTAAGGGAAATCGTTGGTCCAATGTAGCTTGGAGTGATTCGGCATATTTGGGTGAAAGAGAGGACCATCCCTAGCATAAACGTACCCATTTGGACGTGTTGGAATAGTCTATTTGGTTGTACGAGTTGCAGAATGAAATAATGATTCTTGTTTACCATAAAAGTTGCCTAATCCTTATACTTCCAAACCAAGCTAGATGATATCCTATATCTGCTTTGCATCTTAGTTTATAAATTCTTGAAAAATACCCAATAGAAAGTAGTATATGCTTGCTTATTATGAAAACTATTCATATGTTGTTTGATTCGTGTTGCTACTAGAGTGAACTTATCCCAAATATTACCCTTAAAACTAGGTAACTCATTCAAAAAGAAGAAAGTAAGGAATATAATCAAGGAACCAAACCTTAAATTCTAATCAAGGAACCAAACATTAAATTATAATTGGATGTGATAGTTCCAACAAGAAGCATAGTTGGAAGTGCAATTGGAAAGTATAGTTGGTAGTGCAATCAAAAACTCTAGTTGGAAATGCAATTAGACACATAGCTGGATAGTGCTATTAGAAGCACAATTGGAAAGTATTGTTGGAAGTACAATTAGAAAGTGCAATTGGAAAGTGGAAGTGCAGTTGGAAGTGAAAATTCCACAACTTCAATTGGATGGGTACACCTTGCAACTTCAATTGGAAGGGTAAATTACACAACTACAATTGGAATGGTAAATTCCACAACTTTAGTTTATCAACTTGTTAAAATATTTTTCAAAATGAACATAAAGAAATAATGATCCACTTCCTTAAGCATCATAGATTTTAATAAAATTCAATAACCCAAAGGTAAAATGAATCAGTAAACTTTTCCAATTTGACCATGAATTGAGAATTGTTAATACCAAGAACTAGCTTAAAGCTAAGAAAAAGAGGGGGTCCTCATTTTTCTAGAAGCATATAAGGCATGTTGTGAGATGAAAAATAGAGTGTATTGATGATTAGGGTACATTGGTTAACCAAATATCTCTTGTAGGATATAAAATATAGTAAAGGCCAATCAAATTCTATTATTTAGGAGGCTTTCTTGAGGTAATTTATTCTTGTTTAGACATCTTTGAGTTCCATCAAGGTTAATTTGTGCCCATTAGTAGTACTTGAGTAATTCTAGTGGTCATATATATTCAACACTTAGAGGGTAGATGGTCATAGTTCAATGGTTGACCCCATTAACGAGCAAAGCGAGTTCTTTGGATATAGTTTATTGTATACATTCACAAAATAGAGGTAGATCCTCTTCCTTGCACTCTAATATGGAGAGTACAAAAAAATCCATATTTATTGTTTCATCTAAAGTGCTAATTTATTATAAAATCATAAAAGTATCCCAATCAAAATTGTGTTAAAATCTACTTCATTCTAAAAGTTGGCATAAAAAATCCTTTTGATGTTCATATTTTGCATCAAGTTGAGAAATGTAGAGTTACTTAATAAGAGCATGAACAGAGATAATAAAACCAAATTAAAATAAAAAAGAAGGGTGTGTTTGTTGTAAAAAAAAATCCATAAATCCTAAAGAAGAGCTTGATTATCATATTGTTGACTACTTCAAAAAGTATCTTGAAAGTTAATTATCAAACAAACCTTGTCACATGACTAATATTTGCAAGCCAATTCAAATATGTCACTAATAATTTGTTAAAGATAATTTACACCAAAACCCTTAAAAATATTTTATTCATTTTATTTTCAAAAATTACAAAAAAAAATCATAAACTTACATTCTCATTATTACTTGTCTTATATTAAAAATTATATAATTTTGAACCCTGATGGTCTATTTTTTCCCTGTATCATTGACCTTCAACAATAACCCTAAAGCTGAGAAAAAGAGGGGGCCTACTTTTTTGTCGATTCATTGCCCTAATCTTGCTTTAACCATAACCACTCTCAAGACCAATGTAACAATGATACAAAATAACTTTGGAGACTGCAAGAAGACATCTGATAACTCTTGAGTGTACTAAAATAATTCTTATGTTTTTTGAAGAATGTTGATAACTCTACTCAATTGTCTTATTTTTTCAATATCATACAAATTGAACCCTGGCATCAATAGACTTTGTATATCAAACTACCACAATTCAAGTTTCAACAATGAATATTTATCATGCATGTTTTAAATGGCATTCAAGTTTATGGTGGTTTTTTTGGTTATATGATGTTATGTGATATTCTAATCGTAATTCATGCTTCTAGGCTGCACATCTATATATATATAATTTTTACATGTTTTCTCCATTATTCGGCCCCTACATCGCAAGTAAATTGCTGCATAGTGTGTGGAATGGGGGGGCAGCAGGCCTAAGATCCCTTTAAAGTTTGTTTGAGTGCATTTAAAATGAAATTTTAAGCCTTGCACCCTAAAAGTGACCTCTAAATAACTTCAAACACCTTAACTACCTCATTCTTATTCATTTGTTTTGCAAACAAGAATTTTCATTCCAAGAGGTTGAGCTTTCATTTTTGCTTGTTGGATTGAATGCAGACCGTGACACAACTTTCCTTTTTCTAAAATTGTTCAGTATCATTGAACTAAGACCAATGTAACAATGATACAAAATAACATTTGAGACTACAAGAAGATGTCAAAATGGCTAGTGTACTAAAATAATTCTTATGATTTTTGAAGAATGTTGATAACTCTAGTCAGTTGGCTTATTTTTTCAATATCATACAAATTGAACCCTAGCATCAATCAACTCTGTATATCAAGCTACCACAATTCAAGTTTCAATGATGAATATTTATCATGCATGTTTTAAATGACATTCAAGTTTATAGTGGTTTTTTTGTTTATATGATGTTATGTGATATTCTAATTGTAATTCATGCTTCTAGGTTGTATATATATATTATTTTTACATGTTTTCTCCATTGTTTGGCCCCTACATTGCAAGTAAATGGATGCATAGCATGTGGAATGAGGGGGCAACATGCCTGAGACCCATTTAAAGTTTGTTTGAGTGCTTTCTTTTCATTTTTTGTGAGTTTTGTGCCAAGTTTCCTCAAAGAAATGTGGTCTCATAGAATTCCATGACAAGCTAATGCAATTGATAGTTGCTCCTAGTTATTAGTTATGTAATGTGAAGTAATTGCATAACTGCTTAGGTTGACTTTGTAAAAACTATATTGTTATTGAAATTTTTTCATCTATCAGCATCTAGTTGTTACTTATGCAATGTGAAGTAATTCTTTGAGTTTGAAAGATGTGCAATGAAATGTAATCAACAATATGAATATAAACTACATAATATTTAACCATTATTTTTATGCTATTATACATTGATATTTAACCATTGCTCACTTGATTAAATTTTCAAAGAGTTTAATCATGCACATGAGTAGGAAATTAAATTTCGATCGTCAACTTCCATATATCAAATTATCCAATAATCAAGTGTATGTCCATATACAAAAATGGCATCAATGCCAGCTCAAACAAAGTTTTACAATATGTGGCATATGCCATCTCAGTATCTATTCAAAATTTACATGCCAAAATGTCTATCTCATCCTAAACTACTAGTGGATCATCAAAATGGAGCCTCTTTGAAGCACTCGTTGGCTCTGAAGGTAGCTGCACAAGAAAAATTCAAACCACAATTGAAATTAGTTATACTATATAATTTAAAATTGAATAATTAACATAAAAATCAATACATGTTGAATTATAATTGAACTCTAAAATTGAAATCTTGATTACCTGAAATATACTTCTCTTCGAAGGGTTAGGAGTCCTAGAATATACCTCTCTCAAAGAGCTAACCAAACCAACTTTTGTAACGTCAATCTATATATGTGAACAAAAACATGAAATTGATCCAAGTTAGCATAGAATTGTCGATAATAAGAACATATTTACCAAGCACAAAATAAAATAAACACATACCTCTTTAGGCTAATCTTTTTTCTGTATCTCCTTTAGGTGTTTCGACACCTCCTCCTTGAGGTGTTTTAACACCTCCTTCTTCAATTTTTTGAATACCTACTCCTTCAGGTGTTGTGGCACTTATCAACAATGATGAATAGCTCACAACCGCCTATACATAAAAATGACAAGTACATATGAAACTATGAATCTATGTCAATGTATGCATAATCAATAAAAGATCTTATAAATCTTAATTCAATCAAATTTGAGTTCAATTACCTTTCCCTTATCTAACATTGTGCCTCCATAGTCTAGAGAGTGTCGCACCTCACTCATACTAGGTGTTTCCTACAAGCAGAGAATAAGATAAACATATAAGTTAATATATAATTTCATTAATGACAAGCAAGTATATAGTAAAAAAATGTAAATGAGTGAGTGTGAAAATACATACTGTGTGTGTGTGTTGAGGCCAAATGAAATGGCCCTAAGGGTGCTATCAGTCACCCGTGTGAGCTCCTCCTCATACATTAACTATTAAATAGACCATGTAAATAAATATTAGTACTTGATACTATCTCTTATTAATATTCATTTAAAAAAAATGCAAGTTATGAATTTACACCTTAAATGTTACTTGTGTAACTATTCCAATGTCCACCTCTCTAACAGGAGAGGACTTTGTAGGGTGTGCTCCACTCCCTTGCATGTGATCTATTGTAATCTCCACATCCTAGATGCCATAATCAGAAGTGTCTAATGGATGCTCAAGGGGTTGTACAATAGGACCCAAGCATATCTGCTGGCACGTATTGCAAATATGTAGCAAAAAAATATGTGGACGTAAGGAGGATGATGCAACAGCATTGGATCCATCGCCAAAATCACCAGAATGTGGCTGAGCTATTGAAGAAGCATGGGAAACCAAAAGACCACTCAAAGAGTGAATGGCCTAGATAGTTTTTGTGGCTGGATCCTCTGTAATATTTGGATGTTGTACTGGAGGTTGCGGAGGAAGGGGAGGATAGGGAACATGTGGGCGCTTGACTAATCTAGCTGCCTCTGGCCTACCCTGGGGCATACCTCTACCAACGCCCAGGTGGAAGGGTTTAATGTCAAAGTAATTGACATGAACCTTGACAAAAACTCATCATATAATTTTTTAATAAAGTAAAAAGGTACATCAATATTATTGTTGGGTGGTTTATCAAAAACCATACACCAATGATCCCAAAAGTTATCTACTATGCCCCTATGCGTACACTATTTTATAGAAAGTTTTGGTTTGTTAACATTAACTGGCAAACCAGTGTTGGGGTTAATAAATAAAGAGGCTATTTGGGCTTTTGTTATTTGGAGATTTTTCACATCATCATAAGACAATCCACATGCATAATATTCTCTCATGGTTTCTCACCACGAATGAAAGGCATTATGTTGGGTGGAGAGGGTTTCTACATTTGTAATTATTCCTGTCAATACGGTTGACATACGAGATAATCAAGGGATTTTCTTATAAACATCATAAATGCCCTTCAATTGCTCCAATTTTTCATGAATTAAGTCTTCAATTGATGGTTGCAGAGGTGGTGGAGCATTTGGCATTTCTGCATTTTGATTCTCAACTAGTGGAATTTGTGCATTCTCATTCTCAACAACCATAATTCCTAATTAAAGTTAAAAAATAATTAATCCAGTTAAAATCAGACAATATAAATGAAAATATTATAAAAAATACCCTAGTTTTAAAAAAAAATCCAAAAAAAATCCTACTTTTTAACAAAAATCTATAAAATTCTCTAATTTTTAATACAAATACATAAGCAACACTATTTTTAAATCAAAATCCATAAAAAATTTCATTTTTTTTTAATCAAAATCCATTCTAAACTCAATTGTTTCATAAAAATTCAATCAAAAACCCTATTTTGAAAAAAAATCCACAAAAAACATTCATTTTTTTATCAAAATCCATTCTAAATTCAATTTTTTCATAAAAATTCAATCAAAAACCCTAATTTGAAAAAAAAATCCACAAAAACATTCTTTTTTTTATCAATATCCATTCTAAACTCAATTATTTCATAAAAATAATAAAATTCAATCAAAAACCCTATTTTTCAAAAAAATCCACAGAAAACTAATTGAAATTATCCAAATCTAATTCAAAAATGAATCAAAGCAAATAAAAATCTAAAATCTTACCTTTTCAAATCGGATATGGCGAAATTGGATATCCGTTACGTGAAGAGCCTCCTCATTGTGTCCCCGCGGGTTCTTGACTAAAATGATTTTAAGACAACAATAGATTTTGTGTATATATTCTTTTTATGAATTGGATATCTGATATGAAAAACTAGGATTGGTGTTTTCTTTGGTGTTGTGTACTAACACCCGAGCCTAAAAAAAGTCAACACAGTAATTTCGCATTTTTGGGTCGATGAAAGATGTGTTTTTTTCCTCATTGCCACTTTTTGGTCCACCATGATCCTGTACATACCCTATTTTCCAAATCTTCTTACTAATATTTCATGGCTCTAATTTTGGCTTACTGATCTCCTCCTCTAGTTCTCCCTCCTCTCTAGCCCATATGAAGAACTCATAAAACAATTCTTTTGTCTTGAAATATTTAGAAAAAATCTAGAACTCAAAGAATCTTATGATCATCTTATCTTGAGGCATCGTTCTTCCTTTGACTTCTAGATACTCAAAAAAGGTAAGAGACTTCTTTTCATCTTCTATTAGAAATATGTACTCTTTATACCATTTGGAAACCTCTTGTGCATTGTCTAACTGTAATAGTCTCCCACTCTTAAACATTGATTTGAAGAAACCCATGATTCACATCAATAATAAAATAAATCAATTTACCCTAGAGACTAGCAAGATCAAGCTCTGATACCATTGCAATGTCTCTTTCTATCAAATTATATCAGATTTGAAATAATGGCAATAACCCAACTCAGATTTGCAAATTGGATAAAATAGGTGAAATCAGGTATGTTGAAAATTGCACCAATGAAGCCACAAACACTCAATATTTTTATTACAACACTGAATAAGTTTTCTACAGAAATTTTGGAAAAATAAAAGTCTATAAAAATGTGCTTTGGACATTCTACAAATCTGCCCTTACATTATGCACAATTGCTACCAATTTAGCACTCAGAATATATCTGAAACCCCAATAGATTTGCACCAAAAACTCTCCAAAATTCCAATACAATGATAGAGTTGGAATACAAATATTTTGGAGCTGTTTATAATAGAAAAATAACACACAATAGTGTTTCTCACAATAGCAAAATAATAGATTACCAATTCCAAAGAAAACACAGTAAAATCCACAATCAAGACCTTGCAAAGCACACAATAAAAATCCTCTAAAAGCACAATTGCAACCCCTGTATCAAGTTGTCTCTAGAGACATATAAAACCACTACCTACAAGTCTCTATCTCTTTGGTTTATCGGCCTAGAAGATATCTCCTTCAATGGTTTCTTAGCCTATGAAGAAGAAAGCATAAGCCTGCAAAAATGGATAAAGATCCTTTTACATGCAAAATGACCCATATTTAAAGACTCTTGATCATGTGGAAACTTCTATCAAACATTAGATTCACGTCTAAATATTCCTCCCTAACTTCAGGCACTTTACAAAGTCATAAAATACATTATAGCACCTCTAAATTTAGCCTTTCATATTATACCACTTACAAGGTGTTAGCTCTCAAAAACGCAGGCGGGATGCCTCAAGAGGCTGCCAATCTCTTGATACATTTTAGGGTAATAGACAAGGTAAAAAGTATTTAACCTTCTCCTCTTCAGGTGCTACTAAACCTAGGCGGGTGTACCTTTTTGAATGAAGCAGACTTGAATTATGATTATCCCTCTCGCAATGATTTTTCCACAATGGCAGATGGAAGTGAACAAATGAAACCAAGTGCAATAGCAATCTCCTTAATCTAAATCCTAAAATGCTTAATTAATAGATGTAAAGAAACTGAATGAGTCCAAATGATGAAATGCAAAGACTAGTGCCTTATTGGGTATGCAGAGTCAAATGAAATCAAGATGAGCAACACTCTCTAGAGAAAACTCAAATTATCTGGCATATATTTTGTTTACAACTTGTATAAACATGTAAAACTGTGACTACTAAGCTCTACTTTAACAATCCAAATGAATCTCTTTGATTACTATGATCAACTAAAAGGATTTAATCTTTGCTTGAAAGAACCAATCAATTAACCACATAGATACAACAAATGTGCACTGATGAATTGAATATAAAATTGTTACATCAATTTAAACAACTAGAAAGAATCCATCTTGGAGACAGCTTAGCAATACTTTCATTAAATTCAACAAATAATTGACACCAGAAATGTACAGCAACATCAATTGACTTTCATAAATACCTCCACTTTGAAAACATGCATCATAGTCTCTGATCTGATAAATCTATTGTACTGTATCCATCTAATTTTCCTACTGTATATCGAATAACTAATAGCTGATGATCATTTTACAATCACAAAATGCATATTTATACACAAGCATCAGAAAAAATCATCACATCGAGATCCCATGTCGGCCTACCACTAAAATCAGGCTCATTTCATGTCAGCCTACAACTGTATTTAGCATTCACACATCAGCCACAATATTTGAATTCTTATTAATCATCAAAGAAACCGTCGCCGAGACAACCCTGCAGTTATGCTGAAGGCAATTGTATCGTCAATCGTTCCTTTTATTTTATTCGCTTTCATCATGACCCATCAAAGTCAGGGAAACATCATATAGGTTACATTATGTTTCATTGAGAGCCCCTTTTACCTCTTGTATATTGTTGTGACCCAAGTATTTATCTCACCGAGATGCACCTTTTGTTTCATTCACTATCACTATAGCCTTGTGATATCAGAGAGACATCTCGCAGAACACCCTAAGCGTTACCGATAACATTCATGATCAAACTTGTTGCTTTGACATATTGGTTCTCTGGCCGATGTAGCCTTTTATCTTACGTGGGTCGCTGTAACAAATCATAGTTGGGGAGACATCTCAAAGAATGCATTGAGTCATACCGATCTACCCCAAACTCACACCTTCATTTCGTTGAGACAATACCAACCTATCGCTGAAATCCATTCATTAGACTTTGTCGACAAGACCTGACGGGTTCACTATGACACTACACCAATGAAAAAATATTTTTCCAATATGTCAATTCTTCCACCGCCGGTCGATGAGACAATAAGACCTTGTTATGACTTCACACCAAAAACAACTTGTTTGGCCGAAGTGAATCCTCAAATGCAACTCGGGGAGACTCTGCCTAACAACTCATTGATGAAGACCCCCAGTCGGCAAGACTTAACAAAGTCGCTGGGACACCATTCAGAATACCACCACCTCTTGCCAATATAATCTTTTGTGCACTATCGGTGAGACTGAAGACATTCGCCAAGACACAATGCCAATGAAGGATCTCATGCCAAAATGGAACTGTAATGTGAAAAATGCAGACTCGATGGATTTTATGGGGCTATATGGGCAAAATATGGGTAAAAATATCATGAAGAGAGGAAAATGTGCTCAAGGTAGGACTGATTTGGAAAATTATGAATGTGAACAACACATAAAAACATCAGATTTTTATAGTTCCAATAGTGGCTCCATCTGGGGATGAATGATAGTAAGATCATTGCAAGGATCCAGAACCTTGGGTGAGCAGACCAGACACAAAATGATGAACAGTGAGAAAAAAATGGAAGTGGACATGTAGCATGATGGAATGAAAGGAAAGTGAATGAAAAATGGAGATGAACAAAACCCTAAACTACTGTGCATGGAAAAGAATTTTAAAGAGGACCATCAAGAGTTGTCCATGCACTGGCAACCCTTAATCCTCTATGTTGCTCAAGAGAAAAAGTGCTTCAAGAATTTCCCATGAATAGGAAATTCGTGATCTTCACCAGCCATATTCTATAGATATTATGAATCTTCACCCTTCTTTCCAACAACAACAAAAGGTCCCAGCCACAAAGCTTCAAATTTACCATGCTTTCCTTTCTCCTGACACCTTGCGTTCCACATCAACACCAAATATTTTTCTTCAAATTTTCTATCCTTTGCCTTCTTGTCAAATAGGTACTTCATCTATGTCTATAACTTCATGTTTTGGTTTTGGGCAACCCTCCTTATTTCATCAAGTTCAGCTAGTTGCTCCATTCTTTCCTCCATAGGTTTAGGAACATCCAGATCTTCTTGAAGGACAAACTTGTAGACTGGTAACAAATTCTGCAAAGGCATCTTGGCTTGTGCTCCATACACCAATTCAAATGGGGATTTTCCAATTTCTCTTTTCACAGTAATCCTGTCAGCCCACACAACCATTTTTAATTTTGAATCCCAAGCTTTCTTGTTATGACCTAACATCCTCCTTATAATCTTCAAAAGACTCTTATTGCTAGACTCTACTTGACCATTAGCTTGAGGATGGTAAGGAGCTGCATCAGAAATGATAATGCCATATGTGTCATAGAAGCTTCTGAACTCATCTGATCTAAAGCACATCCCATTGTCTGTGATTAACCTCAGTGGTGTACCAAATCTGGTGATAATGTTGTCCATTAGGAAATTTGTCACCACTTTGCTTGTAGCTTGTTTAGTTGGGATTGCTTCTACCCACTTAGTAAAATAATCAGTGGCAACCAATATCCACTTGTGTTCTCCACTTTATTTTTCTTGTATCTCTCTAATGAAATCAATTCCCCATTGATATCAATATGCCAAGGAGTATGCTCAATGCTTGCAATTGCAGTCCCTTCATCTACATTACAAACTTGATTTGCTTCAATATTCAATTATGCCATCAACCTAGCCAAGCCTTGACCTCTCACTAGCTTAGTAATCTGTATCTCCATGTCAAACTCTTGGATTTTGTTAATCCATCTACATATATTTCCTGTTACTTCAGATTGTATCAGAATATCTTTGATAGTTGCATGGGGGATATAGGAAATCACCTTTGCTCCAACAAGGTATGGCCTGGAAGCTTTTGTGGCTTTCACTAATGCAAATGCCTATTTTTCCATTATATCATACTTCAATTCAGTCCCTTGTAATGACTTACTGAAGAAAGACACAAGCTATTCATGACCATCCTCATTCTTCTGTAACATAATAGCAGCAATGGTATGCATAGAAGCAAATGAAAATACCTGAAAAGGCTTTGCAAAGTCTAGAGATTTAAGGATAGGAGCCTCCTTGATGGCCCTTTTGATAGATATAAAATCTTCCAAGGCTTCTACAATCCATTCCATTTTCTGTCATTTCTTCAACATTTTTGATATGGGCTTAATAATCTCAGCAAAGTTAGAAACAAATCTCCTAACAAAATTAATCTGTCCAAAGAATGATTGTATAGCCTTAACAGTTTTGGGAATAGAAATTTTATCAATAGCTTCAACCCTCTCAGGATCTATCCTAATCCCCTCTTTTCAAAACAATATGTCCTAAAAGCTTACCTTTTGTGACTGCAAAATTACACTTCTTTGGGTTTAAGTTGATACCATATTCTAGGGCTTTAATAAATACCTTCTCCAGATGTTGTACATGATCTTCAGCCTTCTTCGAATAAGCAGTCAGGTCATCCCGGTACACCACCATGATAGCATTGATCAAATCTGCAAATGCCACGTCCATAGCTCTTTGGAAGGTCGCTCCTGCATTAGTGATACCAAATGGCATTCTTATGTAGACATACATTCCCCAAGGAGTTGTAAATGTTGTCTTATACTACTCAGATTCTTTGACTTTAACCTAGTTATACCCTGAAAACCCATCCATCATAGACAACAACTCACACCATGTCACCTTATGCAATATAGCCTCCATATTGGGTAGAGGATAATCGTCCTTGAGAGATGCCATATTCAAATTCCTGAAGTCCACACATAATCTGATGTCTCCATTTTTCTTCCTCATAGGGACCAAATTTGAGACCCACATTGGGTGCCTGATTGGTTTAATGATTCCCCCATCTCTGAGCTTTGTCAATTCTTCTTACATTTTAGGCTCCAGTGTTGGATTTATGGGTCTTTTCTTTTGTCTGAATGACTTAGCATCTGGCTTCAATGGTATTTCATGCTAAAACAAATCTTCCCTGTATGCTTTTAGATCTTCATAAGACCAAGCAAACACATGTTTATATTTCCTCAACAACTATATCAACATTCTTCTAATTGTAGGGCTTATCTTCTTTCCTATGTACACCTTTCTTGGTGCCATCTTAGTCCCCAAGTTAATCTCTTCAATATCTTCCCTTTTGACTGGTGTTTGCTTCATGAGGGATCGATCATTTCCATCATACAACCTCTCCAATGCCACTAAGCCCTTAGGGAGCTTTTTTTTAGCTGTAAGATCTCCTTGACAAACACTATTTGTTTCCCATCCACTTCTTTTTTTATTCAAGGGGTAAACACTTTTGACCGGAGCTATGAACCAGATACAACCATTCAACAATATCACCCAACGGGGTTTGAACCTTGGTGGCAAGAACAACAATGCCACCTATAAACCATCACACCATGCCAATACCGGCATACTTCCCATCCACTTCTTCAACAAAAGCATTGAAGTCAATTTCCTAGGCTTCATATTGATCTATACAATTGAGGAACTTGAAAAGGTCAGTATCATCATTGAAGACCTACCAATTATATATGTTATCAGGTATATAAGGCCTTATCTTGAATTCAATATGTGATATCCCAACCAATATGATGTCATCTCTCTCAGCACCACATTTGCCAAAACATCAGCCATTATGTTATTTGATCTGTCAATCCACTCAATTCAGAAGGCATCAAATAATTCAATTGTGTCCCATACAACATTCCTATATTGTTTCAATCTTTTGTGCTTTGCTACATATTTTGACTTGATTTGTGAAACATCCAACTCAAAATCTCCCAAAACAACCAACAACTTGATTTTATGTTTCACAGCTTTGTTTAGACCTGTCAACAAAGCTTCATACTTTGCCACATTGTTTGTACATTCAAATGCTAACATAAATGAATATTTAAATGTAATACCTTTAGGTGAAACAAATACAATCCCAGCTCCATTACCTTCTTGGCTGTATGTTCCATCAAAATACATCTTCCACACTTCGTTGCAATTTTGTATCACATGCATTTCAATTGGATCACTATTGGTTAATTCTGGTTGGGCTGATTCTATCTTAAAACTTCCAAGATCAACATCACAAAAACAATTGATCTAATCTTGTGGTACACAATCAACAAGCTGGCTCATTCTTGGCTCCCTATATAACTTGACCTCCTGACCATTCACTGGAATAATTGCATAAGATAAATCAAACTGGACATTTCCCCCAACTGTTGATGTCCACTGCCTTGACATAAGCATCCCAAACTGAAGAGGAGTATCAATTACTGTTATATCTATATTATAAGCCACCTATGGATAAGTAGCTAGTTTGAATTAAACACCTCTCATAATTCCTACCACAAGAATAGGTCTGTTATCCATTGCATAGCACTTGCCATCATATGTATCAACCCACATGCCAAGTTGCTTCATGACTCCTATTGGCATGATATTTATAGCAACACCAGAGTCTATCATGCAATTCCTCAGCAATTTGTTATTTATGAGTAATGTGGTAAAAAAAGGATCAACATTGGGGGAGTTGTTAATACATCACTCAAGCAGACTTTTGAGATATTTACTTTCTCCTACCTATTGACTACTTTAATAGCTACTCTATTTTTAGAATTTTCATTTCCATTTGTTATCAATTGAACAACACTATCTCTGTATTCCTTAATTTTCATCATTTCAAGTAGTGCAACAGACATTTTTACCTGGGATAGTGCCTGAGTGAAGTCAAAAGAAGAGCCCTCCACCTTAAAAATTTTCTTTTGTTCTGACATTTCTCCTTTGTTTTCTTCCTTCTCTCTTTTACTAGGCTGGTCAGGAATTTGTATCTCTTTGTGTAATTCCTTCACTTCCTCCTTTTGGATAGGCTTCTGTTCATTCTTACCAGGCTGTCTATTTTTTGGCTTCTTCACAATCCCTTGTGTCACCTTCTGACCCTTCATAAAGATTCCCCTAGGGACACCTTCCTTCTCATTTACTGTCTTGTTTCTCAACCAATATTTACTCCTTGCTTCCTCAACTGCAGCAACAATTAGTCTCTCTATTTCATCTTTGGTGAGTCTCATACTACATTGAGCAGGCACCTCAACTAAATGTGGCTTGGCATAATCTTCTTCAGAATCAGAAAGGACCTATTGTTCAGTCATATGGACAATATATCTCTGATTTGAAACATCATACTCATAACCTTCATCTTCTGAAGATGAGTACCTTTCCTCAACATGGTGAAAAGTATTTGAAGTCAAATGTACTATGTGATCTTCTCCATTATTTTCCAGCAATATTCCCTCTTCTTGCATCCTTTGGGCTACAACACAATAGTTTGGAGAATGTGGCTTATCACAAGCTTCACATAAGTAATTGTTACTCACCATATAAGTTCCCTTCTTTCTCAATGGATCAGGAGTTTCTTTGCTTCTAGGCCTAGCTATTATATGTTTTTTATCCTTCCAGTCTGTATTATAAGGCATGTCATGCAACCTTAGCCTTTCATTCATGTATGTGCTTTCTTGTCTGTACTGATAATTGTTGCTTTGCTGAGGGGCCCTAGGGTTGTCTCTTTTACTGATTATACTAGCAGCCTTCCTGTTGTTTTCAATTGTCAGTGCTATCTTCTGAGCTTCAGCTAGATCTCTTGGGAATCTATTTCTCAGTTCATACCCTGTCTTAGGATCAAATGAATTTAAATAAACACTCAATGCTACAGAACCTAGAAACCTTGATCTAGGAGGTATTTTAGTCTACAACTTGTTGAATCTTCGGTTGAAATCATACATCGAGTCATTCTAATTTTTTGAATTCACATTAATTCATGAAGAGCTGCATCTAGTGCATTTAGATTCCCATATTGCTCTAGGAATTGGTCATGGAATATTTGGAGAGAATTAATTAAGAATGTTGGCAAGCTGTTGAACCAATCCCTAGCATCTTCAATAAGTGACATCATGAATAGCCTTATGTGTAAATCTTCATATTGCACACCTATGTCTTGGATGAACATATTGAAAATTTTCCTTAAATTCTCTTCAGCAGTAATTGTATTACTCCATGTAAACTTAGGCACCAGACCTCTCCAGCTACCATCTATAGGGTAAGGGTATAGATGGAATCCTGCCAAATCAAATTGTTTGATCATTTCTGTATACTGGTGAGGGGGAGGAATAGGTGGGTACTGATGTTGGTTCATAGGATTATTGTATTGTGCATCATGCTATAGGATATAAGGCTGACCATGAGGTGGCTGCATATTTGTATGCTATGTGGGAATGTGAGGTGAATGATTTGGATGCTTATAGTGATTCCCTATCTGATGGTGAGGAAACATTGGTAGATTAGAAGGCCCTACACCATGATTACCCTGCTTATGAGGTGGTACATACTTTGGGGGGTAATCAGCTGTCTAAGCAGTAATTTGGGCTTTCAACAATTCAACCATTAGTTCCTCTATCTCCTTCCTCTGTAATTCAAACCGTGCTTTTACCTCCTCCGGAAGCTCGTGATCAATAAACTCATTTTGGTTACCTTCCATCTTTTGATCATATTCATGCTGAATTCTGATTTTTTCAGCCTCAAATGTAGCTTTAAACTCAGCCTATTTTTGAGAATCGAGAAAAAGGAAAGGATTCCTTTGATCTTCTGGAGTACAAGGATTTGCACTCGAATTTTTTCTCCATGTATCATAGAGATCATATGTCTCACAATATGCTCTTGATGCTTTGTATTTATCTGTTAGGAACATAGCCTCACTTATCCCTTTTCCCTTATCAACCTTTTCATCTTTGTGTGTCCACTTACTGCTACCAGCAGGAGCTCCAGTATGACCTCCCCTGTATTGAGATCTTCTTCCATTCATGTTTGAAAAACTGCAATTTTTTTGTTAGAGTCGCCACTCACTTTTGTCAAAAGTGAGAAAATACTTGATGTTTCTTATTCCCAACAGAGTCTGTATAAATTTCCTGACTCTATGATTAAGGCCTTGATTCTGAATGTATCCCTAGCAGAGTCGACAATTTGTTAACTCTAAAAAACACAGGTGGGATGCCTCAAAAGGCTACCAATCTCTTGATAAGTTTCAGGGTAACAGACAAGGTCAAAAGAATTTAACCTTCTACTCTTCAGGTGCTGCTAAACCTAGGCGAGTGTACCTTTTTGAATGAAGCAGACTTGAATTATGATTATCCCTCTCGCAATGATTTTTCCACAATGGAAGATGGAAGTGAACAAATGAAATCAAGCACAATAGCAATCTTCTTAATCTAAATCCTAAAATTCTCAATTAACAAATGTAAAGAAACTGAATGAATCCAAATGATGAAATGCAGAGACTAGTGCCTTATTGGGTATGTGGAGTCAAATGAAATCAATATGAGCAACACTCTCTGGAGAAAACTCAAATTATCTGGCATATATTTTGTTTACAACTTGTATAAACATGCAAAACTGTGACTACTAAGCTCTACTTTAACAATCCAAATGAATCTCTCTGATTATTGTGATCAACTAAAATGATTTAATCTTTGCTTGAAAGAACCAATCAATTAACCACACAGATACAACAAATGTGCACTGATGAATTGAATATAAAATTGTTACATCAATTTAAACAACCAGAAAGAATCCATCTTGGAGACAAATTAGCAATACTTTCATTAAATTCAACAAATAATTAACACTAGAAATATGCAGCAACATCAATTGACTTTCATAAATACCTCCACTTTGAAAACATGCATCATAGTCTCTGATCTGATAAATCTATTGTACTGTATCCATCTAATTTTCCTACTGTATATCGAATAACTAATAGATGATGATCATTTTACAATCACAAAATGCATATTTATACACAAGCAACAGAAAAACTCATCACATCAAGATCCCATGTCGGCCTACCACTAAAATTGGGCTCATTTCATGTCAGCCTACAACTGTATTTAGCATTCACATGTCAGCCACAATATTTGAATTCTTATTAATCATCAAAGAAACCGTCGCCGAAACAACCCTACAGTTATGTCAAAGGAAATTGTATTGTCAATCGTTCCTTTTATTTTATTCACTTTCATTGTGACCCATCAGAGTCAGGGAAACATCATATAGATTACATTATGTTTCATTGAGAGCCCCTTTTACCTCTTGTATATCATTGTCACCCAAGTATTTATCTCACCGAAATGCACCTTTTGTTTCATTCACTATTGCTATAGCCTTGTGATATCGAAGAGACATCTCACAGAACACCCTAAGTGTTACCAATAACCTTCATGATCAAACTTGTCGCTGTGACATATTGGTTCTCTGGCCGATGTAGCCTTTTATCTTATGTGGGTCGCCGTAACAAATCATAGTCGGGGAGACGTCTCAAAGAATGCATTGAGTCATACCGATCTACCCCGAACTCACACCTTCATTTCATTGAGACAATACCAACCTCTCACCGAAAGCCATTCATTAGACTTTGTCGGCAAGACCTGATGGGTTCACTATGACACTACACCGATGAAAAAATATTTTTCCGATATGTCAGTTCTTCCACCGTCGGTCGATGAGACAATAAGACCTTGTTATGACTTCACACCGAAAACAACTTGTTTGGCCGAAGTGAATCCTCAAATGCAGCTCGATGAGACTCTCCCTGACTACTCGTTGATGAAGACCCCCAGTCGGCAAGTCTTAACAAAGTCATTGGGACACCATTCCGAATACCACCACCTCTTGTCGATATAATATTTGCGCATTGTCGATGAGACTGAAGACATTCTCCAAGACACAATGCCAATGAAGTATCTCACACCAATAAACCTCCTCATGAATTAGTTGGTGAGACCCAACCCATTCGGGGAGACCTCACCCCGGGAAAAAATACTCCTGCCAATAGACCTTTCCTCTATCGCCAAAACCATGTGAACGTCTTGCTGATACATTCCCATAGGTGAATGCCGATCATTGTGACAATGAAGAAGTCATGCCCATGTGCCTACAACAAACATATATTAGTAAAAACACATTATGGGTCGGGGAGACCTTGAAAATCTCATGCCAAAATGGAACTATAATGTGAAAAATGCAGACTAGATGGATTTTATGGGGCTATATGGGAAAAATATGGGTAAAAATATCATGACGAGAGGAAAATGTGCTCAAGGTAGGACTCATTTGGAAAATTATGAATGTGAACAACATGTAAAAACATCAGATTTTTACAGTTCCAACACAAGGCATCTTTTG
Organism: Sequoia sempervirens; assembly: GCA_007258455.2. Taxonomy (NCBI): domain Eukaryota; kingdom Viridiplantae; phylum Streptophyta; class Pinopsida; order Cupressales; family Cupressaceae; genus Sequoia; species Sequoia sempervirens. The sequence continues at coordinate 184,541,147 of VDFB02000008.1, read as the reverse complement.
ATAACTCAAAATGCATTTTTTGAGGCACCTACATGAGGTTAAAGTGTTTTTTTCCAAAACTCACAACCCACCTGTATTGGCACCACTAAAAAATTAATATTGATTTTTCCTTTAGATAAAAATTACACCAAGACAATATAAGTATTAAATAATATTATATTCCAATGTTGTCATGATACCTTTGAGTTACTATTGTTGGATAAAGGAAACTTACTATTTTTAGTAAGTTCTATTTTTGGAAAAAGGGACATGACAGTTAACCAATCTATGGCTTGTCCATCTAAGCTTATAGGGAATAGTCTCAAGAGGTATGCATCAAGATAAGAAACCTTTTGGTATGCTATGTAAAATTCCTTAAGGTGTTGAACCCTAAGATCTCATTTTTCTTTACATTCATCAAATTTAGGAATCTCAAAATTTTGAGGAAAGAGGATCATTGTGATGGAATTTTCAAATGGATAAGGACATAGTTATTGGAATGTGTGATTTTTCTTTTGATTTCCTAATTGAATTCCCTTGAGTGTATCCTTTATTTTTTAACTTCTTGTGCCAAAGAGATTATGAGATTAAGTTGTGATGGTTGATAACTAGGTGTTGGAGGTTATCTATATGATGTTTGGAAGTTTTGATGGGTGAATGAAATTGGGTTTGAATTTTGGAGGGTGTGTTTTGTGTTTAATGGGATTGATGTTGAAATGTGGGGACAAGGAATGGAATCTTGAGGTTGTCAGGTTAAAGTTGAAATGCTTTGGGTGCTTGATGCATTAGTGCATTGTGCATATGTGATTGGTGGTTTGAGAAAAAATAAAAGGATTGGATGTGTAGTGTCAAAAAATGAGTCCTTGGAGATTTTTGCACTCGTTTGGGTCATCCTTGTGGATTTTGGCTTAATATTGCATTTGTTTAATGTTGTAATGTGGATAACACATTCACATTAGGTTTTGGGCCCTTGCGAACTAATGGAATTTAATGGTGCCTTGCAAAAGTGTTGTGAAGTGTTGTAACACACTTTCACACGTTTCTAGGGATTTATCAATTAACTAAGCATAATAAACATAATTTTAATCATAATTAATTTTAACCTTGCCTTATTTGGAGTGTTGTAAAGTGTTGTAACACACTTTCACATTCCTCCAGGCTTGTCATTAATAATTGGGCTTTCTTATGCTTTAATTGGCCCTATTTTGCATCCATAAGCCTCATTTGTTGCATCTTTTCGGGGATAATCCCAACACGAATTAGTAACCAATCATAATTCAAGTGTTCCTGGCTTGTGTGGCCCATTTTCAGTGTCTAGGAATCATTCACCACCTTTGGTGAATGAGTCCCGTGTGACAAAAATTCAAATTTAATTCAAATTTCTAATGGGATTTTATTCTCCTATATCTGATGTCAGCTTGTAGTTCTGTAATTTCTAGAATTCTTGCATAATTAAGTATAAATGCATGGTTCTTTCACTCATTTTCATCCCAAGAATTCAAGTATTCATATCCTAGCATTCAAGAGTTCACGAGAGATCATTAAGATTTCACAAGAGCATTCAAAAAAATTCAAGGGAAGATTATCAAGCATTCAAGATCATTCTTCAAGCATCAATCATCATGTCAAAGATTTCATTCTTCATGTTTGTTATTGTTGTAACATTTGTGATGTAGATTTCATGATCCAAGCAAGTATTGCATTCAAGATCTATCTCCTTCAAGCAAGAATCAAGAACCACATCTATTGCAACCATTTCAAGCATAATTGCATCACTTAATTTCAAGGGTTTGGTGAGTTGCAACATTATCTTTTGTTCATTCATCATTCTCTTTCCATATTTTCTTTCATTTCAAGGTTCAATTACCAAGAAGGGGTTTGACCAAGGAAAACCCCTATTCACTAACACCACAACATTTTCCCCTCTTCTTGTGTGTGATTTGCAAAGTTAGGTTGTATATTTTTGAAGAAGCAAAGTTGGAGAAAAGTTGTCAAGTTGTCAAAGTTGTTAAAATTGTCATCAAGCCTTGGAGAAGCTTGGAGAAGGTCTACAAGTGACAATTTAAATATTTGAATATGGAAACCAATCAAAAAGAGCAGAGCAAATCTAGAGGCACAAAATCTAGTTCAGAACTTCCAAAAAAGTAGAAGTGGATCGATTCACCATGATTGGTGAATGAGTCCCACTATACATGCCTGATCAAGGTTTACAGATCTAGATACCCTTTTGGTTCAAATATGCTCTAGTTCATTTTCCTAGAAACTGGACTGATTTTACCAGCTTGGTGAATGAGTAGTCAACTTCAACAATAGATTTTTCAGTGATCTAGACTTCCATTCTGCCTTCTTCTATCTTCTAGGTGCACACTTCCAGTCTCTTAGCTTTTTACTGCATTTTGTTCATCTTTATAGGTTATTTTGCATATCACACTATTTTTTTCAATTCATTGTCTTTTCCAAGTTTACACTTGGTGGTGAACCCCTCATTAGACATCATTCAATCTCTAGAATAGTCCCTTTGCCAAATTTTAATCTCCTTTGCATTAAAATCTCAAGGGTTTGTTCTTGAGTGAAGAGTAAGAAAATTGTCTCTCCCTTTTAGGTCCAAAACCCTAGAAGCGAAAGAGAGTACACCATTTTCATCTTTTAATTTTGGTGAACTTGGCATGAACCTATTTTCTTCTTTTCATTTTGGTGAACCTGACGTGAACCTATTTTCTTCTTTACATTTTGGTGAACCTCAACTCATTCTTATCTCACACTCAGTGGGAGCAAGAAGTTGATAGCCTTGTCCTAGTAATGCATTTATCATTGTCCCTTAGGTTTATCAGTCACCTTCCACTTATACAGATTGAGATTGGGAGGTGGATGACTTGCTCATAGGTTGACTCACATTTTTCTTACTAGTCTTTTGCATTATTTCTTTTTCATTTTCTCTTGTGTGATTGCATGTGCGTAATGTGATCCCCCGTGATTTTTTGTTTGATTTTCTCTCTTTGTGACATTCTTCTCTATGTTGTGCATCACTTTTTCTTTTTTATTTATATTTTTCATGTGTTTTCCTTTTGGCGATGACGCAAGGCATCGGGACATTCACATCTCCTTCATGTTGACCCGAAAGCTTTTCCTTTTTTCTTTTTCTTTTTCTTTTTCATTTTTCTTGTGTTTTCATTTTGGGGGATAATGCAAGGTGTCAAGACACCCTATGTTTCTTCCATGTTAACCCAAAACATTTTTCTTTTTTTTTGTTCTCTTTGTGTCATTCTTCTAGTTCTCTGTGTATTTGGGGGATGATGACAGTTCCAAGCTCTTTGAAAACATTGCAACAAAGAACATACTGACCCCAAATCCATAGATCCCTTATGTGTTTGGTGTTTTCATTTTCAGGGAAACCCCTCCCTTTTCTTCTTATCTTACATGATTTAGCTTTACTTGGAAACATATAACTTGGCATAGGGCTTTCCAAGTTGGCTCTCATGTCTTCCTTCTTGTTTGCATTTTTTTCATTTGCTACTTTAAAGTAATTTCTCATAGTATGGTGTTTAGTAGTTCTTTTAAAGTTGGGGCATACATTGGCATTATTCTTTTGTATTTTCCTTTTTCTTAGTTCTTAGTGTAGCCTTCTTACTTCATACAATGCATTTGTCACTTTGTGGATGACATTGGGTATAGTGTCCTTTAGGAGCATGATCTCTCTTAACATATTACATTCCTCTTAGTGGCTTGATGTGACAAACTGCATCCCCTAAGTTGTGAATTTTCTATTCTTTGATTAGTCCTCTCTTGGAGACATTAGGCACAATGTTCCCTAAGTTAAAGACCTTGCATGAACTAAGCAAGACTCCTTTGAAAATTCTTTGCATGTTGCATTTTGCATTTGTTTTTATATGGCCACCTTGTATAATACAAGTTCCATGCCTATGAAGCCATCCTTTTTGTTCATGAGCTCCAAGTATACGTGAAGTTTTTCTTATCTCATGGAGCTCGAAAAATCATTTTTTGTGTGGCACCTTATTAAAGTTATCAGGAGGTATACCTTTGGTATGGTTTGAGTGGGAAGCCCAATTAGAGGCATGAATTTTACCATAGCCACTTGCATGTGTGTGAGTGTGTACCAACCATGAGTGTATGTTTCTCACCTTTTAGGACTTCTCACCCGATGGTCAGTTAGGAGTTTTGTCGCCTCATAGTGAGTATGCATTTTTTAGAAAAATAGCCTATATTTTTTCCACATCGGGATGGACAAACAATTGAAGCTTGATCTGATTCTTATTTTTCTTTTCTCTTTTTCATCTTTGGCAGTGTATGATTGGCCTTGTTGGTGTTCTTTATATCATTTTCATGTGTGTTCCTTTGTGCTTATGTTGGTTTGCCATGGGATCTTGATCACCCCTCTTGATCATTTTCATCTCATCTTGCTAGCATTGATACATTAGAACCCCTCTTGGTGCATGTTTGTCTACTTTAGTGAGTTTGAAGCGGGTTCATCCTCTCACTAAAGTGGGGGCAAAATGTAGTGTCAAAAAATGGATCCTTGGACATTTTCGCACTTGTTTGGGTCTTCCTTTTGGATTGTCTTAATGTTGCCTTGATTTAATGTTGTAATGTGTATAACACATTCACATTAAGTCTTGGGCCCTTGTGAACTAATGGAATTTAATGGTGCCTTGCAAAAGTTTTGTGAAGTGTTGTAACACACTTTCACACTTTTCTAGGGTTTTATCAATTAACTAAGCATAATAAACATAATTCTAATTATAATCAACCTTAATCTTGCATTATTTGGAGTGTTGTAAAGTGTTGCAATACACTTTCACATTCCTTTAGGCTTGTCATTAATAATTGTTCTTTCTTATGCTTTAATTGGCCCTATTTTGTATCCACGAGTCTCATTTATTGCATCTTTTCAAGGATAATCCTGATACCAATAAATAACTAATCATAATTTAGGTGTTCCTAGCTTGTGTGGCCTAGATTTAGTGTCTAGGACTCATTCTCCACCTTGGGCGAATGAGTCCCACCTAGGTATTTTTGGCCCCAATGCAAGTTTCACACATTTCTAGAAACTTTTCATTTTTGGTCCCATACATTATGTGTGATGGGACTCATTCACCACCTTGGGTGAATGAGTCTTGTGTTACTAAAATTCAAATTTAACTAAATTTTTTGAAAGAATTTTATTCTCCTAGATCTGATGTCAGCTTGTAGTATTGTAATTTTAGGAATTCTTGCATAATTAAGTATAAATAAAAGGTTCTTTCACTTATTTTCATCCCAAGCATTCAAGAGTTCACAAGAGATCAGTAAGCATTCACAAGATAATTCAAGACATTTCAAGGGCATATTATCAAGCATTGAAGATCATTCTTCAAGCATCAATCATCATGTCAAATATTGCATTCTTCATGTTTGTTATTGTGCTAACATTTTTGATGTAGAGTTCATGATCCAAGCAAGAATTGCATTCAAGATCTATCTCCTTCAAGAAAGAATCAAGAACCACATCCATTGTAGTCATTTCAAGCATAATTGCAACACTTAATTGCAAGGGTTTGGTGAGTTGCAATATTATATTTTGTTCATTCATCATTCTCTTTCCATATTTTCTTTCATTTCAAGGTTTAATTACCAACAAGGGGTTTGACCAAGGAAAACCCCTATTCACTAACCCCATGACATTTTTCCCTCTTCTTGTGTGTGATTTGCAGGGTTAGGTTGCAGATTTTTCATGAAGAAAAGTTGGAGAAAAGTTATCAAGTTTTCAAAGTTGCTAAAGTTGTCATCAAGCCTTGGAGAAGCTTGGAGAAGGTCTACAAGTTACAATTTGTAGTTTCGGATCCAAAAACTAGTCAAAAAGAGCAGAGCAAGCCGAGAGGCACAAAATATAGTTCAAAACTTCCAAAAAATAGAAGTGACCTAATTCACCACTATTGGCGAATGAGTTCCACTATACAGGCCTTATCAATATTTTTACAGATCTGGATACCCTTTTAGTTGAAATATGCTCCAATGCATTTTCCTAGAAATTGGACTAATTTGCCCAACTTGGAGAATGAGTCCCAGTCAACTTCAATAGTAGGTTTGTCAATGATCTAGACCTCCATTTAGCCTTCTTCCATCTTCTAGGTGCACACTTCTATTCTCCTAGCTTTTTATTGTATTTTGTTCATCTTTCTAGGTCATTTTGCATATCACATTGTGTTTTACAATTCATTGTCTTTTCCAAGTTTACACTTGGTGGTGAACCCCTCATTAGACATCATTCAATCCCTAGAATAGTCCCTTTGTCAGATTTGAATATCCTTTGCATTGAAATCTCAAGGGTTTGTTCTTGAGTGAAAAGTAAGAAATATATCTCTCTCCTTTTAGGTCCAAAACCCTAAAAGCGAAAGAGAGTACACCATTTTCATCTTTTCATTTTGGTGAAACTGACGTGAACCTATTTTCTTCTTTTCAAGATGAATATGGAAAATGTGTGGGATCATGATGATTATAATTTTGGAGTGTGGAAGGAGCTTGTTGTATGATTTGGGAGACTTAAGATTAATGAGGTATTTTGGCACCTTTTAGCTAGCATAAGGATGCATTGATTGGGATAGTTCATGATTTAACAATGCACTTGTGAAGAGTCTTCCAGTGTGAGTGAATCTAGGCCATTTAAATCTTGATCTTCTTCATGTATGGTTTGGGATGGGAATTTTTTCTCTAAGGTTACTTGATGGACCACTTCCTCAAAGAATATATCATTAGATAATGAAGTTGTGAATTCCTTTGAGGCTATGAGTTGTTTCTTAGCTTGTGACCTTATTATAGTAATATAAGAAATAAACCTAGGAATGATGGGATTGGGTGAAAGTGATTAATGATGATGGGATAAGGAGATGAAAGGTATCTACTATAGATATCAAGTGGTGAATTAAGATGGTTGGATTGAAAGGATGATGATGGATTCAACTTGGAAATGATATGGAAGAACAAGAATTAATGATTAATATACTTAACCAAAGTTGTTGTTGTGGACACGGAAAAAGTAACCCTTCTACTTTTCCTCCTATTTAGGCCCTTCTTGTGATTTTGGCTTGATTTTGGCTTGATTTAATGTTGTAATGTGGTCAACACATTCACACTAGGTCTTAGGTCCTTGTGAATCATGAAGAATTCTATGAAAACTTGTAAAAGTGTTATGAAGTGTTGTAACCCACTTTCACACTTTTCTAGGACCCTTTTAATATAATAACCTCTTACCAAGTCTTGTTTCAAAGTGTTGTAAAGAGTTGTAACAAAATTTCATGCTTTTTTAGGCTTGTCATCAATAATTTGACCCTTTCTTATGTTTACATGACCCCTTAATGTACTTTTCGGCCCTACTTAAGTTTGTTTTGGAGAATAATCCCATTAAACATCATTAAATACACTTTAATTCCTGACACCCATTAAAATTTCCTTGGTGGGACCAAGTCACGACCTACGGTGACTCAATCCCACTAGGCACAAAAATCAAAATTATTTCAAAATTCTAGCGGGAAATTATTCTCTTAACCTTGAGGTCGGTTGTGATACATGTTATTTTCAGGAAACATTGCATAATCATGTATAAATATAGGGTTTTCTCTCTCATTTCACACCCATTCATTTTCAAGTAATCCATTTATTCACTTATCAACTCAAGCAATCATTCAATCAAGTATTTTCAAGTACATTGGTGCATCTACTTGCATATCTTCAGATTTCTACATCAAGGGTTTGGTGAGTTGTAGCATTGCATGTTGTTAATTCATCATTCTCTTTTCATTTCATTTCATTTTTAAGGGTTTAATTACCAAACTAGGGTCTGACCAAGGCAAACCCCTATTCTCTAGCCCTTAACCCTTTTCCTCCTCTTTGCATGTGTGTTTTGCAGGTCTTGTATGTATATTTTTCAAAAAGAAAGGTGTTAAAAGGTGTCAAAAAATCATCAAAGTAATTCAAAGTCAAAAAAGCCTTAAAAGAAGCTTTGAGATCACTTACAAATTGGATTATGTAGATTCAAATTCAGAAACTTGTTAGGAACAAAAGTGCAAGTTGAAAGCTATAGATTCTTTTCTTGAATTTCCTAAGATTCACATGTGAACTAAGTCACCATCTGTGGTGAATTATTCCCATTGCTAGGCCTGAATTTTTTTTCTTCTGTATTTCTGGATACCCTTTTGGTTGAAACCTGTTTTGGCAGAATCTCCCTAAAACATGACTAAGTCGCTTAGCTTGGCGTAAGTGTCCCAGTTGGCATCAACAGTAATTTATAAAGGATTCCAAAGCCTCTCTGCATCACATTCCAATTTCCAGGTGCATCTCTCTAGTATTATTCATTTTTGTTATTATTTTTTTACATTCTTAGGTCATTTTGCATACAACATTGTGTTTTCAAAATTTTTACATTTCATTAGTTTCGCATTAATAATTCATATCTTTTATTAGTTTATTGCATTTTGGACATTACATTTAGGCATATTTCAATCATACTTGCATGATTCTTTAGTGGGGACATTGCACATTTTTCCCTACCCCTCTTCTTTTAGGTGAAAAACCCTAGAAGTGTTAGAGAACATTAGGGTGCCAAAATATTTGTTCACATTTTGGTGAACCCAACCTTAGAACATCACATTTTCTAATTTTGGAGTCCATCATCATCCTAGAATTAGCTTGCATTAACATTGCATTGCATTTTGCATTAGTTAATTTGCATTCTAGGGTTTTAAAATTTTGCATTAGTGAAAGTGAATATAGTTTGCATTTGTGCATCTCAAATCATTGCAAAAATTCTGAAAACTACATTTTCCTTTAGTATCCGGGTCATACAAACTAAAAAGCATCAAAATCAATTGAAAATTTCTGAAGATTTTGAAAAAATCCATAACTAGGACTCATTCACCATTCTAGGTGACTTAGTCCTAGTCCAAATTTTTAGCTATATGTTACAATGTCAAAAACCTCATTTATGTGCTTCCTACGCCTCCTATTATTATATACTATAAGTCTGGAAAGTTTTGGGAACATTTGTTTTATGCATCTAGGTCAAAAACATCAATTTAGGGTAGTCATTTTTGAAATCATTTCAATTACATGCATATCATTAGATTTGAAAATGCTCACATTTCTAAAATTTTGCATAGCATGGATAAAAGTACTTTTCACTTGTGTATACACAATGTTTCTATTCATAAAACTTTGCATAAGTTTGATAAAATTTATTTTCATTCTTGGATATACATTGTTTGCATTCTTAAAGCGTTGCATATATTGGATAAAAATGTTTTGCATCTTTGGATATACATTGTTTACATTGCTGAAACATTGCATGAAATGGTTACAAGTGCTTCTCATTTTTGTTCAAACAATGTTAGTGTCTTACATATCTAGGTATACTAAGAAAAATTTCCTATCCCCTCCCTATGACAGTGTTTTAGTGAAAGAGAATACAACCTTGGACATTCCTAACGACCATATTTGTTCTTCTCCTAATATCTCTCCTATTGATGACAAAGATATTTTGGTAGAAGAACCAATCAATAAGCATTTTGAGAATCCTAGTTGTTTCTCTCCTCTTACTTCTTTTAGTGGACAAGAAATTAATGAACAAGATAACACAACCATAGGTAATCATGACAATGGCATTTTCTCTTCTCCTAGTATCTCTCTTAGTTGTGAGGAAGATACTTTGATGTTAGAAAACATAATCGATGAAGTTCATGAGTATCTTAGTTGTCCCCCTTCTCCTAGGGAAACCCTTATTGAGCAAGAAAATTCAACCATTGATCATTCCCCTACTAGCGATGAAGTCCTTTTAAAAGAACCTACCTTTGAATGTCAAGAACATTTGGTTGGTAGTTCTCCTAAAAACTCTCCTCCTAGGGAGAATATCATGGTGCAAGAAAATGTGAACATTGACACATATCCTTGAAACACTAAACCTTCCCTAGGTGAAGATAATAAAGTGACATTAGAGTCTCCTTCACTAACAATTCATGCCAATAAAGAAAAGATTCTTGAGGTTATGATGACACAAGTTGGATCTCCTTTAATTAGTGAGCTTCCTAAGTCACCTCCCACTAGGGAATCACATTAAAAACTAAGAAATTTCTTGAAATCCATGATGCAATCTTATCATAACAATGTTTTGTAGCCACTAAGTTGTAACTTAGTGACTCAAACATATAGGGGACCACATATCACTCCCACTCCATTACCTTTTTCTCAACCTAGAGTACCTAGTGTTAAAGACCTTAAAAGACTCCTACTAATATATCGGTATGACAACTCATTCAATTATCACCTATATACAAGTTCCTATTTCAAGAAATATTGACAATTTCAAGCAGGAGGAGATCCAATCTTACATAAAATTGAATAATGTAACATTCTCCTCTCATCCCATGGAAGTCACTCAATCAGAAATCACATTCCCTAAAAATGAATTAACCTCATTTAAGATTCAAAATAGACATGACCCCTTGATGATAAAGGTGATCATTAATGACACCTTAGTTAGACACACCCTCATAGACAATGGAGCATAAATTAATGTTTGTAGCATGGACCTCCTAAGAAAACTTGGCATGGACAAAAAATTCATTCAACTTAATGATGTTCATATTTGTGGCTTTGACAATGTTAATAGGCAACCACTAGGAATGATCACAAAACCTATTGAGGTCGGACCTATAGTGTTACCTACCTCTATCCATATCATGCAAGGACCCCTTCCATACAATCTTCTCCTAGGAAGACCATGGATTCATGCTATGAAAGGAGTCCCATCTACTCTTCACCATGTAATGAAATTTGAATACAACAACAAGATATGCATGATTGATGTAGATGAACAAAGCTATGAATCAACTAATCACAACATTTCCAAATCCCCTAATCCTTTCATTCCTAGATCAAACTTGAACCTATAAAAGTTAATGCTAATTCTTCACCTACAACAAAAATCTTCTGTGATAATTGGGGGTCGTTAGATTCTACACCTCCTTTCAATAGAGTTTCCAAAATCTCACCCTCATGGTCCAAAGAGTCATATACAAGCAATTCATTCTGAGACACAAGTTCTAGTAACGATTGGGGTTTCACACCAACCTTTAAGGGAGAGTGTGAAATATCACAATCTTAACCAAAACAACCTTGTGTTTTATTTGCTCAACTTAGTTCTACAAATTACCCCATGGTGGTGATGAGGGATATATAACTCCCATCCCTCATGAAAGAATGACACATAACATTAAAAAGGATTTGTGTTCTTGTAAAGAAACCAATCCTTCTCACAAGCATAAACCCCCTTCATATAACTCGGAAGATTGTTATGGTATCAAATACAATCTCACATATGGATGCAATGAACACATGACACAAACCAACATATCATACTCTTTCAAGAAAAATCTAGGGTTACCTCCCTTCTCTCCACTTTCATCTAAGACTTTACATAACAAAATTTAGCATTTCAAGGAGTCTGGTGCTCTTCCTTGTGTTGAAGCACCTAATTCCTCTAACTGATATGTATTTTCATCCTATTCAGCTCACCTTTGTCTTGCAATAAGTGGGGACAAGGGGTTAGTTAGCCTTGTCCTCGTATGTCACTTGTGGTTGTATCTTTTGTCTAGTCGTTAACCTTTCATGAACATATAAGAGCAAGCTTGGGATGTGGGCAACATGTCTTAAGTTGACTCGCATGTGACATACTTATTCATGATGTAGCACAATTCAGAAACATATGACTTGTCATAGGGCTTTCCAAGTTAGATCTCATGTCTTCTTTCATAGCATTTTTCATTTGCTACTTTAAAGTAACTTCTCACAGAAGGGTGTGTAGCAATTCCTTTAAAGTGGGGGCATACATTGGCATTATTCATTTGCATTTTTCCTTTTTCTTAGTTCTTAGTGCAGCCTTCTTACTTTATATGATGTGTTTTTCGCTTTGTGGATGACATTGGGTGTAGTGTCCTTCACAAGCGTGATCTATCTTAGCATATTACATTCCTCTTTGTACCTTGATGTGACACACTACATCCCCTAAGTTGTGAATCTTCTATTCTTTGATTTGTCCTCTCTTGGAGACATTAGACATAATGTTCCCTAAGCTAAGACCTCACATGAACTGAGAAGGACTCCTTTGAAAATCCTTTGCATGTTGCATTTTACATTTTTTATATTGCCACCTTGCATAACACAGCTTGCATGCCTATGGTGCCATCACATTTGTTCATGAGTTCTAAGCATACAAATTTTTGCTTGTAATGTGAAGCTTGAAATGTCATTTTCTTTTGTGGCACCTTATTAAAGTTATCAAGAGGTATAACTTTGATATGGTTGAGTGGGAAACCCATTCTGTGGCATGAATTTCCCCATAGCCATCTGCGTGTGTGTGAGTGCATACTATCCATGAGTGTATGTTTCTTACCTAATGAACAACCATGAGTTTTGTCGCCTCATAATGAGTATGCATTTGTCATACAAATAGCCTAGATTTGATCCACAACAGGATGGACAAATGATCGAAGCTTGATTCGACTCTCTTTTTCCTTCTCCTTCTCTCCCTTTCATTATTTTACATCACTCTCTTGTGTGTTCCTTTGTGCTTATGTTTAGTTTGAAATGGATCTTCATCCTAGGGGCTTGATCATCCCCCTTGATCATTGTTGTCTCATCTTGCTAGTATTAGTTCATTGGAACCCCTCTTGATCGCTCGTGGGTCTACTTTAGTGTGAGTTTGAAGCAGTTTCATCCTCTCACTAAAGTGGGGGCTAAATGTGGACATGAAAAAAGTAACCCTTCTACTCTTCCTCCTGTTTAGGCCCTCGTGATTTTTTCTTGATTTTCCTTGATCTAATGTTGTAATGTGGTCAACGCATTTGAAAATTAGGTCTTGGGTCCTTGTAAATCATTAAGAATTCTATGAAACCTTGCAAAAGTGTTGTGAAGTGTTGTAACCCACTTTCACACTTTTATAGGACCTTTTTAATATAATAACATCTTACCAAGTCTTATTTCAAAGTGTTGTAAAGAGTTGTAATAAACTTTCACACTTTTCTAGGCTTGTCATCAATAATTTGACCCTTTCTTATGTTTAAATGACCCCTTAATGCACTTTTTGGTCCTACTTAAGTGTATTTTGGAGAATAATCCCATTAAACATCATTAAATACACTTTAATTTCTAACACCCATTAAAATTACCTTGGTGGGACCAAATTGTTGTACCTGGGGTGACTTAGTCCCACTAGGCACAAAAATCAAAATTATTTCAAAATTCTAGCAAGATATTATTCTCTTAACCTTGAGGTTAGCCTATGATGTGTTATTTTCGAGAAATATTGCATAATCATGTATCAATATAGGGTTTTCTCTCTCATTTCACACCCATTCATTTTCAAGCAATCCATTCATTCACTTATTCACTCAAGAAATCATTCAATCAAGCATTTTTAAGTACATTGGAGCATCTACTTGCATATCTTCAGATTTCTACATCAAGGGTTTGGTGAGTTGTAGCATTGCATGTTGTTCATTCATCATTCTCTTTTCATTTCATTTCATTTTCAAGGGTTTAATTACCAAATAGGGGTTTAACCAAGGCAAACCCCTATTCTCTAACCCTTAACCCTTTTTCCCCTCTTTGCATGTGTATTTTGCAGGTCTTGTATGCAAATTTTTCAAAGAGCAAGGTAGTAAAAGGTTTCAACAAATCATCAATGTCATTCAAAGTCAACAAAGCCTTCAAAGAAGCTTGGAGATCACCTACAGACCAGATTTTGTAGATTCGGATCTGAAAACTTGTCAGGAACAAAAGTGCAGGTTGAAAGCTATAGATTCCTATCCAAAATTTCTTGAGATCCATAGGTGGATTAAGTCACCATCTATGGTGAATTATTCCCACTTCCATGCTTGAAAAGTGTTTTCTATATTTCTAGGTACCCTTTTGGCTAAAACCTGTTCTAGCAGAATCTCCCTAAAATAGGACTAAGTCGTACAACTTGGTGTAAGTGTCCCAGTTGGCATCAACAACATTTTTTGAAGGATTCCAGAGCCTCTTTGCATCAAATTCCAGTTTCTAGGTGCACCTCTCTAGTATTATTCATTTATGTTATTATTTTCTTACATTCTTAGGTCATTTTGCATACAACATTATGTTTTCAAACATTTTATATTTCATTAGTTTTGCATTAATAATTAATCTCTTTTATCAATTTTTTGTATTTAGGACATTACATTTAGGAATATTTCATTCATACATGCATTAGTATTGAGTGGGGACATTACACATTTTGGCCTACCTCTCTTCTTTTAGGTGAAAAACCCTAGAACTGTTATAGAGCATTCATGTACCAAAATATTTGTCCACAGTTGCAAGTAAATCTAGATCCTTGATAAATGGGGATAATTTTCTTACTTAGGGTTTTCTGGTGTGAATAAATGTCTTGTACCTAGTTAATTTCTTTTCTAGGAACTTAGGGGACACATTCTCATGTTAAGTTTACTTAAGATAATAAGATTCCTTCTAGAAGTCTTAGTTGTCATTTTTAGATCTTATTTTATCCTAGGTTATTATGAGTTAGTTGTATCATGTTATATGATTAAGAAAGTTGTCACAATATTGTCTAATCCTATTTTTCACCTTTCCTTTATAAGTAAGGCCTCTTATGTACATTTATATATTCAACCATATTCAATCTTACATTGTTGAAGCAAGTATTCTTGTCATTTTCTCTCTTGTGGAAGATATTTTGGTCTAGCAACTATTCCTTGGGCTTTTGAGGAGTCACCACTAACTACTACATGGTATTAGGGCTCTAGTGTTACAAATTTCTTCCCACATCTGATGGTTTTTTGTTGGATTGAATATTTTTTTGGGTGCATATTGTGGTTTCAATGACCTCATGGTTGAATCTAGGGCATCAAAGAAAGTCAAGTTTTCCTTTCTTTTTATGAATTTTGGTTATGTTTTTCAAAATCTATAAGGGTTTTAAAAAATGTGAAGATTGGCAGATCTAGATGTAGCTAAAATTTTGGAGTACTTTGGGCCCAAATTAGCATCACCATTATATTTAGGAGGTTGATCCGACAAATTTTGATTGTAAATTCATTCATTTTTGGTAAAGTTGTTTTTGTGGCAAAAATATTTTGCCCAGGTATCAATTTGCAAATCTTTTCACTTCATAGACTGCAAGTCTATCAAAGTTTTGGTAAAAAGATTTGCAAAGGTATCAATTTGCAAATGTATATTTGCAAATCTTTTCACTTCATAGATTGTCACATCACCTTTATCGTGTCTAGTACAAAACTAAAGTTGTTATTATTAAAAACTATTTTTAAAACCATAGAGGTATCAAATTTTTTTCACTACCGATCATGTGAGGTTTCCGCTCACGGTTCTTGCACCCAATACTAGGAGCTTATCTTGAGGTGGAGGAGGGGAGGCACAGCTTGGCCCATCACCAAGGAACCCACCCTGCTACCACCTGGGAGGTGACCCCTTATTTTTTTTTTTCTCTCTTTTGGAGCACACATGCCTAAGAATGAAATGGAGGTGGTGAATGACAATTTGGGATGTTTTGATGAATTATTGGTAAGAGATTGAAAAACACAATGAAACGTTGGATGACTTGAATTTCAAGGTGATAAGTATAAATGGATTTTGTTGGTATTGCAAAATAAAACATGTAAAACATATGAGTAAAATCACATAATTAGTCAAGTAGGTGTGCATACTCAATCTAGCCTAGACAAAGGCTAATCCCTCAACATTAGTGTGAAACATTTCTCTTTCTAGATTCGGTAGCTAGGGATTTAGTGGCACAAGGGCTCACCTTTTCTCTTTCCTTGTAGATCCTGAAACCTTTCCCAAAGAGCCTCTACCTCTACTCAAGGAGATACATGGTGAGTAATTTTGGGCATGATACTATGCCTTGCACTAGACTAAGCAACAACAAAATGGTGTTAAAGAATTCTAAAAGAAAGGTGTTTAGTGAAACTATGAATAGTGAACTTGTCTAATAGTGCTTTAGATTAGGGGATCTCCCCTTCTCTCCTCACCAAACGATTCTCAACAGATTGAGGTTCTTGTTGCTTGGCTTGAATGATGCTAGCTACACTTTGAGGTACAACTTTCACTCTCCCCCCTTTGTATACCCCACCATAAAACATGGTTGATTTCACCCTTGAGGTGATGAAATCCCCAAGAAGGCCTCCTAAAAGGAAAGACTATAATAGGCGATTTTTATCACCTAAGATTACATGAAGCACAAGGGGAGAGAATACACACAAAACTAGTCATCCTTGGGTGATAGAATAAAACAAAAAATGAGGAGACCATATTTTTGATCACTAAGATCATTCTAAGCATAAGGAGAGAGCACACATCTACACACCCCTCCAAACATGGCAAATAAGATTCATTAATCCATTATTCTAACTTTAGTGCCTAGATTAGTGGAAAAACAAGTCTTGGACCAGTAGAACCAGCACCAAACTGTTAGTAATCTTGATGAATATGATCTTTGACAAGTGTATATAGGTTGCACCACTTGTTAGTCGGCCAAAAATGCAAGTTAGAAGAAAAGCTAAGCTCAAAACCCTAAAAAATAATAAACTAAAATGAAAGAAAAACTTTACCAAACACAAGCACTGTATTATGATGTAGAGGCACCTCAAGATGTTAGATAGGCACAACAAAAGGCTTTTTTATGAAATAGAGGCATCTTTTCATAGATAGGGGTAGTGGAATATGTTTTAGGGTCTAAAAATGTTGTTTTCGATCGACAACCTTAAAAACCTGCAAGATGAGATTATGTCACACTAAAAGGAACACAAGTCATGTAAAAATAGGTTAGTTGATAACCCCAAAAGGCCACAAGATAGTTGTAAACTCAAATATACTAGAAAACTTGAAAGAAACCCTAGATTGGAGAAAACCTGGAAACCTTAATTTCTACAAAATTAATTTAGATAACCTATAAAAACCAAGGTGTTTGAGGGATGAAACCTTACAAAATAAGGCACCAATGATTAAAAAACCTAGGAGAAACCCTAATTGTTCAATCTAAATACCCAAAATTAAAGTGTACTTTTGGGTGATGAAGGCACAACTCTTTGAAATATAGGCACCACTTCATGCTACAAAGACACAAATTTGTGCAAAAATGGTTACTTTTGTGAAACAAAGGTGCCTTTTCACAATCTATATCCCAAAAAAAATATTTTTCATTAAAAATCTCAATTTTTTTTACCAATAACAGTTAAAACAAGGACATGTGTCCCATCAGGCATACCAAAATGAATATGTGGAAAATTTATTGAAGCAAAACAACATAAGATAATGCATCAAATAAAATGTATACCTCAAACAATCTTCATCCTCCTAGATGAGATGAAATAGAATGCACCATAGTTTTAAATGATTTTCTCTAGATTATGATATGATGTGGATTGATAAATAAATTAACCTTGGTATGATTGCAATAGCAAGATCACAAAATGGCAGCATAAGTGAATAATATCTTGATTCATCTTGATGATGAAGGATGATGGCCTCTAGTTATAGAGATTTGAAGAGGCAAAATCAAGGATAGGATAGATTGATGATAGATGGCTAAGATTGAATGAGGATTAGGGTTAGGTTCAAAGATATAGTCATGTGACAAATATCACATGAGGGATAAGAGAAATGGATTAGGGAAATATTTTTATGTGAATGACTAGGACTAAGAGGTGGGATATTAGATGAATGGATGAGATGGAAAGATAGTCTGGCTTTTGTGAAAGTGTCTAGGTTCAATGAATATAGATAAGGAGTTAGGTAGACATGTGAAGGGGACACTTGTCACATGATGGAAGTTTTAGATTATGATCCATGTGAACAAATTAAAGGGATAGGATTGAATGGACAAGGATAACGTGGAATTAGTTAAATAAATAATAAATAAATATTTATTTAATGGGATCATGTGAAGGGAAAATGAAAAAATAAATAATAAATATTTATTTACTTAAAGGCTAGGATAAAGTGGGGGGAAGGATATAATTAATTAATTAAATAATAAATATTAATTTAATTAATGACTTATAAGATAAGGTAAAATTAGGCATGGTTGCATAAGGTTAGATTTTAGGTGTTAACTAGTCATTATGGCTAGAAATTTCCTTTCAAAAAGAAATCTATTGGCATGGGGATAGCTAAAGAAGATTAAAGTATAGCTCCATTTGGGACACCCATTAGTCCAACTTCTCTATGCTACTCTTAGCATCATAAGGTCATATGTCATTTTTTTCCTCCACCTTGAAGAACCCTCCCTTGGAGGACTCACCTAAGTGCTAAAACTCTTCTCTTTCCAGTTCTCTTTCTTTTTTGTTCTCCTTTGAGATTCCCATTTTAAGATTAGAACTAGCATCCTACTCTCTAATCTTTCCAACTTCTCCTCAATACTCCAAATCCATATAATGTCTTTAAGTTTTGAAATCTAATTTCCCCATCATCTTCTCTTACCATTCTTAACCATCTCAGCTACTCTCTCAATTATATTTTGGTCTCAAAATGTAGCAAATATTGATTATCACTTGATTGTGTAGATGAGTTATAATTACACAAACTACAAACATAAAATTTAATCATTAATTTAAGATTTGAATGTTGAGTTGTGGGTAGAAAAGGTGAGTTGAAGTCATGAAACCACTACTTAATCATAAAATTGTCATATAGTTGAACATTTTTTCTACCCTCTCATTTTTCATTTGCTTTTAGATTTTATCTTAACAATTTAATAATTACAAAATGATTATAATTTTATAACTACTTGAAATAAGCATAAAAAAGGAATGCATAAGAACAATGTTTGGTAAAAATTCATTTTAAATTTTGAATAATGTGCGCTTAAAAGATAAGTTAAGGATGTAGTTCTATGGAGAGGACATGTGCTTCTATATTTACTCCAAGCTCAATCTAGTGGAATAGAAAAACATGAGCACATAATTAAACTCAAATTTTCTTAAAAAATAGAAACTCACATATATAGATGCAAACTTTAAAAATTTTCCTCCCAAAGCTTAAGATTTTTATATCTATTTGGTAGCTTACACGACCTTTTGTTAATTCTATATATTTCTATATAATTACTACAATTTCTCATCTAAACATCTTGGCTTCTAATTGCATTATCTTAGCAAAATAAAATAAAATAATCCCCTTCAATGGAATGATGGAACCACAACTTAAGTAGTTGCATGTGAAACCCTATTATAAGAGTATTTTTTCAATCAATTTACTAGACTTAATTTGTATTCACCTTAGCTTCATTAAAGACAACCTCATAATTGACAACACTAATGAAAGAACCATCACATTCAAATAGTTGGCTAGCATTAAAAGTCCAAAAGTTGGGAGACAACAAGAATGGTTATGATAAGGATGTGAGAATTCATGACATCCATTTGGGAGGATTGTGACACACTTATTTACTAACACTAACATTATTAAGAGATGAAGTTTGTTGATAAAAAATATAAATACGTATCAATTAAAAATGTTTTATTATACTAAAAAGAATAATTTCAACTTTTTTGACAATTTTTTTTTTTTGGTTGGAAGGTTTTATATCAAAATTACATAATCATTTAGCTATTTGATACGAGAGCACAAGTCTTTGGCTAAAACCTCTTCAAGTAAGGTATCCATCCTACTAAAGTAGAGGGACACTATCATGACCTCATCCCTTGTCATATTGAGGCATCATACTTAGCAAGATTTGATCTTTAGAGGGACACAATCTCAGCCTCACCTCTTATCATATTGAGACCTCACACTCAACAAGACTTGATCCTTATAAACTCATTCAAAACCATTCAATTTCATCAAAAGACAAAAAAAAAATCTATTGATTTCCAAAATCCATCAATTTTGAAAGCCCATGTGAAAAGCCCTCGTGAAAAAATCCTTTTGTTTTCCTTTCCATGAATAGTCCAAGAATTTGACTACACGTTGACTGTACAGATCGTCGAGGACGTTGACAGTCAAAGCTGAACTAGAAGAGTGTTTGTTTACACACTAATTTTGTAAAAAAAAATGTGCATGGATTCCGTATTCCATGGAATTTGTGAAAAAAACCATCTGACAGCTTGAAACTAATCGATGCTAAGAAATATTCAGTCACATCGATTAACAAATAGCATACCTCCTATTCCCAAAAGTTTCCTCTTGTACTTGGAAATTATTTTCCAGCACCGCTGTTTGAAAAGACGCGCGAACAAATAATATTGCTTTCGACAAAGAACTCCTAAGCGACACAATTTGTCGTACAAATAATTTCCACACTGAGCAGTGAATGTGGACTCCATGTGTCTTCGAGTACATTCCTCATCACATTTAATAGCAATCCCCTGCTCTTACCAGAAATTAAAAGAAAACAGTTTGCTAATCAATGCCAATTATGGAGGAAACCAGAGAATCTAAGCGCGGCGTTTCATCGCGACGGCCGACACCCTGTGCAGCTTGCAAGCTGCTCAAAAGACGGTGTTCAGATTCGTGCATACTCGCCCCTTATTTCCCACCAAACGATGCACAAAGATTTACCACTGTGCACAAAATATTTCCCAGAGCAAATATGATAAGAATGTTGCAGGTAATTATTCGTTCATTCTTTGACATTCTTAAGATACCAGAATAGATTGTTGTGTGAATGTGTTATTTTTTCTTTTGAATCAGGAAGTTCCTGAAAACAAGAGAGCGTTAGCTGTGGATAGTCTGGTATATGAGGCGAATGCCCGAGCGAAGGATCCCGTGTATGGTTGCACTGGTATCATCTGCATATTGCACCAGCAGATTTTACGCATGCAGGCAGAATTGGCTGACATCAGAGCACTCTTGATCAACTGTAGGCAGTTGCAATTGAATGAAAGGGCTTTGCCACCAGCGTCTCATATGCCGGAGAATACAGGTGAGCTCTGGGAAGATATGTCGGAGTTGTTCTCAACACAAATGTCACTGGACCATCTCTTAGATTGAGATAATGATCCCTGATATGAGGAAAATATAGAATGTTATGGTTGTATGTTATTTTGGGGATTAAAAACGTTATTATGTTGTAAGAAATATTGAACAAAATTTGTAGATTTGTCGTTACATCAAAATCTGTGGGTGTTAGTGAACTTTCAAATTAGCATCTTCATCTAGATCCAAAGTGACCATTAATCCACAAGATCAATTTTCAGATGTACGACAATTAATCCAACAAAATTATTAGATATATATGAAAATATGATATTCTTTGATTCAACATGAATATGATTTGATTCATATATGTACAAAGATCTACAAAAGGGATGGGAATTTCTATTGATGGCATGTGCCTCAGACCTTGTATTTTATAAATCTTCCTATTTCGCTCTTGATATCTGTTGTTGCCTAATGTTAATAACTGGTCTAAGATAATTGATTTAGTGAGCCCATTTTTGTTATATATCCTCCTCTTTTTGTCTTCCTCTCTACAGTTTTGATAATTGTTGATCACGTATCTGTCTTTGTTGTTCTTTCATGTTCTAATCATGGCAGTTTATACAATCATTTGATGGTGTGGGCTCCAAAAGAATGAAGATAATGAAATTATGTGTGTTGTGTTGCGCAATTCTTCATGTATAGCTGTCTTTGTTGTTCTTTTATGTTCTAATCATGGCAGTTTACATGATCATTTGATGGTGTGAGCTCCAATGGAATGAAGATAATGAGATTTTCTGCGGTATTGTGTTGTGATTGTGTAATATGATGTGTTTTGAAATTGAAGTGGAAAATCTTGATGTTCATTTACTAAGAGGATGAATTCATTTTATGGTGACCAAGAGTGACACTCACTGTGGTGGCAGATCTCATTGTTCTACACGATTGAATTTAATATGCTAAATGGCCTCAGATCCATCGGATCAGTTTATACTGAAAGACACACGCAATCCTAGATGCATTGTCACAGTTATGTATCCTCTATAGGTTGCACCATTAGCATGTCAGGTTCTATGCAATCCTCTATGGACCCCCTTATCCTATTTGCAGGATCAATGGAGTGTGATCTCACCTAGATACATGTGGCGCCTTCTCGAATCTCTAGAAAGTGTGAAAGGGTAGTCAGTTTCTCTTGTTGTCCTATTGGCGTGAATGGTATGTGGTGGTCCCAAGGGTCATGTGCTTAGTGGCTATGTCAACAACCTGTGGAGCCATCAAATCTCTATTAATGTGATCTACCATCTGCACATGACCTTGCACCTGGTGCAAATGCTGGGTTTTTACATTTAACTAGTGGTCGGTTGTTTCCACGTCATTTATTATGGGGGGCACTGTATCCTTTTGTTGTATGCACCTATTGTAACGTTGGCATTTTGTTCCTATTGCACAAGTCTTTGTGGTGTTCCCACCAGCTCAATGCACAATGACGATGTTAGTGAATTAGTACATGGCATCTCCCCACGCTCCTAGGGTTTTTAGGTGTTAATTTGATCGTAGGCTTGCATCATCCACCGAATCTTTTTTGATCTAATGACTCCCACGCCTCCTCCAAGCTCTATTTAGATATGAAAGGTCGTGATTGGCCCCATTGCTCGTGACTTTGCCAAGTCAAATTTAGAGGTTTGTTCATCATCTTTTCTACGTGCATGTGTTCTATCTACAATGTTCTCGTTCCATAGGTTTTATTTGGTGGCTCCCATGAGCTCTCGTGTATGAATGATGTCATTGGTTACGCAACCATTCAATCTTGTGTTGAGCTATATGATTCAAACGCCCGTGCATCTCTAAGGGGCTCATTTGTGTTATGTTGTTGTGGGGTTTTGTGACCATTCATCTCATTTGAGATGGGTTAACACTTGCACCACATGAGCTCATTTTATGTTTGTGATTGGCTGAAGGTTTAGGAGTTTAAAATTAGTTAACCTATGTGTTAATCTTCTGGGTTAACATATTTATAAATTTATTTTTCTCTTTAGATAGTTAAATAGTTATGACAGTTAAACTGTCATCCTCTTTATAAAATAATGATATAAACAGTTTTTCAATATAAAATCAATACACAATTTGTCTCTCTTAGGCCTAACAGTGGTATCAGAGCGGTTCTATTGTAGAAGTGTTTAAAAAAAAGATCATAAAAACATATATAGGATAGTCAACACCTGTTTCAAGACACCAAAGGCAATTACAGATGAGTCAGACCATTTGAAATATTTCAAAGTTGATGTAGAAGATTATTCGATGGTTGTTGGTTAAACATGTTAACGGTAGTTGAAAGAGGTTTTAGATGAACTTGTAATCGAACAAGGTATTGTTGTTGCAAGTTGGTCGATGTGGATCATGGAGAGCACTCTGCTCATGTAGATATGTAGCTAAAGTGCCACATGACTCTGTCATCCAATGCGATATCTGCTCATTTGACTACATAAAATGGAGTAGAAATTTGTGAATCAAGATGATTGTTGGTAGCATCTTCATCACCTCCCATGATGTAAGAATTGGATAATTTAAGAGGCCATGTTTTCACATTTTATTTTTTGCCAGTTTTCACCAATTATCTTGGCCCATTTGCAGTACGTTGTAGTTAAAGATCTAGCTAGATATTTTTGTTTGGTTAGTTTGTAGATACGTAGTCCAAGAGCCTTCAATGAAAATGGGTTGTGAATAAATAAAAGGAGGTTGAATCCAATAAATGTGAAGGAAAGGGATCTAGAGGAGTTTTAAAAGGTTTTTTTATTTTTGGTTTATTTTCAAGAATTGATTTCTTTGTTTGGTTTTGCAAACTCAAGAATGAGATGTTTCAATTATTGATTTTTGGTGGTGGAAATTGAACTTATATCAATGCCATTGAATTGGAATAGGTGTTATTTATTTGTAAAATTTGAATATAAAAGATTTTGTCATTGACCATTTCATGCAAAATTGGTAAATTATGGAGTAATAAGGTTTTTGGGAGTAATTAAAAATATGGAGAAATAAGGGTATACATTGATGTTATAAGGTGCTTGTTAAATTGTTTGTTTCTTTATTTACAATCATGTCCACATTTTACATTGATGGAATATTATCTTTACAAATTCATGTTAGTACAAAAGATGAGGCAGAATTAATATTAGAATGTTGGAGACAATACAAACCTTTGTTCTTACAATTTTGTAACCAATGCATATTATTGAGAAAAGAACTTAATATGTCACAAGATCAGTTAGGAAAGAATAAACAGAAAGATGTTTAGCATGATGCACCTTCTTCTAGCATTTCACCAAAGCAAGAAAGTAAAACCAATGTGTCCTTGAAGAAAGGTATTGTGTCTTCCCTTGTGCCAAAAAAGAAATATGTTGCATCTAAAACTGTGACAAAAACATGCTACCAATCAAAGCCACCAAAAAAAAACCCATTGTGAGAGTTTGGGAATCTCATAAAACAAATAGGGGGAAATGTGGTCTTGGTTACAAGGGTTTTGTTGGTTGTTATATCCCAGAATACTCCAAGCCCATAAGATTTGTAGTAGGGGGACATATGGACAAATCTCATGTTGAGTATAGATGTGTTGATGACTCTTGTGAAGTTCAAAAAGCTTACCAACCAAACACAATATTTGCTAAGTCAAATAATATCCAAATTTGTTCTCATTGTTGTCGTCAAGGTCATCTTTCTAGTAATTTCTTTGATCTACACCCTTGTACATCATGTGGTTTGCATACTCATTCTACCAAGCATTGTTATCTACAAGTTCCACCTTCAAAATCTACAAGGCATATGAATTTTGGTTGGATAGATCATTCAAGTTGGAGATCCAAGGTTTCTTTGTTAAACAAATCTTATAAGAGAGTTCAATCTATTATTGATGGTGAAAATATGCTCACTCATAGTGGTGGTGATGTTATTCCTCATAATTCTTTTAATGATGATGTAGATCTTATTGAGCCTACATTAATTCCAATCAGTGTTGATATTTCTGAGATGCCAATTTTATTTGATAAGAATTCAATTGTTGAGAATATTGATGAAGTGAATTTGCTTCCCATGAATAATTTTGGTAATATTGGAGATGCTCGGAAAATAAGGTTATGTTGAGTGAAGCTACTATTGGTAATGCCATTACTGATGACAATATTGTTGTGGGTGATGACAATTTTATTAGTGATGATAAGAATGATTTTTCTAAAAAATGTGATTATGTCGAACATGTTGGATATGTAATTTATGATGATTATGATGATGTTGGCCTTTACTATTTGTTTTAGGCTATGGAGATAAACAATTTGTCTCTTGTTCTATTACTCCATCAAGGATATCATGTTGTTTGCATTTTCCTCTCTCATCTGCCAAGGGGGGAATATTGGTATATGTTAGATTCAAGTGGAAATTTCATATATTGTTGACACCTTGTGATTGGTGTGGTAACTTCAATATTTTATTACACTCAATGTGCCATTTCAAATATTATTTTTAATGACCACACTTAATGTATGCTATCTTAGATAAATTTTAGATATAATTTTCAATTATAATGGTTGCCCTAGATTGATAGTTGGTGACTACTCATATTGACCATTAAAGTTTGGTCATTTTCCAAATTACACCATGGAAAAAAGAAGTCCAAAGTTGAGACTTGTCAAAGAAACAAGCTCATTTTTCAAAAGTTAAGACCTATCCAAGTAATAGGCTTATTATGAAAAGTTGAGACTTGTCCAAGCAACAAGCTCATTATCAAAATTTGAGACCTATCAAAGTAACAGACTCTTTATCAAATTTGAGACCTATCAAGGAAACATACTCAATATCAAAGTTTGAACCTTGTCAAGGTAACAAACTTAGTTCTAACAAAATCAACTATAACGGGTTCTTTTTTAGAAGCTTCAGGTCAGCCATAAAATCTTCACCAAAGTGCTTGGCTGAGAGAAGTTTGACCAATTCAAAATATTGCATAGCTTTGTGATAACCCCTTCAGATTAAGGAGGGGATGTTAATGCACCTGTTAATCTTCTAGGTTAACACATTTGTAAATTTATTTTTTTGTTTATATAGTTAAATAGTTATGACAGTTAAATTGTCATCCTCCTTATAAAATAATGATGTAAACATTATTTCAATATAATATCAATACACAATCTACCCGTCTTAGGCCTAACAAAAATTAATTTAATTATTATTTCTATTCTAATGAGTTCATTGTTATTGGTTAATGTGAATTTTCATTGGAGATCTTATTGGATTTAAGGATGTGTTGCAACAATATTTGCATGGTGTGTGATAATATTTGATAAAATACCTAATGAACATGTTGCGCCTAAGTGGATGAATGACTTTAATGGTGTCAATGGATGTCAATTTAGATGATTTCAAGCAACAATCTCTTGGTGTAACATTAGATTAGTACAAGATTTAGGGTAGATGGATTCATAACCACAACATAGCATTGCTCTTCTTGGGGAGATTTTGGTGCAGGAGCACCCAGGACCTTCAAGGAGCACTTCAAGAACCAGGAGAGTGCAAGGGTCAGGAGGACCTTCCAAGCAAGTCAAAACATTAATTATAACCTTTTGGAGCCTATAATGGCATTTGGGATGAATGAGTTTAATGAAATTGTTGAAAGTTCTAAGGTTCTTGATAGGGAATCTAGTTTAAAAAAATGCAATGTAAAGGGAAAACTATGTTCCAGGGGTTAGATTAGTGATTTTATGCTTTAAATAGGTCAAATAAACTTGGATATTGAAGATCCAATAGCTTTTAGGGGGTAGATGTTAATAAATTTCAAATTTGCAATTTCAAATATTTGAATTTTAGTTTAGGCGGGAAAGGGAGTTTTTAGCATTTTAGAGTTAATTAGGCATTGTAATCAATCAAAAACAGTTTGGGCAGTTGGGGAATGGATTTATAACCCCAAGATCTTCATTTGTACAGGGTTGGTCATCTTGGAAGAAGAGTTGTACGGACTGTTCTCAGAAAAAAGTAGTAAATTACAATTTTTTGCATTGTTTTGTGTTTTTTTGGTAGTTTATTGATTTCCTATTGAAGTTTAATTCATGGTGATGGATTGAGGACTAGTATTTTCATGATTTATAACCCTTGAATGCTATGAAAGACAATAGGGGTCAATCCTTGTACGTTTTTGCTGACTATCTATAGGAAAAGTGCAGATTTTGCTCTATTTTGAGAGTTTTAATGATGGAATGATCCATTTCATGGAGTATAATGACTAAAAATCTATGAAATGGATCACATATGACATGTACCATACTGGAATAACAATATAAATGTGCAGGAAAGATGGAAAATTGAAGTGTGCACAGTGATTTAGCATGAAAAAGGCATGAAGATGGACCCTAGGGTATAGCAGCGAATAATCTGCCTTAACAAGTGATATGTTTTTGAGTTGTAGTAGTTGAGTAATGTTGAATTAATGGTGAAAAGTTAAAATTTAAGACCTGAAAGTGTTTGGAAGACCTAGAATCAAAAAGCCCTAGTTTTTGAGGCAAGTTGAGGAGGGGTTTGTGCTGGAGCATGTTAGAGGTGTCATAGAGGTCTAAAAACTTGGATTCTGTGCTTTTGAGCCATTTAATTTTCTGCCCCAAGGTTTCAAGATGATTGGATAAGTTTGAAGGGTACTTCCTTTGTTAAATTGACCTATTTTCCTTGTTTTTCCCATGATGATGTATTGGAAGTCTAAACTGGTCCAAGGGAGTTATATCTGATATTGACGTATGTTATGTAAGTCCTTAATGGGTTTCTAAATCCATATTTTATTTGTTAAGTGTTTTGGAAAGCGTGAGTGTAAAGTGGCTTAAACTAGGTTGCCTGTGCTACAAGAGAGGACATGCTACATGGTGGAATTTTGATGAGTTCTTTGAAACCCATTTTTGAAATTGATCTGAAGATCATTTGTGAGTCATTTTGAGAAGGTCTCCACCTTCCTTTGCATCAGAGTGGTATCAGAGCAGTGAGTAGGTCCTTTAGGGATTGGAGAAGTAGCAATGGCACCAAAAAACCAATTGGCAAGAGAGTTGGAAGAGTTGAAGGAGATCTTGGAGAGGGAGAGAAGAGAAAGGAGGGAACAAGAAGCAGCAAGAGAAAGAGAGGAAAGGCTATGGAGAAAAGAGAGAGACACTATGCAGGCAAGGATCAATAACCTTGAGAGGAGTAGGAGGAGAGAAGAACAAGAAGACCAAGAAAACAATGATGAGGAAGAAGAGCATGTGAGGGTAAATCAGAAACAACAAGTAGATGATACAGAGGACCCTGAGGAAAGGAGGTTCATGAGGTTGTTGAAAGAAGTACAGGGGCATGGAGGGAAGAGTCACATAGACTTGCCTATCTATCAAGGGAAGATGGATAGTGAAGAGGTATTGGGATGGCTTGATGCCTTGGAAAACTACTTTGAATTTGAGGAGATGGATGAAGAGAGGAAGGTTAAGTTTGCTAAAACCAAGTTGAGAGGCACAGCATTGACATGGTGGACAAGTTTCCAGAATGATAGGATGGCTAGAGGATTGGCAAAAGTCTCTACATGGGCAAGGATGAAGAGTTTGGTCAAAGAACAATTTCTACCATCTGATTATACCACTCATGTGAAAAGGATGAGGCAGAATTTAAAGCAAAAGGACTTGGATGTGATGTCCTATACTAAGAAATTTCACAAGCTTAGTATAAGAGGAGGTTATGAAGAAGAGGATGAGAAAATAGCCAGGTACATCAATGGCTTAAGGTACAATCTACAAGATGAGATTGGTTTGCAATTGCCAAGGACATTGGGGGAATGTTTTCAGTTGGCCATTAGAGCAGAAGAAAAGGTGAAAAGGAAGCAAGAAAGATCAAACAATAGTGGAAGAGGAGGTAGTTCAAACAGGGGTAGAGGTAATAGAGAGCAAGGACAAGGCAGTAATGATAAAAGCAGCAATGACAAGGGTAAGGAAGTATTTTCTGATCAAAGAGGTGGATACACTCCTAGAGGAGGAGGCAGATTTGGACAAGGTAGAGGACCATTCACAGGTAGGTGTTTCAATTGCAATGAACCAGGGCATCCTTCCTTCAAGTGTCCTAAATGGGAACAAGCTGATAAAGGTAGAGAAAGGAGAGCTAACTTGGTGCAAGAAGAAGAAGATAAGGAGGAACCAAAAACATTTATGGCAGACCCTGTGACTGATGGTGAGTTTCTCATGATCAAGCAAGGAGAAAGACTTCATCAAGAACCAAAGGTAACCATTTTCAAAACAAATTGTCTCAGTCATGGTAAGATCTGCAAATTGCTTATAGATTCAGGGTCACATAGCAATTTAGTTTCAGTTGATATGGTAACCAAGCTAGGGATTGAAACTTTTGATCACCCTACTCCCTACAAAGCCACTTGGGTAACTCAAGGACAACATGTAGAGATTGGTAAGAGAGCTTTTGTTGATTTCTCAATTGGTTCATATCAGGATAGAGTGCTTTGTGATGTTATTCCTATGACTTGTGGTCATATTATCTTGGGAAGGTCATGGCAGTATGTTAGAAGAACTTTGCATGATGGGTTTCTTAACACCTATTTGGTTCACAAGGGAGATGTTAAATATCAGTTGGTTCCTTTACCTTTGGAGCAGTCTCATGATAATTTTGTAATCTATTTTGAGAAGATTTTGTAGGTGAATAAGCAGGGTGAAATAGGGGAAGGCATTAGAAAGCTGAAAAGTGATAAGTTGCAGCAGGGTTATGAGATGGACAGTCCTCCAAATCAGTCCTTGTGGGATCTGAATAGTATCAAGATTGGTGGCATTGAATTCCCTATCAATGAGGGTAATAGTGGTGAAGTTCTTCCACAAAGGAGGCATTGGAATGAGGGCAGCAGCAGGGCACAAGAACTCACTGTTTTCAAGCAGCAAAGAGGACACACTAATCCTTATTTTGGTTCTGTCAAGAATACAGATTGGCAGAAGAGAAAGACAGTAACTTTGGGAGACTACCTGCCTTCTCATTGGAAGATGAAAGCACATGTGAGCAAGAGGTCTTTTGGTGGCAATACATGGGACACTTCTTGGGACAAGAGTTCTTTCTTTCTTGGGGAGAATGGTGCAAGAGCACCCAGGACCTTCAAGGAGCACTTCAAGAACTAGGAGAGTGCAGGGGTCAGGAGGACCTTCCAAGCAAGTCAAAACATTAATTATAACCTTTTGGAGCCTATAATGGCATTTGGGATGAATGAGTTTAATGAAATTGTTGAAAGTTCTAAGGTTCTTGATAGGGAATCTAGTTTAAAAAAATGCAATGTAAAGGGAAAACTATGTTCTAGGGGTTAGATTAGTGATTTTATGCTTTAAATAGGTCAAATAAACTTGGATATTGAAGATCCAATAGATTTTAGGGGGTAGATGTTAATAAATTTCAAATTTGCAATTTCAAATATTTGAATTTTAGTTTAGGCGAGAAAGGGAGTTTTTAGCATTTTAGAGTTAATTAGGCATTGTAATCAATCAAAAATAGTTTGGGCAGTTGGGGAATGGATTTATAACCCCAAGATCTTCATTTGTACGGGGTTGGTCATCTTGGAAGAAGAGTTGTATGGACTGTTCTCAGAAAAAAGTAGTAAATTACAGTTTTTTGCATTGTTTTGTGTTTTTTTGGTAGTTTATTGATTTCCTATTGAAGTTTAATTCATGGTGATGGATTGAGGACTAGTATTTGCATGATTTATAGCCCTTGAATGCTCTGAAAGACAATAGGGGTCAATCCTTGTACGTTTTTGCTGACTATCTATAGGAAAAGTGCAGATTTTGCTCTATTTTGAGAGTTTTAATGATGGAATGATCCATTTCATGGAGTATAATGACTGAAAATATATGAAATGGATCACATATGACATGTAACATACTGGAATAATAATATAAATGTGCAGGAAAGATGGAAAACTGGAGTGTGCACAGTGATTTAGCATAAAAAAGGCATGAAGATGGACCCTAGGGTATAGCAGCGAATAATCTGCCTTAACAAGTGATATGTTTTTGAGTTGCAGTAGTTGAGTAATGTTGAATTAATGGTGAAAAGTTAAAATTTAAGACCTGGAAGTGTTTGGAAGACCTAGAATCAAAAAGCCCTAGTTTTTGAGGCAAGTTGAGGAGGGGTTTGTGCTGGAGCATGTTAGAGGTGTCATAGAGGTCTAAAAACTTGGATTCTGTGCTTTTGAGCCATTTAATTTTCTTCTCCAAGGTTTCAAGATGATTGGATAAGTTTGAAGGGTACTTCCTTTGTTAAATTGACCTATTTTCCTTGTTTTTCCCATGGTGATGTATCGGAAGTCTAAACTGGTCCAAGGGAGTTATATCTGATATTGAAGTATGTTATGTAAGTCCTTAATGGGTGTCTAAATCCATATTTTATTTGTTAAGTGTTTTGGAAAGCGTGAGTGTAAAGTGGCTTAAACTAGGTTGCCTGTGCTACAAGGGAGGACATGCTACATGGTGGAATTTTGATGAGTTATTTGAAACCTATTTTTGAAATTGATCTGAAGATCATTTGTGAGTCATTTTGAGAAGGTCTCCACCTTCCTCTGCATCAGATTTTATTTATTTTGTGGGTTGGTTTCCTCATCTATTGCATAACCCACCATGCCTTGCTCTCAGCCAAAAGAATTCCAAGATTGATTTTGAATGTGATCTACAACTTGATTTTCCTCTAATAATATAAGAGGCTATGTGCTTTAATGCTTATTGAATTTACTAACTATACAAGCCTTATATGGGCTAGGTTGATGATATTACATGATGGCACCCCGCCTTGTTGTACCTGTGCCCAAACCCTAACCAAACTTGAGCTACAAAATGAAGGAGGAGGTTGTGTTGTTGAAAGAAACCGACAAAACCTCTGTAGAGGCCTCAAAACACTTGTTGTAGGTGAAATATTTAGCTATTGTGAAGTAGGAAAAGAGATCCTAGATCCAACAAGTAAATTAACTAGGATAAAAAATTTGTTTTCATCTATCACATGCTCCTTTGTTCTTCTAAGTTATCTATTCTTTTCTATGTTTTCTAGGTTTTTCCCTCTTTTTGATTCTTTCCCTTTTATTTTTCCTAGTTCCTCTTCTCTCTTTTTTCTTCCAAAATCTAGAAGTTTCTGCAAAAAATCATGCCTAAAGTCCAACACTCAAAAATCTATCATAAATGTTCAATAAATATTTTTCGGGTTCAAAATTCCCTCTCAGACTTATTCTTCTCCATTTTTCCATGTTGCTATTCATTAATGCTATAGACAATAGGTAGCTTTCCCTTCCAACGATAAAATGAAATCAAGTTTAAATTGTCACAAACTTTTATGCATGAGGGTAGGAAGAAAGAATGCATCAAAATAAACAAATAAATAAACATGATGCCCCTACATCAAACTGTTAGGGTACAAAATTTTATGAGCCACTGCTTACTGACTAAAATTGTAAGTTGCTACAAGTGAGAAACTCTATTGCTACATGTTAATAACTCTATTTCTATAGGTTAAACTGGTAGAACTCAACTTTTGTTGGGCTTTACCAAGTGGTGTCCTCCACTAGTTTATTCTTACATTTTACCAGATATCCATTATATTCTTTGTCCCTAGTCTTCCTAATCTAGAGTCCAAAACACATTCAATCTCTTCTCATTATCTTTCGGGTAGTTGTTCCATCTATTTTTCTAGTGGTGCTTCATCTTTCTCTTATTGTTGCAATGTCTCTCATTCATATTATGTATACAAATTAGAAACATTGAAAATTGGTGAGATGTCCAAACCTGTAGGTAGCTCCAACTCATAAGCATTTCGTGAAAACTTCTTGATATTCTTATATTGTCCAATCTTCTTCCACTTGAGTTTGTTATTGGTATATGACTTGAAAATATTTATTTTCACAGATGTGTCAGTACCATATCTCCCACTTCAATTATACTAAAATGAATAATTTCAACTTTTCCAACATCTTTCTTTTTTGTTGGAGGGTTTAATACCAAAATTACATAATCATTTAGCTATTCAATATGAGAACATTGGTCTTTAGATAAAACCTCATCAGCTAAGAGTGAAGGACTAATAGGTATACATCCTCCTATAGAGGGACACAATATTGACCTCATTCCTTGTGATATTGAGGCCTCACACTCAACAAGACTTGATCCTTGACAAATCAATTGAAAACCATTCAATTTCATAGGGGAGATGTACCAATAGCCGCCAAGGCTAACTTTGTGCATTCATGCAGAGTGCAAAATAGGTCCGATTTCAAATTATTTTTTTTTTGGGCTTCTTGGTAAGCAAGTTACGACCTTAAAAGGAAAAAATTAGCTTCTAGGTATTTAAAACGTGCCTTGTGGAACCCGTAAAGCGAAAGGTGCTCAAAAAGGGTGTTTTTAAACCTCTGTCCCCTACATCTTTACCACTTTGCCACTACCTGTTCATTAGACAACCAATAAAAACTTACAAAAATTCAAGGTGTTTTCAAGAGTTTTCCATGTGTTTTCAATAGTTTTCAATGTGTAGTGAACATATATTGGTGTAATTTGTAAATTTTTATTGGCATAATTAAAACAATGTAATGATTAAAATATAAACGATTATTGGGGGGTCAAGTAAACATAGAGTAAACAGCAATTGGATCATGGACAGCAACTAGAACATTTCCCTATAAGATAAAAATTCATTGACTTCTTACATCCTTTAATTTTGAAAGCCCGGAAAATTCTTTGATGAATAATCCAAGAATTTGATTACAGGTTGATTGTACAAATCCTCAAGGACGTTGGAATCAAAGCTGACCTAACAGAAGCGTGTTCGTTCTGCACTAGGCCTAATTTTGTCAAAGAATTGTGCATGGATTCTATATTCTATAGAATTTATGATAAAAATTGTCTGACAGCTTGAAAGTCATCGACACTAAAAAATATTTAGTCACATCGATTAATAAAGAACGTACCTCGTATTCCCAAAAGTTTCCTCTCATACTTGGAAATTAGTTTCTAGCGCCACTATTTGAAAAGAAGTGCGAACAAATAATATTGCTCTCGACAAAGAGTTCCTAAGTGACAGTTCATCGTACAAATAATTTCCACACACTGAATCCGTGTCTTCGAGTTCATTCATCAAAAGATGATGTGTTTAAGTTCATGCTTACTCGCCCCTTATTTCCCACCAAACGATGCAAAAGGATTTATCATTGTGGACAAAATATTTCCCAGAACAAATATGATAAAGAATGTTGTGCGAATGTGTTTTTTTCTTTTGAATCAAGGAGTTCTAGAAAACAAGAGAGCGTTGGGTATGGATAGTATGGTATATGAGGCGAATGCACGAGTGAAGGATCCTCTCTGTGTGATTGTGGTTTTATGGATAAGGGCTTCAAGATAGAATGGTTTGTTGTGGGATAGGTCGATAGAAAGGAAAATCTTTAGTGTAAATGTGAGAGATTGTGGAGAAGATAAGTGCTCCATCATGGGTTGAAATTAATCAACGTTAATATCATTAGGGAAACATGATTCTTGGAGGACTTTCTCAAGGAGTTCTTTGTGCATGGGAGATCTTCGAAGTAGTTCAAAAATGGAAATTCTTGCTATTGTTTTTTCTAAGTTGTCAAGGAGGTTATATTTGTGTATAGATGGGGAGGAGGATGACACACCTTGGATGGTAACTTGAACATGATGGGTAGTGAAAACACAATTAGATACATTGATGGTTATAATAGATACTTGGGTAAGACTTTGTTAAATGTGACCGATAATGAAATTAGATGAGATATTATTGTTATAGGTATAGGGAACTAAATTATAAGATGCAGAAGCTTTACCATCATTGTGTGAAAGAAGCACTTATTTAATTTTACCCAATTGTTCATTAAGTGAATTTTGGACTTCAATGGTGATTTCTCCTCAATTAATGAGATATTACATTTAGTTTTTGAGTCTCATGCAATTTCTTATTTATGTCCATGTACTCGATGATATTCACAAAATTCACACTCTTTATACCAAGAGGCTTTGGGAATATCCTCACTAAGTAGTTTTATAGTTGGAAGTTGGATCAAGTTTTCTTAGACTATTTTATGGAAAACTACGTCAATAAGCTCTTCCAATAGAGTGTACTCACATCAAGTAGGAGAAATTTGTGACAAATTGTGTGGCTAGTTCGAAAAAGGTGGTGATGGTTCCATTAGGAAGGTGTATAAACCAATCTAGGGCTTGCCCACACAAGCTTCTAGGGAATAATCTCAAGAGGTATGCATCAAGATAAGAAACCTCTTGGTATGCTATGTAAAATTCCTTAAGGTGTTCCGTAGGATCTCATTTTCCTTTACATTCATCAAATTTGGGAATCTCAAAGTTTTGAGGAAAGGGGATCATTGTGATGGATTTTTTGAAAGCATAAGGACATAGGTCTTAGAATGTGTAACTTTTCTTTTGATTTCCTTGAATTCCCTAGAGTGTATACTTCTTTTTTAACTTCTTGTGCCAAAGAAATTGTGAGATTAAGTGGTGGTGGTTGATAACTAGATATTGGAGGTTGTTTGTATGATGTTTGCAAGTTTTGATGGGCGGATGAAATTGGGTTTGAAGATTGGAGCATGTGTATTGTGTTTAATGGGATTGATGTTGAAATGTGGGGACAAGGGATGGAAGCTTGAGGTTGTGGGATTAAAGTTGAAATTCTTTGGGTGGTTGATGGGATTTTGATGTATTAGTGTGTTGCGGATGTGGGATTGGTGGTTTGAGAAAAAAAGAGGATTGTCCATGAATATGGAAAAAGTGTGGGATCGTGATGATTAGAAGTTTGGGGTGTGGAAGGAGCTTGTTGTATGATTTGGGAGACTTAAAATTAATGAGGCATTTTGGCATCTTTATTAGCTAGCAGAAGGATTGAAACATTGAAAAATGGGTGATCCTAAAATGGAATGGGGGTATGATGCACCTATTTCCCTTAGTCCATTAGGAAAAAGAGATCCCCTAGGGAAAGATTGACTTTCAACCATTAGGTGGGTCAACCTTGGTGGAGATCTCAATGTTTTTCTTATGACCTAGGATGAGGTAAATCAGCTTGAACAACAATGTTGGGAGAAAAACTAAAAATAGTAAACAAACCCAATTATGCAATGTAAGACTTGGAACATCAAATTTAAACCTTAATCTAGCAGAACCTACAATTTTTTGGTAGATCTAGGAAAGTTATGATCTTATGCACTTGTGCCAAAA
This sequence comes from Sequoia sempervirens, assembly GCA_007258455.2. Lineage (NCBI taxonomy): Eukaryota > Viridiplantae > Streptophyta > Pinopsida > Cupressales > Cupressaceae > Sequoia > Sequoia sempervirens. Next base: position 184,504,983 of record VDFB02000008.1, on the reverse strand, counting down.
AGCTCATGTTGAGTGTCCTATTGAGACTCATTTTCCCTAGGGCGAATAGGTCTTGCTAGGATTTTTTGAAAATTCAAAATTTTGTTTTGTAGCCTTTGATATGCTCTTCTAGCTTGTACCTTTCAATCCTCGCTTCCAGATTTGTACTTGCATGAAAAAAAATAGAAATTTTGGTTTGTGTGTATGGGGATTTTCCTTGGTCGAACCCCAAGTTTGGTAATTAAACCTTGATAAAAATTCAAATCTAGAATCTAAAAGTGTGTGTGAGCCCTAATATTAAGTTGCATGTCCCAAAACCTAGAATCCATCATGATCCACCATAGGAATCAATCTTCAATCATGAACAATGCTTGATCAATCTTCACAAAATGAACTTGAAGACTTGTAAAAATAATTGAAAATGTTGCTCCAAGACTTCAACTTTGCTTGCTTGGATGTTCTCCTTGACCTTGAATGCAAACCTTGTGAATAACTTCTTGATCTCTTTCTCAACCTAGTGTAAAATGGTGAAAAGACTAGGCTTTATAGGCTTCCTTTCTAATTTCCCAATTATTAATCCCAAAAGCCAAAACTTAAAACTTGAATTTAGGTCTTTAAGATTCTTCCTTGAAAAACATGTTTAAAATTTTAATTTATGATCTTAAATGGGACCCATTCGCCCAAGGGCGAATGGGTCTTGACCTAAATTTCTAGGATTTATTAATTTTGAAGCATTAAATTAATTAATTGCATTATTCAATGCCTTTTGTAATGTCAGAAAATGTTTCAAATAGGCCTTGGGATGCATAATAAAGGGGTTTAAAGGGGCCTATTTATGAAGGGTGAAATGCATAAAATTGAGGTCACTAAAATAGATCCAAATTAAGTGTGAAATTGTACTATCACATAGGAGTGCAATTTCCTACACTACATTTAGCCCTCACTTTAGCGGCCATATGACTCTACGTGCATATACAAACATGGAGAATGAATCCCACATTATAGTCATCTACAAAACCACAATGTTAGAAACCGCATCCTACAAAACCAATTTGTTAGTCGTCCAAAGTCAAACTTCTACAAAAATTTGAGGGTAGATGTATGCCCCCTAATTTTGCTTGCTTTATGGAGGTGGAATCAGGGTAGCAATCTAACCACTTCGAATTACTTTGCTTGATGATGTGAATGCTTACAATAGGGTAAATTGATTCTACAACACCACATATTGATAATCATTGAAAATATTGAGGATGAAACCACAAATCCAACACAACAGATAGTATTAAAAATGAAGTTCTCTAGCCTCCAATATGCTAATTTGAATGAAATATACTTAGAATAAAATATGCTTTATTTAATAGAGTTTAGTATATATGAGTGAAAATGACATTTCTAACTATCATTTCAACATTTACCTTTTGAGAAATTACCTTGTTGCAGAGTGAGTGAGAATGTTGAGCTGACAACCGTACGAACCTCCTAGGCTGACCGTTTTGAGAGATGAGGTGGCATCCAATGTGCTCTGAGATACTGTGAGTCCATTGTTCTATGATTTATCTTTGCATTTTTACCTTTATATTATTCTTTTTTCATTTTAAGGATCCTTTAGGACCTCATCCAAAATTGTTGTAAAGTGTCCTATTTTTCACAAAGCATCCCAAAATGGCTAAAGTGTCTAGGACCCCCTATCCAAAATTGGCCCAAGTGTCCAGTTTTGGCCCAAGTGTCCTAAAGCAACTTTAGGTTATTTTTAATTGTTTAATGATTATTTTTATGCTTTTTATTGATGAATTCTTTCTTCTTTTCCAAGTTCCACCTCGAGCATGTCAGCAGTTAGGAGGTAGGCTATTCACATTTCTTTAAGATCAGGTTACTCGAGTGACCGTAGAGGAGATAGATACTTTATATGAGACCAGAATTGTTCTAGATCTATATTATGCCACTGATGAGATACCATGATTCCATATTGATGAAATTGGTGGAGAGATGGGATACAAATACTTCCACATTCCATCTAGTACCCAGAGAGATGATAGTGACACTTGAGGATATTCACCATATCTTCAAATTATCCATCTGAGGTGAGACTATCCACATTGAGGATTGCTCACACATAGATGCATCAAGATATCGAGTATTACATTAGTTCACTTATTACGCTAGAAAATATCGAGGTACACATGGAGCTTAAGTGGCTCCTACAAGCACACTCACCATTGATATAGTGGATCATGGTTGTTACATGGAATTGGCTCTTGTTCTTGATGGGTGAGGCACACACCTAGATGGTGGCCTCATTCACACTATTCACGAGATGGAGTATCATTGGACAGTATATGCATGGGGTCGCAATATGCTAGCTCACCTTTTACTATGATCTCAGGCAGTTCATGTATAGAGAGTTGGATAGTATAGTACATTTTACACTCTTGTAGGTGTGGGCCTTTGAGCATATCACATGTACTAGGCCTATAGGTTATCCCATAGTAGTGGCCTTGGGGTACTCGCAAGCTTTCAACTATACTTTGAGATGGGTCGAGGAGGTTCAAGACTTGCTATATTAGTGAATTTAGTTTTATTATTTAGAGGAGGAGGAGGTAGTATGGAGACCCTACCTCACTATACCCTAATGGCCAGATCATACACATCAACTTGTCAGGATGCAGCAAGATAGGCTCTTAGTAGTTTGGCATGACTATATATAGTTATTCCATTTTACTATGATTGAGTGACGAGATAGTTTAGATAGATCCAGGTACCACTAAGGCCTTGACCCACATACTTGAGATCAGTACACAACGACTCCAAACCTAGAAACATTCAACGTACCACAATGAATGACATGGGCTTCAATGACAAGGATGACAAGGATCATGATATGCCCTCGACATTGGACTTGGATGATGTAGGCACCACTATATCCTACGAGTATTAGTGGGAAATGGCTCGATTGGCACATTTCTTCCCTTATGATCATCCTGAAAGCTACATTGGACCTCTTCCAAGTAAGGGAAATGAGAGAGGAGGTGGTTGATGGAGACATAAAGGAGGAGGACATAGCAGATGACTGAGAGGATGAGGCTAGGAAAGATCTAAAGCCGATGGGTGATGATTTTGATGAGCTGGATGAGGCCAAAAATTTCCCTGAGGAGAGACATGTATCTCATTCATGAGTCACCTAGGCACAATGAGCAGTTGCTAGAGGCATCAACATTCATGAGTGTGCGCAAGCTAGTGGTATTGCACCTTCCACACTTCTAGCACATGAGGGGCCCATTGTCCCACATTGAGACCCCGAGTGGTGAGCTAGAGATCTAGGCGATGATATGTTATTATGTTTTTGTTATGCTTTTAAGGTTACATATATATATACCACCACCTAGCATGGGATGACATGCTAACCTTTTCAAACCTCTAGTGAGATGGAGGAATATGTATGTGGAAACCACAAGGCATGTTGATCTATCCATTGTTGGGGAGGAGTGAGTGAGATGGGAGGTTACATAGCTAAAAATTGCATGCAAGGATCTCCAAGCTTCTTGGGTTCTGGTTGATAGTGAGGCATAGGCCTTCATGTAGTTGGAACTCATTAGGATGCAGGGGGAGATCACTAGACTATAGGTTGAAAAGAGATTTCTTTGATTAGGAGCGTGTGGTGGCCATGGTACGAGAGGGGATTGCATTAAGTGAAGCATGGAGCCTATGTGAGCAAATGAGTTATATTAGTAGATCATAGTCCATTGTCTCACAATGGGAACGACCACCAGGCCCTAAGGAGTCTAGGAGTTGTAGGCCTCACTAGTATTATTGTATCTAAGATAAATGTATATAAACCTTTCAACATACATACATACATACATACATACATACATACATATATATATATATATATATATATATATATATATATATATATATATATATATGAGCATTTTATGTTTGTTTTGATTTAGATGGAAATATGATCTATTCAATAATCTTTTGCAAGAGTATTTAATAAATGTCTCCATGATCTAAGTTTTAATGTGATCTAACCTAAACATTAAGTTTATATTAGATACTACATTTTTTGATTAAGTGTTATGTGTTAAACTAAAATGCACTTAAGATCTAATTAAGAAATTAAATACATGTAATGATCTAATTTAACACAACACACATGATATTTGAATAGTATGCAATAATAAAGTAATAATTCAACATAATGAATAATTACTCTACATAATTCAAGACACACAAGGAATGTTTGTCAAGAATGAAGCAATGTGAGATAAAATAGAAAACTATCTACTAAATCTAACAACATGCTTTAATGCACATACTATTCAAATATTTAATGATAAGTGTAATATCTGCATAGATGTACAATGTTTATAGGCTCTTTGAGAGGCATTCCATCTATTTCCATTAATATATATGCACCAGACCCATAGCTTTCATCAATTACATAGGGTCCTAACCAATTCAAACTAAATTTTCCTTTTTCACCTGTGGTGGCATTAGCATTACGTTGGTTCTCATATTGTGTTAATGTTTATATGGTGTAATCTAAATGAAAACAAAACACAAAATGAAACATTATACTGAAAACTCAAACAAAGAAATAAAGATAGTTTTCAGAAGCGTTCCATCTTCCTCTATCTACAGTGATTTCTTTTGAAGCTTTTGCTCTCAGATTGTATAAGCTCAGCTCCTCCGAATGGCAACCTGTAGAACGAGTTATGCAAAAGGAAATTCTATCCTATATGCTATGAATATGAAAATGCTCACGGATATGGACAGGGGCTGTAGATTATGCACAGGGGCTGTGAATGGAAAATGTCATGATTCTATGCTATGATTACTATGATTCTATGCTATGAAAGTACTGTGAATTCTATGAATGCTATGAATGCTTATAATTTGACTATAATTTACTTGCTTAAAACTTCTATATGATTTGGAGTTGCCGGCAGTCATATTTATAGATTTTTGCAGGCACAATCCCGGCTGGCAAGAATCTACGGCTGTGAGATTGTCTGGTAGGATTGAAAGGTGAGAGATGGAGAAGTTGAGAAGAAGATGGAAGAGGTTGAGAGGTTGGAGAGAAGGATGGATTCCTGTCTTCAACCCACGGGAACAAGCCTACACAGAAACAGAGAAAATTAAATTTTCTGTTTTGACCGTTTGCTTCCCGGATGTTGAAGATAATCCCCAAATTAAATAAATAAATTTTATTTAATTTCATTTAATGAATTTTGATTTTTGATTTTAAAACTATAGAAGATTTAATTAAATATTTTGAAATATTTAATTATAATATGACTTTAGAAGAATATGAAATATTAGAAGAATTAATTAAATATTTTGGAATATTTAATTATAAATAAATTGATATTAAAAGAATATATTTAGAAGAGAGGAATATTTTAATCTTTATTTGAATAAAATATTCAAACTAAGATTATATGATAATTAATATAAATAAACCATAATATTTATTTAATTAATTAAGAAATGAATACGAAAAGATGATTAAATAAACTTATTTATTTAATCAAAATAAAAGAATGAAGAAATATATATAAATTATTTAAATTTATTTATACGCAGATAGAATTCGAAGATTTTAATTAAATATTAAAAATATTTAATTAATTACTAGACAATATGATGTGACCATTTTTAGGTGTATACATTTTGCCCCTCTTTGAAGTGATGTGTTTTACGCATTACTTCAAAGAATTTTGAAATTTGCCCCAAATGTTGACTGTCAGATTTGTCAATAGGTATATGCCCCCGCAAACGATGAATCGATAATATTTTGAATTTTTGTGAATTTTTTTGTTTTTTTTTTTTCGATTTTTATGATTTTGAAGATGTCGATTCATTGTTTGAAACCAATGATTTGAAGAAAAATTGATCCGGAAAGATGTGAAATGAAAAATTGATGAAGAAATTGCCCCTGCTATGTTAAAATATGGTAAAAATGCCCCAATTTTACCATTATATAGGTTAAAAATGTCATTTTCCATGTCATTTTCAATTTTAACCTAATAGAATTTGCAAATTTTGAGCTTTGACTTGATAATTATGGCACTTCCTGTTCACCAGCACCGTTTCGAGCGTATCCGACGACATCAGCAGCAGCACACTACAGAGCTCCGGTATGTATCCCGCAAATCTCCTATTTTTCAAAAAAAATCCATTTTGTGCACGTTTTTCTATGTTTTGATGTAGAAAAGGGTGTTTTAGCGCCCTTAAGACTTTTCATAGCGCATATGATATTTTTCATAGTGCATTCAATTCCGTAGCGCATATGATAGTTTTCGTAGCACTTTTGATTGATTTTGTAGCACATATGATGCCATAGCGCATTTGATAGGTTTCGTAGCGCATTTGATTGATTTCGTAGCCCAGTTGATTTCGTAGCGCCGATGATTGATTTCGTAGCGCCCTTAATGTTTTTCGTAGCGCCTTTAATTCTATAGCGCATATGATAGTTTTTCGTAGTGCTCATGATGAGTTCTGTAGCGCAGTTGATTTCGTAGTGCCAATGATGAATTTTATAGCGCATTTAACCAATTTTGTAGCGCCTTGAATCATATATTGTTGTGACCTGATAAATTTGTTCCCAAAGTTGTTGGAAAACAAAGAGGAGCTGATAGATTTGCTTTTAAAGTTGTTAAAAATAAATAGGACAGATAAGTTTTCTTCTAAAGTTGTTAGAAAGAAACGTGATGTTGATTATTTGCTTTCCATGACGATGAAAAACAAATAGTTTGACTGATTTGTTTGCTTCTAAGGTTGTTAAAAAAAAACATGATTTTGATATTATTCGTATTTCATGATGATGATGAAAAACAAATAATTTGATTGATTTGTTTTGGATTGATACGTTATGATGATTTGATATTCATATTGCTTTGATGATATGTCAACAGGAGAGATTAGGTGTTTTGTAGTTACAAGAGACATTTCCGAGCACATGGACTTTGATTCCACATTTGTTACAGTCAGATAGAGATGTGATTGATGCATGTGGATTGAGTGCATTACTTGACATGCCCGAGGTTCACCTCAACAGGGCTCTATTGACAGCACTTGTAGAGCGGTGGCATAGTGACACCAACACATTTCATTTACCGATGGGTGAGATTACAGTGACCCCTGAGGACGTATATCGCATCCTACGGATCCCAGTGATGGGAGAGATAGTTGTTTTTGATAGCCGAGAGGCTGGAGGTACTGATTCTTTGAGATGAATTTTCTGAGATGATCAGATTGCTGGATTCTTCATCCCATGGGGCGAGATTACAGATACATATCCACCTTTACCATCTGTACTTGTAGGATTCATTGGAGGTGTGTTGTGCCCCGACCATAGGCGAAGGGGTTTGCGATCAGATGGGGTCATGTTTTGGAGAGCATGGTGATGCAGGGGACATGGTATGCATGGGGTACATGCATGCTAGCCCACCTATATGATGAGTTACATCATATTGTATATGGTAGAGGTCAGAGTTTTGCTATTGGGTGCTCATTACTACAGATATGGGCATGGGAGCACTTTGTTGTTTTACGTCCATTGACTCAAGGACAGCGACCAGCTGGTCGATCATACAGATGGAGATATGCTCACATTATTGTTCAACTGAGACTGGGCAAACTAATGCATTGGCAGCGGCTATTGGATAGTTTGGATACAGTATGCTGGAGACCATATTTAGATTGTGAGCCCTGGCCAGAGGATGCGAGGGAGATGCCATATGTATGTACTTCCAGATTTTTGATTGGGTGGACTACATGCATTATTGAGAGATTTCTTGCTGGACGAGTATGTCGGCAGTTTGGACGGATTCAGGGTATGCCTGTGGGTTCTTCCATTTATGCATGGCGACAGCCATAGCTTGCAATGTGGGGTCCACAGATTTCATATGAGACAGCAGTGGCAGAGTTTACCAGTTTGGGAGCATAGATGTGGGATTACCGAGTAGATGTCCTTGATGCAAGGATGACACCAGAGTATTATCAGTATGTCCTAGAGCATCCAGCACCATGCATGTTTGATCCTGATGAGGCTATTGCTCCTATTATTGCACAGAGACATCGACAGAGGGACTCAGCTTCAGAGGATAAGGATTCAGAGGACAGTGATGATGACTCAGAGGGAGATGATGGTGGTGATGGTAGGGGTGGAGATAGAGGTGGCAGGAGAGGTGGTAGGAGAGGTGGCAGAGGTGGCAGAGGTGGATCATGTATGAGACATACTGACCCATCTCCTTCAGTAGATCCGGTAGTATCAGGTCAGCTCTCCTCTTTACAGAGTACAGTACAGAGTTTGCAGACCCAGTTAGCACAGGCACAGGCCTTGATTACACAGTTGCAGGGTCAGTTGACTTCAGTTACTACTGAGAGAGATGCAGCTAGACAGCGGGGTGAGCAGGCCATTGCCTTAGTAGATAGCCTACAGAGAGTAGCAGGTAGCACCCTTCCTGGTGATATGATGAGAGAGGTTACTAGAGCCACCCGGGAGGCTGAGTTCTACCAGACTAGATATCACGATGCGGTTCCACCTGAGCGGAGGGAGAGTTATACTCAGTCACGATCTACTCATGGTCGTTCTCATACTACCAGTAGAGGTGTGACACAACCATTACCTAGGAGGACCATCAGGGACAGGCAGAGTAGGTCCATCAGGGGTAGGTGGTACAGGTCCTAGGCCAGCTCCATCAGAGGATAGCACTACCTAGTGCATTGTATATGATATTTTCATGATTTTCTGTTGAGACATTTTGTATACACCATGAGATGATCTCATTTTTGATGATATTATATCATTTGTAGTTGACATCCTTGTACATTTTGACATTCATTTTTGAGATATATGAAATGCAGCGATGATTTATGATTATATATGATATGTATGGTTTGATGATTTCATGATTATGATATATATGTATACATGATTTATGAAATAAAATCTATTGGATGAATGAATGTATATGGTAATGATGTATATAATGTATGCTTTGATTTTATGATTTTATGATGCAAATATATGTATGAAAAATGTATGAAATGATGTTTTTATGAATGTCAAAATATACTCAGTCATATTTTTGGAAATATATAACCATTTGATTCTTTACCAGCTTTTTGGAAAATTTATGAATGCAAAATGCATATTCTAACATGAATGTAATCTATACTAACCATGCAGGACATCCATACAATATTGCCATTTGGAGAGCTTATTTGTGCTTTCTGTATCATCATAGAGCTTTGAAATGTTGAAAGTTAATCCAAGCATCAAAGGGTATGTTAGCACTAGTGATGACCTGAGTATTGCTTTCATGATTTTTGATATAGCAAGTTAATACAAGCATCTTGGTATAATTAAACCGAGATGACCTGAGTATTGCTTGCATAAACAGACAAGAGTTAATCCATTTCTCATGCAAATTCTGAAATGTCATCCATGATACATAGTAGAGCATGTCTCGCGACCAATTTGCATAGTACTAATGATTTCCTCACAAACAACAGACAAAGAAAAATCATACTCCTTCCTTGCTTTTCTAGTTCCAGTACATCATTGAATTGCTCTAGAGATATGATAGAAAATCAAACAACCATTCAAATCTTGTTTAAAGTATTTCAAACATTTATTCAGATTAAGATCATCCAATTTTTGTTATCATCATTGATATTCTCATTTCGATAGTTGTTCAAATCATGTTGTTTTTGATTTCCATTAGCAAAACATGTTGTGGTTGAGTTGATACAGCAATGTTTGTTGTATTTTGTTAAACCATCATTTGTCTGTTTGTGATGTTCTGAAAGCTCGTTGCCCCTCTCTTGTTCAATCTAAGTTTCTGCATTTTTCCCCCAGTGTAAACACAACCTAAAGAGTATGGATATGTACAAATTTCATCAAGCCATGATGAAACATAAGATTCCCTTGCATGATATGGATACGGATATATATATATAGATGATAGATATGGATGGATGATGCCGAAAATGAAAACAAAACATAAACTAATAAATGGAGGAGCCCATTTTGATCACAAGTAGCGCCTGTTTACCAGGTTTTCACTACTTGTCTTTATTGCACTTTTTCAGGATTTTTCTAATTTTTTTGATTTTTTTAGGACTTTTTATGATTTTTTTTATTTTTTATTTTTTCAAGACTTTTTAAACATAGAACTTCTTCATATGAATACTATTGATCGGCTCTTCAAATAGGTCCCCCTCTGACGTGGATAACTGATATGCACCAGAACCGTATGCTGCAATGACAACAAATGGACCTAGCCAATTAGGTTCAAATTTCCCTTTTTTTTCTCTGTCTTGCTGATTGCGTGGATTTTCTCTCAATACTAAGTCACCTACTTGAAATGTCTGTGGTTTAACTCTATGATTGTAACTATGAGACATAATGTGTTGATAACCCTTCAAATGATCAGCTGCATGTTGACGTCTTTCATCTAACAATTCTAGCTCTTGGAGGCGAGAAACCCTGTAGTCTTCGTCACTTATCAATCCCTTGAGTGAGACCCTAAGTGAAGGTATTTCAACTTCTAGTGGTAAGATTGCTTCTACTCCATAGACCAAGGCATATGGGGTAGCTCCTGTTGGTGTGCGAATACTAGTTCTGTATGCCCACAAAGCTGGGTTGAGTTGAACATGCCAGTCACGTCCAGCGTCATTTACTGTCTTCCTCAATATCTTCAAGATGGTTTTATTAGAAGCTTCTGCTTGACCATTACCCTGTGGATAGTAAGGTGTAGAAAATCTATGTTGGATGTGAAATATTTCACAAAGTTCATCCACATCTTGATTCTTAAAAGGCCTTCCATTATCAGTAATTATAGAATTAGGAATTCCATATCTACAAATAATGTAATTCAGGATAAATGAAGATATTTGTTTACCAGTCACTGTTGTCAGAGGAACAACTTCAATCCATTTTGTAAAATACTCCGTAGCTGTTATGATAAATTTATGCCCATTTGACGATGAAGGGCGAATTTTTCCAACAAGATCAAGTCCCCACTGAGAAAAAGGCCATGTCGGAGTGAAAGATTGCAGTTCTTGTGTAGGTGCATGAATAAGATTCCTGTGAACCTGACATTTAGAACACTTCTTGACAAAAGTAAAAGAATCCTTCTCCATGGTAGGCCAATAGTATCCCATTCTGACAAGTTTCTTGGCTAAGGTCAAACCACTCGAATGAGTTCCACAAATACCACCATGAACCTCTTGTAAGGCTTTTTCAGATTCATCACGTTCAAGACATCTAAGGAGTGTACCATCAAGACCACGTCGATAAAGGATATTGGCAATTAAGGTATAACGGGATTATTGGCGAATGAAATTCCTTTTTTGATTTCGGGATAAATTCGAAGGTAAGATGTTATCTTTGAGGTAAGTATAAATCTTGCCATATAAAGGTGAGTCAGAACCGGTTAAATGACATATGACTTGGGTTTCAGGATTATCATAGGTGGGAGAAAACAATTGTTCCACCAAGAATTCATACTTAGTTTGATCTTCTAAAAGTTGTAATAAGGAAGCAATGGTAGCCATTGCATCCACAGCTTTATTATCAATCCTTGATATTTGTGAAAACTTGATTAACACAAAATACTGCTTGTAATCATCCACCATATTCTTGTAAGGTAACAACTTATCATCTTTGGTTTGATAATCATCATTAATTTGGTTAATGACAAGTTGTGAATCACCGTAAACTTGCAGTTCTGTAATCTGCCATTCCAATGCTATTTTTAATCCTATGAGCAATGCCTCATATTCAGCTATGTTATTTGTGCAAGGGAACATCAATCGATATGATCATGAAATGGTATGTCCTTCAGGTGTAACAAAAAGAATTCCTGCCCCCGAGCCATATTGTGTATAAGATCCATCAAAGTACAATGTCCATCAATGCTCCCAAAGATACTTCTATTGCTGAAATATAGAGTATGAGTGGCTCTCTTGGAATAGGTGGAATTAAAACTGGTGGATGCGTAAGATATTGCTTGATCTGATTGAATGCCACTTCACATTTGTCATCCCATTTGAATGGAACATTTTTATGCAATAAATGTGTAAATGGCAAGCTTTTTTCTGCCAGTTGAGCTATAAACCTTCTAATGGACTGTAATCTTCCTTGCAATGATTGAAGTTGACTAATATTTCGTGGTGGAGGCATGTCCATTATAGCTTGTACTTTTTCTGGATCAACCTCTATACCCTTTTCTGAAACAATGTATCCTAGGAGTTTTCTAGATGTAACGCCGAAGACACATTTCTTTGGATTGAGTCGAACATTGAACTGCTCCATTCTGATAAAGATTTTTGACAATATTTCTAAATGTTCTTCCCGTGTGTGAGATTTGGCAAGTAAATCGTCAACGTAATCTTCCATGAATGTATGCATCATATCATGAAAAATAGTTGTCATTGCTCTTTGATAAGTAGCTCCAGCATTCTTTAACCTGAATGGCATTACATTCCAGCAATAGGTACCCCAAGGACATGTGAATGCTATTTTATCTTGATCTTCTGGTGCAATTTTTATCTGGTTGTATCCTGAAAACCCATCCATTAATGAATACATTGCATGGCCAGCAGTTAAATCAACAATCATATCTATGTTGGGTAAAGGAAAGTCATCTTTGGGACAAGCCTTATTTAAATCTCTGAAATCTATACAAACTCTGATCCTTCCATCTGGCTTTGAAATAGGTACAATATTGGAAATCCATTCTGCATAATCAATAGTTTGAATGAATCCAACATCCAAAAGCTTCTTTAATTCTTCTTTGACCAATAATACAACATGTGGATGCATTTTTCTGAGCTTTTTCTTTACAGGTTTTGCCCCAGGTTTGATAGATAAATGATGCATTATCAAATTAGGATCTAACCCTAGCATATTAGCATATGACCAAGCAAAGTTGATTTGATTCTCCTTCAAGAATTCCATGAATTTCAGGACTTCGTCAACTGTTAATGATGCTGCAATTTGCAAAACTTTTGGCTGCTCTGCTGTACTTATGTTGATTGATTCTGTTGGTTCGATCAAAATAGAAGATCTTTCATGATAATACTTGGGAAGAGTGTCAAGTTTCTCATCTTTCAGTGCCTCAGAAAGGTTTTCACTATCGGATTCGCTCTTTATTTTTCTCTTTTGTTGATCTATCACTGCCATTTTTCGGTTTTCACCAATAGATCCATCTTTTATTTCATTTATTTTGCAGCTAAGAGACTTGACAACCTCCTTATCAAAATCACGAGTATGAGATTCTTGAATGAAACAATTATTTTCTTCATTTGAGGAAGAAAGGAAATTTATGATGTCCTCATCATTACTGAATGTAGGAATATGGATAGGTGCGTCAATGTCCCAATCAATAAGTTCTGGGTAAACTAAAGGCATAGGATCATTAGGTTGGGTAAGGTCTTGAATTGTCAAAGTCATGATATGGTTATCATCCTCATGGTAGACAAGGTCTATGATGGTATTCTCCTGTTGATTGTCAATCGCGCTAGAATCTGATTCGTCCTCACTTGAGTCATGATCGCTCTGTAAAACAAAATCAAGTGGAGGCCTTGAGCCTTCTCCTTGTATGAGAACAGGTGCGTATTTGTGTATGATATCAACTTGTTTGTCTCTCCAAAATTCATCATTATAAATGGTGTCCCATTCATATTCATTAGAATCAGTATTTGAACTATTTTGCAATTGGAAAACTGATTCATGAGATTTATCTAATACTGATCCTCTTTCATGAGTTGACTGTGTTTGCTGCGAAGTAGAGTCTTCTTTATCTTTGCCATATCCAAGTTTGGTTTTATCACTTGAATGCTTTGAAATAGGTTGAATTGGTTCCACAATTCCTTCTCTTCTTTTCCCTATAGGACCATTTCCTTCATAACCCATCTTTTGCATGATAGCGTACCCCTTACCATATTGTTCTTTAGGTAACTTAATGTGTAAGAGAGAGTCATCTTCATCTTTGTATAGCCAATTTAGGATATCCCTATCTTCAGCTTCTTCTTCAGTAGTGTTAGCTCTAATGAATTTTCCATCAAACTTTGTGATTGGCACAAAAGCTTGAGATGTAGAAGCTATTGCAATCTTTTGATTTAATAAGGTAGGCCGCCCATGTGACCTTGGAGAAGGAGGTAAAGTAGAAAGAGATAATGAATATTCACCTACCCCTTTGTCTTTGAACTTCAGCTTAGTATCAATATTCTTTGTCAATTCTTGCAATTGGACTTGTAGATTGGAAGATGAAACAACAAGAGCTTCCCTATTGTGTGGCACAAAGACATCTTGAGTTACTCGAAGATTTGAACAAGTTTGGGTACTATTGTAATAAGCTTGTATAGTTATTTCTTGTCCATTATATGGAAACTTGATGCATTGATGATACGTTGATGGTACTGCTTGCATATCATGAATCCACAGATGACCCAAAAGTATGTTATAAGAAAGATCTCGATCTAGAACCTGACAAAATGTATTCTTCACAACAGGTCCCACTCTGATAGGCAACAATATTAATCCTTTAGAAGCTCTTTCTTCATCATCATATGCCTTGATAGTTATCTTCCTTCATGGATCAATTTCATTTTATGATATTCCTAAGGCATTTATTAACTTTAAAGTACAAATGTTTAAACTGGCTTCTCCATCTATTAAGACACGTCTAATGCGATGTTTATGGATCATGACTTCAAGATAGAGTGAGGAATTATGTGGATGTGTCATGGAAGCGTCATCTTTATCGGAAAATGAAAGACAAGTAGGGGAAGACAAATTTCCCACCATGGCTTGAAATCTGTTTACATCTAGATCAGTATCAACAGTTGTATTTACAAGAGCTTCTTCTAAAATATTCTTGTGTATGGGAGATATTTTAAGAAGTTCAAGGATGGAAATTTGAGCTGATGTTTTTCTCAATTGATCAACCAGATTATACTGACTTGGAGAAGAAATAGTTGTTTTAGATGAACTTCCTTTTAGAACAACTTTGCTTGACCTCTTGTTGTCACATTAACCTGTTGATATTCTTGTTTTCCCTTGATTTTGATAACATTAACCTGTTGATCATCTGCATAGATGTGACAGATTATATTGTCTTCAACATTATGTATGCTTTTGGCTTTGGTATCCGATGTTTCCCCCTTTTGATAGTTTGGTAAAGGATCTTTGAATGCTTGATGATCGTCATTGGTATGATGTCCCTCAATTGTAATGGTACCATTGTCAATTAAATCTTGTACTAGATTTTTCAAAGCTTGACAATTGTTTGTTCTATGACCCTTACATCGATGATAATTGCAATAATACGAGTCATTCCATGATGGGGGTTTGACTCGTGGCTCATAATCTCTTTGTGGTGGTAAGGTGATAACCTTATTATCAAGAAGCTCCTTGAGAGCAGACTCAAGAGATTGACCCAAAGTGGTAAAATTCCGTCGATTTGAAAAAAATGAAGGTCTGGACGGATTTGATGTTTGGGTATTGCCAAGATTATTATTGAAATTACCATGATATTGATTGGTATTTTGATTGGTCATGTTTTCTTGCTTGGAGGTTTGTCTTGTTGATTGTTGTTTCCTTATTGAGTTGTATTTCCTTGTTGATTGTTTCGTGGAGCACTTGATAGATTGAAAATAGATGGTCTTGTTCGTAAATTATTTGCATCCACTATACCATCATTGACAACATTTTTGTTTATGTTCCAAAACCTTGTTTTATCGCTGTTGTTTTGATTTGATGTACTTGGATTATCAAGTTTTATCACTCCCCTTTTAACTAAGGCCCCTTCAATAGTGATTGCGTTTTCAATCAATTTTTCAAAGTTATGAGGACAATGAAGGTTAAGCCTATAGCTTAATTGTTGATCAAGGCTATTGATAAAGATATCCATCTTTTCCTTTTCAGGAATAGCACGGGAATATCGTGCAAATAACCTTCTCCATCTTTGCAAGAATGTAGTGAAGGGTTCTCCTACCTTTTGTTTCACTTTACAAAGATCAAGCATTGTTATCTGGTGTTGTATATTGTAGGAGTATTGTGATATAAATTGATTTATTAACTCCTCAAAAGTTTTGATAGGTGGAGTGATTTTTGAAAGCCACTCCATGGATTGTACACCTAGACTTCGTGGAAATAATCACATCAAGTAGGTATCGTCATAGGCAAATTCTAGACTCATGTTTCGAAAATCTCTCACATGGTCAATGGGATCAGTTTTTCCATTATACCTATCATACTTAGGGATTTCGCAATGTTTTGGAAATGGGATCATTCGAAGACTCCTATCAAATGGATAAGGAGATATGTCTTCCAAAACATATTTATTTGTTGTACCCCCTTGCATTTCTTTTATCTGCCCTTGTAATTCTTTTATCTGTTGATTAAGAGCACTAAAGTCATTAGGAGGGATTTCAGGACTTTGTTTAATCCCTTCTATGTCAAAAGTGTGAGGCAACTTAGCTCCTTGATTAGCTAATGAAAGAAAGTATCGTTCTTTGTTTCGTTCTAAAATATTTTCCATAAGAGTATGGAATTGAGGATCTTGTTCTACTTCTTGAAGCTTTTCTTCTGTTAAATCATCAAGATTAAACGTTTCTTCTTCTTTTTCAGTATGGTCTCCCATTTTACTTGTAGTGGTTTCTCCCTCATATTTTTCCATTTGTTTTTGAGATCTCGTGAAGACGGGCATAGGTTTTATTCCAAGTTCTACTTGCTTTTGATCAAAAGAGTGAAATAGTGCAATTTATGTGATATATATGAAAATCAGGATAGAATGAAAATTCTATGATTTACACAAAATTTCTAATCTTTAGCTTGTGTTGTTCCCTAAGTGGTAGGATGAAAATCCTGTTAGCGGGAATGTAAGCAAAAAATCAAGAAAAGGATGATTTTGCACTTTATGAAGTTTTGATCATGGCTTTGTAAAAGGATGGATTTTGTGATGGATGCCTAATGTATTCTAAGTTCTCTATTGAAAAATTTGATTTGGACGAGTAGAATATTCAATTGCAGGTTGGGGAATATAACTGAAACAAATGCGTTGACTATGGTTATGCCTTTGAGAAAGGGCTCTTCTTTGAAAGTAAGCTTGTGAATACAAAGGTTCTATGGCATAATCATCTGAAAGACCTCTAACACAATCATGATACCTATGAAGAAATGTTCGATATTTAAGTAAAACTTTTCGACTTTGATACAAGAATCGTTGTTTCTTCAATAGTTTCTTGTGGTTGAGGGGTTTCTTTGGATTCTTAATCCTTTTGAAAACGGATTTCTTTACAAATGTTGTGGATTTCCAATCTCGTAACATGAGATTTAATCAATGTGATAATGAGTGTTTTGGATGATCTTATCTGAATTAGTGTATTGAAAACACATCAAACAATTTGTAAAATAGTTGTTTTAAGTCCTATGCTAAACATCAAGTGTATAACCAAAATGTTGTTCAAAAATTGTTTCAATAGGTTTTACACATGATAAACACTTCAAACAGACTCACTCTTAATTCTCAAGTAGGTCATCATAGTAATCAACAACCCAAATCTTAAAACTGCGTCGACTCACACAGCCGTGTCACCCCCAAAAGGGCGCCCATGTTTTTGTCTTTTCCAGGTGCGTACTCAGAGTGACAGAAGTGGATACCGGATCCCCTGAGCAAACAATCCTTGGCAGTTATATGGTGAGTATCTTGGGGGTAGATTCTTCCCTCCCCTGCACTGTGATTAATATAATGTTCAGAAACTGACTCGATAAGATACTACATTAAGTTCTTAGTAAGGGTTTCCATTCAGTGTGGCAAATGATAGACTCCCTCGAGAGACCTCCCTACCTTTAGAACAAAGGCTTTGGGGATGGTTATCAATGCACACTACCGTCGAATGGGATTTTCATCAACCATTCGCATTTGATTATAGTGGGTTGGAAAACTTGGCTTTAGTTGTTCCCACTTAGGTCGTTCCCGTAGGGTGAGTAATTTTTCCCACTACGGCAGACCTTCTAAAAGGAGCTAATAAAACAGGAAATTGCATGAAGGGAAACAGGTGAGTTTGGCATTTTGATCACCCAGTTAAGGGGAGAGCATAGGCCTATCACCGAAAACAAAGCAAACACTAATGTATTTTAAGCCCCAAATGAAAATTTTCTAAGCTAAGTGAAGATGTTGCTTCACATAAACAGAAAAATTCTTTTTAAGCCCAAAACAAAATATGAAGTGTCTACCCTAGGATTGCTTCATTTTAAATTAAATGTCTACCCTAGGATTGCTTTATTTTACCTTAAATGTCTACCCTAGGATTGCTTCTTTTTAACTTTAAATGCCTACCCTAGGATTGCTTCATTTTACCTTTAAAACTACTAACTGTCCGCGGTTGCATCGGATTCAGTTAAACTATATTAAGCTTACAGATTACAATATAGTGCTTTTTAAAAATTGCGCTGCAACAGACATTATAGGCGCTGCAAAAGTTGTCACGGGCGCTACAAAATACCTCACGGGCACTGCAAAATACCTTACGAGCGCTGCAAAATACCTCACAAGCACTGCAAAATACCTCACAGGCGCTGCAAAATACCTCATGGGAGCTGCAAAATTCTTCAAATGCGCTGAACTGGGTATTGAAATTTCAAAGACGTGTTTCCTGTGCTATTCCGAGGTTTTTATCTGTAACCTGTCAAAAAGAAAATTGCAAAAAGATATTAAAAAGGGGGCAAATGCCCCACGGTGGGCGCCAAAAATGTGTTAATGTTTATATGGTGTAATCTAAATGAAAACAAAACACAAAATGAAACATTATACTGAAAACTCAAACAAAGAAATAAAGATAGTTTTCAGAAGCGTTCCATCTTCCTCTATCTATAGTGATTTCTTTTGAAGCTTTTGCTCTCAGATTGTATAAGCTTAACTCCTCCGAATGGAAACTTGTAGAACAAGTTATGCAAAAGGAAATTCTATCCTATATGCTATGAATATGAAAATGCTCACGGATATGGACAGGGGCTGTAGATTATGCATAGGGGTTGTGAATGGAAAATGTCATGATTCTATGCTATGATTACTATGATTCTATGCTATGAAAGCACTGTGAATTCTATGAATGCTATGAATGCTTATAATTTGACTATAATTTACTTGCTTAAAACTTCTATATGATTTGGAGTTGCCGGCAGTCATATTTATAGATTTTTGCAGGCACAATCCCGGCTGGCAAGAATCTACAGCTGTGAGATTGTCTGGTAGGATTGAAAGGTGAGAGATGGAGAGGTTGAGAAGAAGATGGAAGAGGTTGAGAGGTTGGAGAGAAGGATGGATTCCTGTCTTCAACCCACGGGAACAAGCCTACACAGAAATAGAGAAAATTAAATTTTTTGTTTTGACTGTTTGCTTCCCGGATGTTGAAGATAATCCCCAAATTAAATAAATAAATAAATTTATTTAATTTCATTTAATGAATTTTGATTTTTGATTTTAAAAACTATAGAAGATTTAATTAAATATTTTGAAATATTTAATTATAATATGACTTTAGAAGAATATGAAATATTAGAAGAATTAATTAAATATTTTGGAATATTTAATTATAAATGAATTGATATTAAAAGAATATATTTAGAAGAGAGGAATATTTTAATCTTTATTTGAATAAAATATTCAAACTAAGATTATATGATAATTAATATAAATAAACCATAATATTTATTTAATTAATTAAGAAATGAATACGAAAAGATGATTAAATAAACTTATTTATTTAATCAAAATAAAAGAATGAAGAAATATAAATAAATTATTTAAATTTATTTATACGTAGATAGAATTCAAAGATTTTAATTAAATATTAAAAATATTTAATTAATTACCAGACAATATGATGTGACCATTTTTAGGTGTATACACATATAACACCAAATCACCTTTGTTAAATGAGCAAGGAATGACATTATTATTGTAACTACATTGCATTATTTTGGAATGGGCTTGAAGATGCTCAAGAGTGTTGATGCACTGTTTATCAAGAATTTCAAGTTGTGATAATTTTTCTTTATACGCAGTGTCATCAATAAGCCCTCTAAGAGCAATCCTTAATTAGTGAAGGTATTTCTAACTCTAAAGGAATTATTGCATCAACACCACAAACAAGCTTATAAGGTGTGTTTCCTATAGGTGTTTGAATACTAGTACGATAAGCCCACAATGCATAAGATAACTGAGTGTTCCAATCCTTATTATTTTTACTTATTGTTTTTTCTTAGGATTTGTTCGAGAGTTTTATTAGTTGATTCAACTTGACCATTAGATTGCAGGTAGTAAGACATTGAGAAATGGTGTTGAATGTGGAATGTTTCCAAAAATTTCTTCACATCATTGTTCTTAAATGGGGTTCCATTATCCAAAACCAATGTGAAAGGAATGCCAAAGCAAGAAATAATGTGTTCCAATATGAAACAACAAATTTTATCAGCTGTTGTCAAGTGAAGAGGGATGGCTTCTAACTATTTCGTGAAATAATTTGTTGCGGTAATTGTGAATGTGTCCCAAAGAAGAGGGAGGCAATATCTTTTAGATGAGATCCAAACCCTAAATCAAAAATGGCCAAATAGGAACTTGGGCATGAAGTTTGAAAGTAGGAGCATGGATCAAATTGTTATGTTCTTGATGTTTGTGACATTTATTAAGGGTAAAAGCACAAAGTTTTGTCACACTTTATAAAGGAAACAACCAACACTGATCCAACTTTTAAACTTGAATCACTAAAAAGTGGCATATATTTTTCGAATTTTGAAATGATGTAACTAGTAAAATATATTTTTTAGTATATTTTATTTTTGTATTTAAAAAAAAATATAAAAAATATTATAAACTAGTTTTAAAAAAATTAACACTATAATTTAGTTGTTGATAAAATGCTAAAAAATGAAGTTGCATGAGACATCAAACTTTTTATAGTAGATTTTATCTTTTTTCTTTCTAATTTTTTGTGTGTATTTATAACTTGAAACTTTAGTGCGTGGATATATTTTTTTCCATTTTTGATAAATATATATTTTTAAATAAATATTAAAATGTACATGAATCAAAAAATAGTTGTTTCCATGGGATTTCAGCTTTCAAATTAAATATTTATCTAGAATGGAAAAAAAATATACCATCTTGAAATAGATTCTTTTATCTAGTGCATCATATTTTTTTCAAATTTTTTTAATAAGTTTTAGTATTTTTCCTTGGCATGGTAATTAACCTAATATTTTGTGTTGATAACCTACTTTTAGTAAAAATAAAATATAAAATATAAATAATAATTAAACTATTAAAATAAACATATTTTTGAAAACTACACTTATGGATCTACAAAAGGGTATTTTTATATTTTTTAAAAAATGTTATTTACATTAGTAGGAGTTATTGAAACTTCAAGTTTCTTAAATAATTATATTTTTTTGGTAAATTGGACTGAAAGTGGTGCTCCATATATTTTTAGCCAACAATTTTAGTTGAAAAAGTTGTGGAAGTATCTAACTTAGCTAGAATGAATCTTACTAGATCATATGTTTGACCAAAATTGATTTTTTGTTAGAAATACTTAAATTCAATTGTGTTGATAAGTTGGTTGAAAGTGTGACACAACTTTGTGCTTTTACCCTTAACATAATCAAAACAATCTTGTTCCATATATCTCCAATAATATCCCATGAGATTAATTTTTGAACTAAAGATCTTCCTCCAAAGTGTCCCCCACAAGCACCAACATGAGCTTCCTTAAGGGCTATAGGTATTTTTGATTGTTTAAGGAATTTAACAAAAGACCATCAAAGGACCTTCTATATAAAACATCTGCTAGGATGACATATTGAGTAGCAAGTTTTTGAATATGAGCTCTAGTGTTCTTAGTGGTTGGTTTGGGAAAGGTACCCTCTTTTAAGTAGTTGAATATTTCTATGTACCATTTAGGAGAGTCTTCAATAGGTGTTTCTAATGCATCTTTCATATTGTCATCTATTGATGGATTTTGAATTGTGTGGATGAAAAACATAAAATCCATAGAAGGATCATCAAGATATACAAGGGAAGAAACACTTGTGATTTCATCTGCATGTTGATTATCCTTTCGAGGAATATTATCAATGGTATAGGATTCAAAGTATTCCAGTAAGGTTTTTATATTGAACTAGTTTGTCGTGTTTTTTGTGATATGACCCATTTATTTGTTTAATGACCGATTGAGAATCACCAAATATGGAAATGTTTTGAACACCTTAGGATAATGTTGCATGTATTCTAGAAATTAACGGTTCATACTCTACAATGTTATTTTTACATAGGAAGTTTAGATGATAGGATAAGGGAATAATCTCTCTTGAACGTGGAATTATTATAACCCCTACTTTGGAGCTAGTTTGACACTTAGAACCATCAAAGTACAATTCCCATGTTTCCTTTTTGATAGTCAACACACTTTCATCAAGGAGTGTGTCCATGTTATGTAACATTAATGGAGAAGGAGCATCAACTAAATGGTCAGTTAAGGCTTGTCCTTTGATTTCCTTTTGAGAGACAAATTTAAGATCAAACTTAGTTAACAACATAAACCATTTAGCTAAGCATCCTAATCAGTTTATTTTAGGAAAAATATATTTTAGAGGATCAAATTTTGTAACCACATGGATTTCTATTTTTAATAAGTAATGTATCAATTTACTAGTAGAAAACGTAAGACCTAAACATTGTTTTTCTATTGTTATGTATCGAGTTTCATAATCAATTAGGGTTTGGCTAATGTAATAAGCATGATGTTCTTTACCCTTATCGTCTTGTTGAGACAACAATGTTGCTAAAGCATGGATTGATGTTGATATATATAAAATATAAATGGTTTTTCTTGCATGGTGGGTTGTAAAATAAGAGAGGTAGCGAGGTATTCTTTCAAAATTCCAAAAGCTTGTTTACAATCCTCATTCCATTTAAATTTTGATTCCTTCTTAAGAAGTTGTGTAAAGGGTAATGTTTGATCCACCAAAGATGCCACAAAACAATGGATAGCTTGAATCCTTCCTTGTAAAGTATGTAACTAAGAAATATTCTTTGGAGGTGGCATGTTAATAATAACATCAGTTTTCTTCATTTCCACCTCAATGCCTATGTGGGATACTATAAAACCTAAGATTTTTCCACTGTCCACACCAAAGGCACATTTTTTCAAATTCAATCTCATGTTATACTTGTGCATTTTTCAAAGATCTTTTGAAGGATTTTAACATTGTCTTGGCAAGTTAAGGATTTGGCTAGAATATCATCAACATAGTCTTCTAAGATTTTGTGTATGTACCAATGAAATATCAGTTTCATATCTCTTTGATACATTGTGCCCGCATTCTTGAATCCAAAAGGCATGAAAACCCAACAAAATTTTCCCCAAGGTGTAGTAAATACTATCTTGATTGATCTTGAGCATTGATAAATATTTGATTATATCCTAAAAAACCATCTATGAATGACAACAGAGCATGTCCTATAGTTGAATTCACTATCATGTCAATATTAGGAATGGGAAAGTTGTCTTTTAAAGATGTTTTATTAAGATTAGGAAAGTTTTTACACATCCTAATAAGATTATTAGGTTTTGTGACTATGACAATGTTTGAGATCCATAGGGAATAATCAATAGGATGAATAAAGCCAGCTTCTAAGAGTTTTTCAATTTCAAGCTTAATGAATAAACATAGTCAAAATAAAACATTATAATGCAAGTGTGTTATAGCTCATTAAAATGAAAAAAAGAAAATGAGTTCATTTTATTCTCACTATGTTTTTTCAAGCCCGCTGCCAAGAAACCCTACATTTGTGTGCTCACATTTTGGAAGGAGCTTAACTTGTGATTTCTTCACCAATTTATTGGAATTTCATCACTAGGATTCTGCCACGTCAATGAGGAGGTCAAACAAGTAAGCATTTTTTTTTTGTGAATTTGTTGTTAAATAGGTAATTTTAGGTTATTTTTGATATTCATTTGTTTAATTTGTAGGAAATGTTAATGAACCTAAAAACCCTCCTCAAAAGATCTTGAACAACCATAGCAAGAAGCACCCGAACAAAATATTCAACAACCATAACAATAATCTCCTCCACCAATTCCTCAACATCCTCTTGGCACTCAGCAAAGTTTAATGGGGATAATTGAAAAAAAAAAAATAGATTGAGGAGTTAATCATGAGGTTGAATGATCCAGTAAGTTCAACCATGAAAAGAAGAACACTTGCAAGTTCACTTTAATAAATGTTAAAATATGTAGATGCAATCAACAAACAATAAAGTGGTTGGGCAGATAGGAGTCAGGCATCTAGGAATTTTTACATAGATAAATTATCATATAAAGAAGTAGAAGATGAAAAAATTACAAAATAAAATTCGTGCTCACTATTCATTGACCCCACACAGACTAAAATCTTGACCTTAATTCCAAGAGGTTTCCTATCCATTGGTGCCACCACCAAGGGATTAGGAATAATTTTTGGGATAGGTGGTACATGGTTTTTGACTATCCACCATGCAACATTTCAAAGTGCACTAATATTTCTTGAGGAAACTCTACTGTGAGTTCATCCTCAACAAAATCCCCAATTATTTTGATATGAGGGACTTTTAGGGGAGAGATGGGGGGTTAGCACATGATAGAATTGGTGCACAACTAGATCCTTAGTGGCAAGCAAGATGAGCTCTCACTAGGCCGGATCGTGAGCATGTCATTATCCCTTCCATCATGAAGGAGAGTGTTGAGGTGGACACTTCACAGTCTATCAAATATTTGACCTAGAGTATCATCCAACATGCTAGTTTTATAGTACAACGACATCCATGGGAATCTTCGAGGGGTAAGCTTCTACCCCATTCTTGTCAGGTTTGTAGGTTGACTTGTACATATGACCCCATAGAAACTCAGGAGGCTAGTGCACAAGATACGTCTACAACTATAGAGATGATGATGGAAACTAACATTTTGAATGAGGCTTTCAACATCGATACTTAGGTAAATGTTAACGTGTTCATTGAATTTAATTTCAGGGTTACAGTGAGAATAAAATGAACTCGTTTTCTTTTTTTTGTTTTGATGAGCACTGTGTTGATACTAGATATACCGACCCTCCACCTGTTTATTACTCCACTGCATCTACCGCTGAGGTATGTAACTAGTAAATAATTATAAATTTATTACATATGAATATCATTTTTATATGAATGGTATTCTAATATTTGATTTTGGATGTTGAATAGGCTAACATTGGAGGTTTCATGGGAACACCTCCCAGTGCCAGTGGAGTTGGAAAAAACTTCATGTAGGTAATAGAATAAAGAGTTTAACTAATGAATTGTACTTAATAGATTTGTGTAGTTTATATTCATATCATTGATTACATTGCATTGCACATCTTTCAAACTCAAAGCATTACTTCACATTGCATAACTAATAACTAAATGTTGATAGATGACAAATTTTCAATTACAATATAGTTGTTTAGAAAGTCAACATAAGCATCAATGAAAATACTTGATATAGCATAAGTAATAACTAGGAACAACTACCAATTGCATTTTCTTTTCATGGAATTCAATGAGACCACGTTTTATTGAGGCATTTTTTCAAATAGTTTACTGCCTTGTCTATGCTATGGATGCTTGGAAGAAATATATGAAAGAATAATAGTAAGCAATAGCATAGACAAGGCAATGATTTTTTTGAAAAAATGCCTCAGAAATATGGTCTCATGGTGATGTCCATCACCATAAGACCCAAGTTCTTTGAGGCATTTTTTCAAACAGCTCACCGCCTTTTCTATGCTACCACATTTTCCATACATTTCTACCAAAGAATTTTATCAAACAGTTCACTTCCTTGCTGCTATGGCTAAAAGTATAAAGAAGGTGATTTCCAACAAACTATAGATTCTTGGAAAAAAAACCTATCAAAGCATAATAGTAAGTAATAGCATAGACAAGGTAGTGAGTAGTTTGACAAAATTACTCGAACAAATGTGCTCTCATGGTGATGAAATTCCATTCCATCACCATGACACCATATTTATTTGAGGATTTTTTTCAAACTATTCATTGCATTTTCTATGCTACCACATTTTCCATACAGTTCTACCAAAGCATTTTATCAAACTAATCACTTCCTTGCTGCTATGGTTAAAAGCCTAAAAAAGGGTGCTTTCCAACAAACTATGGATGCTTGGAAAAAATATAGATCAAAGCATATAATAGTAAGCAATAGCATAGACAAGGCAATGCATAGTTTGAAAAAATCCCTCGAAGAAATGTGGTCACATGGTGATGGAATGCCATTCCATCACCATGAGACCACATTTCTTTGAGGCATTTTTTCAAACAGCTCACTGCCTTTTCTATGCTACCACATTTTCCATACATGTCTACAAAATCATTTATCAAACTATTCACTTCCTTGCTGCTATGGCTAAAAGCCTAAAATAGGTGCTTCCCAACAAACTATGGATGCTTGGAAAAAAATAATTAAAGCATAATAGTAAGCAATAGCTTAGACAAGGCAGTGAGTAGTTTGAAAAAATGCCTCAAAGAAATGTGGTATCATGGTGATGGAATGGCATTCCATCACCATGAGACCACATTTCTTTGAGGCATTTTTTCAAATAGCTCACTGCCTTTTCTATGATACCACATTTTTTGTACACATCTACTAAAGAATTTTATCAAATGACTCACTTCCTTGTTGCTATGGATAAAATCCTAAAAAGGGTGCTTTCCAACAAACTATGGATGCTTGGAAAAAATATATCAAAGAATAATAGTAAGCAATAGCATAGACAAGGAAGTGAGTAATTTGAAAAAATTCCTCAAAGAAATGTCCACAGTCTCATGGTGATGGAATGCCATTCCATCACCATGAGACCACATTTCTTTGAGGTATTTTTTCAAACAACTCATTACCTTTTCTATGCTACCACAATTTCCATACATGTCTACCAAAGCAAACAGTTCACTTCCTTGTTGCTATGGCTTAAACCCTAAACAAGGTGCTTTGCAACAAGCTATGGATAGGGAAAATAGTAAGCATGATTATAAGAAATATATAGTTCTATAAGTACTCAAAATTTTGTTCATTATCTGATACATTATAAGCCATGACATACATCATTGTTGTAGTTTTTTGATTGAATAATTTGTTGTTTTATTTTCAGATGTTGCAAGTGGAAACACCTCCAGATATTTAGAGGCAATGGAGCTTGGTGTTTCTACTGCTATAGACTCCTCCATTCCTCTCATGGGGGTATGTGACAGATTACTATATTTCAATTTACATGCATTGTTATAGCTATTAGTTAGTGAAAAATAAAACCATTATTGATTCATAGTTTAATTTATCTTTGGATGGTTTTTACAGGGCTTCAACACACCACAACATGGGCATGCAAATATTTCCCTCGAGGAGAGTGATCGTCAAATGGTGGTAAGTGATTATTTTGATAAATATATAATTTTTTATATTGCAATTGTTACTAATTTTTAGCTTTCGACTCAAATTAGTAAAGTTTTATTAGCCAATTATTAAACTGGGGTGAGAAAACTTTTGACACTTGAGAAAATCAGATAAGAAAACTAGATGTATTCAAAGATTTATCAAGTTCTAAAACTAATTTTTTTCTATAGTTCATGTTTCAAGTATCTTCTTGTTATTATTCATGATTACAAAACATATACCTCAAATAGTTCATTTGGTTATTTCATATTATGTAGTGATTCACAAATGAAAATACACAAGTCATTATATGATATGGAATAACTGATATGTTAAAAAGCAATGTTTTTGTAATCCCACACAAGCCATGGGAGTAACTATATTTGAGAGATATAAAATAACAAGTAAATACAAGAAAATAAATGCATAAAATCATATATGGGACCCATCATTTCCTAGTGAATGATGAATCCCATTGTTAGAGGTTGTGCCAACATCGTTGAAGTTGTCCAGTTGCTCCAAGAAAGAAATCTGCAAGAAGAGGAGATGTTAGAGCTCAGGATTCCATACAAATCTCATGCATGTATAATCAAGGAAATACTTACTACTTTATAACTAATCAAGAAAATCAAAATGAACATCTAAATCCAAGATATCCAAAGAACATCATCAGAAGAACATTGAACTCCACTATTTTTATCTAACTTATTTTTTCACTGTGTAGGTACAGGTACATGTTTCATTGTTGGTTAATCATGTTCAACATTTTAGCATGTGGTGTAAAATATGGCTCCCACAAGGGTTGAGCCGAACATGCTAAAAGTAACATAATGTTTGATGTTTGAATATCATATGCAAACATAGTTTATCTTTCAAAGAACAATGTTCATTCATAAATGATACAAGGAAACCAATTTCCAATTGCGGAATAGTCATCTTTTGAAGGAACATTAGGTATTTCAATATGACTCTCTAACCATGTTTGGAGGCATCAAGATACAATACATTTCTATGGCGTAGAAAATTGGACACTCTTGAGAAAAGAGACAATTTCACGCTTAATTTGGACCTACTTTTGAGTACCCTTGCATTATTCATTCTTCAAAACAACATTTATAAGCCCCTAAGACCCATTATTTTTTATTTAGAGGCCTGTTTCACTAAAAAATCATCTAAATCCTGACAAACAACACTTAATTCACTCATATCCCAAAAACTACTAGTGGGACCCATTCGCTACCTTGGGTGAATGAGTCCCCTTTGGTGGGACCCATTCACCAAGGGTGGCGAATGAGTCCCTTTTGGGGAAAAATTCAATTTTGAGCAGGAATTTAATCAATTTAATTTAATTTTTTAGTGGATGTCAGCCTCTTAGTTCTAAATAATGGGAAAATTAGATGTTGATGCCTATAAATACACATTTTAGGTCATTTTTCACATTTCTTAGCCATTTTTACAAAGCAAAATCAAAAGTCAAGTATTAAGAGTCTTCCACAATAAGTTTCATTAGCATTTTTCTACAACAAAGTTGAAGCTTTAGGGCAGTAAACTAGGGTTTTGTAGGTCTTCAAGATCACTTCTTGTGAACCAAGATCCCTCTAAAACCTACACAACACAAGAAATAAACACATTATAAGATTGAAATGCAAGTTAGAATCTAGGTTCCCCATGAAATCCATTTGCAATGCTTAAAATAGGAAAGAAGAATGAAGAACACAATGAAATAGATTAAATCCTATTAAAACAAGAAAACTCTTGATCCCATGGGGGAATTGGTGCCAATTTGATGTGAAAATTGGCCCTTTCCCAACTCTTATGATGCAATGCTGAAGATTGATGAAGAGTGATCCACTTTTTTGCAGATTCAAATGTGCTCCATGATGAAAAACATGAATAACCTAGCTACGAATGAGATAAAATGCTAAAGCTTGAAGATGTATTTGAGTATAGTAAGTTTACTCAAATTGTGGATGATAGAATGAGGAGATTACCCTCTTATTTATAGATTGACAAGTTGAAAACATGCCCAAAATAGAGCAATGTGGGACTAAGAATGAGCAAGTTTTAATGATTGTGCTAATAAATGCATATTTTTGAATTTTGAATTTGTTGAAATGACATGCAAGAGGGAAGGAAGAAGATGCATTAAAATCCAGTTGGCTCAAGGCAAAGGACATGTAAGAGAGAGTAAATGCCTTGTTGGATGTACATGTCAACTTAGATTTTTAAATTCAAACTTGGAGAATATTCCCAAAAGATGCCTTGTGAGGAAAATGAAGATTTAATAAATGAATTAAATCTATTTTCATGTGCAAGTGGGAAAAGCTAGAGGATGGGACATGAAAAGAGATTAAATTAATCAAGGTTAATTAATTTAATGAGAGATTAGTTTATGTGGCAAATTTGACTTAGATTTATGGATTTATTTAAATCAAATATGAGAAGGATGTGATTTAAAAATTTAATTAAATAAAGATTTTTGATTTATTTAACTAAGGGGATGAAGTTAGATTAAACTAAATAAGGTTTTAATTTATTTAATTTAATATATAGACTTTAGAGATTTAATTAAATAAAATTAATTATTTAATTAAATAGGAATAATTAGATCAGATTGATTGATTTAATTAACAAAAAGAGAGAGAATTAATTAGATAAAATGATTTATTTAATTAAGGGAAGGAAATTGATGAATTTAATCAAATAGGGGCATTTGATTAAATGGTTAGACCAAAGGATGATTCAGGATGAAATGATGTTAGTAGTCAGGATCAGATGCACAATGTCAATTGGTACATTTTACGTGTCTACATTTTGCCCCTCTTTGAAGCAATGCACTTGTTGCATTGGTTCAAAGAATAAACGATCTCGATTAAAGCCAAAAAACTTTGCTTTTAAAATCTTGCCCCACTACTGCCCCAGTGTGAAGAATTACATTGGTATATTGCCCCCTCGAAAGATCGGGCGAAGAGGTTTGATTTGAGGGTCGATCTCTTGACAAAGAGGTTCAAGATTAGTTCAGCTCGTATGTTTGATGACTATCTACATATTTGATGATGTAGATAGTCATCGGCCATGGGTAGCTTCATGTCTATTTTGATATATTACACACACTTGATCCTGATTTGTACCATGACGGTTGCATTATTGATGATATAAATGAGATGATTATGATGCTTGGATGATATGATGATGCATGGATGATATGGATGCACATGATACGATATGATGATGCTTTTATGATTATGCAAATAGATGATAAATGTATGGTTTATGAGATGTTTAGAATAACCAATCTATATTATGCAATGATGGGGATGAATGCATGTGGTATGATTAATGCTTTCTATATGATATGATATGCATTATGTAGTATGTTGATGGTTTTGTGGATGCAAGATAGATGCAATGGTGATGATTTATGATTAACTGTCATGGTACCATGTTAGCGCGAAAAGCAAGAGATAGAAGAAACAAGAGAAGAAGTATTTTCAACAAGACACAAGATGATAAATATGCAAATGATGATGATTACTTGATGAGGAGTTGGGATTTTTAAAGGGCCAATTTTCTTATGTTTGATTTATAAAAAACATACATACGATGCATCAAGGTATAAAGAACCAGGATGGCGTTGTATCTAGTGCGATGGAATTTGACTTGACAAATAGATAGGAGTATTCTTGTTCACACTTGACATACAAAAACCTTGCTAGGACATACCTAACAAAGCAAGTATTTGCCAAGTTATATTACAAGAACATCCAACAAGCAGAGTAGACAAAAGATAATGATCATTGCCCCATTCCTATCTCTCTAAATCCTTTGTTCGGATATCATCGAGCGGTCCTTGGAATGAGAACAATAATATAAATCAAAAGAAGAGATCAAGTACGCAAACAAGCCAATGTTCTTCATACCTCTAGCCAAAGGGATTTGTTTTGATAGGATAAGAATCTAAAATGATGCCCATTGTCGGAAGGATATATCCTAGGACATGCATTGTATAGGATGATGATGGTTTGATAAGTTGATTGATAGGCTATTGATATAAGGTTGATTGACATGTTTGAAAATGATGAAGCTTTGATTTTGCATTTAAAGGTTTGTTGTTTCAATTTTAATTGTGTTTAAAGTTTGCTTTTGTTGATTGATGTGATTGTTTCTATTTGTGTTGCCAAAGGATGAGTGTGATGATTGATTTATTATGGATGGTTGATTATCGTGGGTGAAAGCGAAATGGGATGGATGGATTTTTTGGGTTTTTTGAATGTTTTTTATCTTTTTGAAATTTTTTGAGGCTGTTTTTGGTATTTTTGAAGATTTTGTAAATGTTTTTATTTTCCAAGTTTTTAAATGTTTTTTGGGTTTTGTGAGATTTTATGAATGTTTTTGGATTTTGTGTTTTTTGAATGTTTTTTGATTTTGATGTTTTTTTGAATGTTTTTGGATTTTGATGTCTCGGGGAATGATCAAAGATTAGCCTTGCCTACATTTAAGCTCAGAGACGAGTTTGATAACCATGCTTTTGATTTGTTTTGGGATTTTTGAGTGTTTTTGGATTTTTGATATGTTTTGAATGTTTTTTTGGATTTTATTGGTTTTTTGAATGTTTTTGGATTTTTTGCATGATTTTGACGATTTGGATATGGATGTGTGTGATGATATCAGTGCTTTTTTGGGGATTTTTTTTGAAAACCAAGCTAAAGTTGATTGATCAGATCGATGGATTGATGATCATAACATTGTCGAGGATTCACAACAATGCAAGGATAGTGTTACGCAACACAAGGATTAGGATGGATATCCCAAGATGATGAGGGATCGATGATGATAACATTGTTAAGGATACACAACAATGCAAGGATAGTGTTAAGCAACACAAGGATATCTTGAGATGATGATTTTTTGATTGGATTTGATTGATTAGGATTGATGGTGCTTGGTTTGGAATAAAAGTTGTTGTAGATGATTTGATGTGACATTTGAAGTGAAAATTAGATGCAACTGATAGTGATTGTTTGGATTGACATTCGATGAAAGATGAAGACTGATAAGGAATATCTTCTCGTCAAAATATGCCATGGACTAGTGATTTGGTTTTTTGCTCACAAGTGGTGGACCAATTTGATTTTACGTTTATCAATGTTTAGATCACCACATAAGTTGGAGGATATAGATCAAGATTTATTCCCAAAGCAAGATGTAAATATTTGCCCCTAGTGTCTAGCAATGTATGGAATACCATGGGTGGATGCTTGGATAGGTGTATGGATGGAGGGATATGGATTATCTTGTGATAAGATAAGGTGTTCAGATAAAGAATGCTCATTTGGATAATGTTTCATGGCTTGGAAAATTTTGGATAGGATAGGATCAATGAAAATGACTCATGTCAAGATGTTTACCATAAGTAAGTGTAAAGTGTGCACCAAAGTTTCATCAAGATCAAGATAATTTGGAAGATGGATGTCAATGGATGAAAATGAATTGGATAAATGGTTCATGGATGAATGGATTTATTATGGATGAGATGGATGGAATGTTGGATTTATTATGGATGGGATGAGATGCTTCTACCTGAAATGGTGCACGTGGATGCTTGATTCTACACACAATGCCTATTTGCTAGGTTTTCATCATGGTACTTGCCCAAAGTGCCACTATAGTGGTTTTCACTGGAGGACAATTTTTTTTCTTTACTATTTTCAATCATTTTTCTGATTTTTTTGGATTTTTATATTTTGATTTATTTTGGTTTTTTTTGAAAGATTTTAAACTCATGCAAAATCACAAGGTGCCACTGATGTAGATGCCCATGTCATAATGTGCCTTGGATATCCTGCTTGAAGAAGTTGCTTTGCTAAGATACGTGCACTTGAATGCAACTTTTGGGATTCTTGATCTGCTTTATTTATATCAGGGTTAACTCTATCCCTGTACACACATCACAATAGAGTGCCTTCAAAATCCTTATGATGAAGTGTCATTGCCAATACATGGTCAATTCGAGAATTGGATATCATGCGTGGAGGCATGGATGAAGTGTGTTTAGGGATAAGAGATGGATGGTTGACAGTTTGGAACCTTTGACTCTCCAAACTTGGGAAGATGAACAATGATGGGTGGATATGAAAGTGTGCATGGAATTAGGACCAACTACTTGATACACTTTGTATGTTGCTTGAAAAGCCTTCTTTTTCTTTTGTAGACATCTTTGATGGATACTTTTCCCTTTTTTATTTTTCCCCATAGTTTCTTTGATTGATGGAGTTTGATAGGGATAATCTTTCTTTGTATTCTTTGGTATCCACTTGTATTTGATTTTTCCATTATTATTCTTTACTTTTTTTTCTTTAATAATGTTCCTTGTGCTTTGATTCAAATCTTTCTTTTGACGTTGGTCCCAATTCATGGATGGGGTGATGGGTGGATGAAGATTCATGATGTGGCTAGTTGTAGTATTCGCATCAGTTTCATCATAAGGACTCTCTGTGCTTCCTATGTTGATGTTTGCCTGAGACATAGTTGCCCCCAATATGGTGGTAGTGGCACCTTCATTCCTTGATTCTACTTGTTTTGAGATGTCTTGTTTGGTACGCATTCTTTGATAGATAACCACTGTAGATGATGTTATTTTGATTTGCTGCTATGCTGACTCTGGTATATCCTATTCTGTCTGACTTGTTTCTTTGAGTGGATAATGTTGGATATCTTCATACATGATGTCCTCAGTCTGAATTTGAGATATATCTGATCCTGATGTTGAAAACTTAGTTTGACTATAAGAATCACTAACCTCTTTTTGTGTAATAATGTCAGGAGTAAAGGAATCTTGTTATGAATGAAGATCTTCTACGTTTCCACCCAAAGAAAGCATCTCATGGGTATATGGAGTATGTGCTATGTGGATATGATCATCTTGTATAGATAGGAGAGTATCCATTAGACCATTGTAGTAGCTTGGAGATACAAACTCTTGATCTTGAATGATTTTAGAATTACTTTTGACATGCTTTGGATCGAATTCTTGACATGGGTTAGTTTCAAAGGATGGATTGCTTACAAAGGGTTCTAGGATATCTTCATTAGGAATGAAAAGTGGTTCATTATCCTCTTGATCTTTGAGTGGGCTTGGATCAAGTGTCGAGTTGAGGATTCCTTAAGTATCTGTAATCATGAGGTGAAAGGGGGTCAACATGTCTTGCAAAGAACCATTGCTAGACCTTGGTGAAAGATTTTGATCATGCTTTGGAATAAATTCTTGAGATATGTCCTCTAACTCATAAGGCAATGTAGAGACATTTTTCAATATGATCATTGGTCGATGGATAGTGCATTATGTTAATAGGATCAAATAATCCTAACACTCCTTGAAATAGATCACTAAAAAGTGGCTCTTGATGTATGGCGAGTTGATCATCGGATGGGGTAAAAACATCTTCAATGCGCTCATTGATGAATAGGTCTTGAACATTGTTTTCAACAATTGCGGTAGAGAGATTGTGAATGTCTTCAACCATAGGGTCAAGTGATGTTGACATTTCTTTGATTGGATCATTGTTGGTTGGTGGACTTTGATCATGATTGAAAAGTGACTCTTGACAGATGTTGATTTGATCATTGGATGAAGTAGACACAACTTCAAGGTGTTTAGTGGTGGATTGATCTTGATCATTGTCCCCAATAGTGATTATCTTTTGCCCAATAAGGTCTTGGATGATATTTTTGAGTCGAATACAACTTGATGTTGTGTGTCCCTTTGTTTTGTGGAAATCACAATGGTGCTCCTCGTTATACCCTAGTAGTTTAACTAGGGGTTCTTGATAGTTCCCATAGATGGGGAGCTTGATGAGATTTTCTTATACCAATTGTTGCAGAACTGATTTGTTTGGTCTCCCAAGTGGTTTTTATTTTTGTTTGTTACTTTGTGATATTTGTACTT
Organism: Sequoia sempervirens; assembly: GCA_007258455.2. Lineage (NCBI taxonomy): Eukaryota > Viridiplantae > Streptophyta > Pinopsida > Cupressales > Cupressaceae > Sequoia > Sequoia sempervirens. Next base: position 184,469,531 of record VDFB02000008.1, on the reverse strand, counting down.
GACCTTGTGGTGATTGGTTTTGGAGATGTGGTGATTGATCTTTGAAATGTGGTGATTGATCTTCGAGATGAGGTAATTGGGTTTTTTGTTGATGTTGATCTTGATATCTAACCTCTTGACATTGGAGATTTTGTTCTTGATGCGGTTGTGGACACAACTCAGTGCTTTGATGGCATGGTTCAACCAAAGGAAGAGTGTACTGATTTTGGAGTAAAGATATCTCTTGGCTCAATAATTCAATTAGTTTGGCATGTGAAGCAATTTGTTCTAGCAAAATTTGATCTTGATTTTGAATTTGACTCCCTTGATTTGGAATTTGTTCAATTAGATTTGGGATGTACACTTGTGGTGTTTGCATGGGATCATGGACAAATTGATTTTGGACATGGTTCTGACTTGGGATGATGTTCAAATTTGGCATTATGGGTTGAAATTGAACATTGTTGATGTTGGGAATCACATTTCTTTGATTTAGGTAACTTTTCTTTTGCATGGTGTTACCTTGACTTGGAGTCGCTAACATCTTGTTTGGAATTTGAACAATATTCATATGATTTGCAAACATATCCATCCCAAAGTTTACCAAGTTTGGATTCAAAGTGTTCATGTTTTTTAAAGTTGTACTTGGTACATTCAAATTTGGCATGTAGGGATTTGATGGGATGATGTTGTTCATTTGAAGGCTAATGCATTGAGTGCTTGGTTGATAGATTTGTAGGTTTGGACTTGGATTTAAATCTACCATCGGGAAAAGTGTTCTAAAATTTTGACTAGGCATACTCACATTTGTTGTACCATTGAGGTTTGTAGGAGATAATGATCCCATGTGTGGATTGTATAAATGTGAGTTTTGAAAATCAATTGGCATTGTAAGGCTTTGATAGTTTGGTTGACTTGGATTACTCATGATGTATGGATCAAGTTTATATTCCATGTTCCTCTTGTGTTTTGACCTTGTTGTAAAAGTGACCTCTAAGGTGTTTAGGACCAATGATGAGATGAAGGATGAAAAGGGGTGAATGATATGAGTGTTGTTTTTCTTAGGAACTTTGGATCAATGCTAGACTTTAGGATTTTATTTTGATTGGTTTTGATTGGATAATGATCTTGTAAACCCTAAGATGTTGGATGTGATCTTTAGGATAAATTTTTTCAAAGGTGTGTTGATTTTAACTAAAGGTGTGAGAAAGGATGCATTCCCATACTCCTAATTAAACAAGGTGATTTTGATTTGGTTTAAGGATGTTCCCAAGTCTAGATACTGATGTTTCCAAAGCTCTAAAGTTGTTTGGGTAATGGGATGATAAATGTTTGAAATGGATGAAGTGTTTGATTTTGATCCTAAATGAACCTAAGAAGGATTTGTTTACAAGGCCAAAGTTTTGAAGAACATGCTTTTCCCTTCAAACCAAAAGATCAATGTTTGCTCAAAAGACCATAAGACAATAGATAAACAAGCACATGTGTGGGGTTCAATTTATTTCATCTTGATTAGAGAATTGATTTTACCACAAACACTTCTTTGATTAGGTTTTCCAAAGTAGATGTCCAATGTCCTAATTTCTTTTCATCCCACAAAGTGCTATGTGGAATTCAAGGAAATCAAGGCAATGGTTACCTAATGTTGACCTTGGTAGGAAAATTGAGATGTAAGTTCAAGTGTTTAGAAACCTCTAAGGATGTGAATCCCAAGGGCAAGCAATAACACATGAATTTGGCCAATTGTATTTTCCTCCTAAAGGGTTTGAAATTTTGATGATAATGTTAAGTGTTTGTTTCCAAATGTTTTTGAACAAGAAAAGCATTTTGTCACCAAAAATAAGCACAACCCTATGGCTATGAAATGCAATATTTGTTGAGTCCCCACTTGGACAAGTCCAACTACGCTTATCTTTAACGAATGGTTAGATGCTTGACCCCACTGGCTCCCCTCCATGACACTCACTTATACAGGGCAGCCAAGCATCAACACCCATGAAACTCCCATGGCATGTTTTCCATTTCTACTAAAAGACCGTAAAAGTCTGGGGCAGCTTTAGAATGACCGTTCTTGCACCAACAAATAGATAAAGTATTTTGGAAATTCTAAAACACGGGTTTTAATTAGGACTTTCCATTTGTGGAGATTACCCATACTGCAACAATCCCTTTTCAGATCCATCTTGTTAGAGCCAACCGCGTGATATTGGCGTTTACTCCAATACCCACATTTATATCCCGGTTGGAAATAATCTTGGCTTTAGAGTGTTACTGGTTGAGTCGTTCCCTTGGGTGAGTACTTTTCCCCACTTGGTAGACCCTCTAAAATAAAAAAAAGTGAATAAACATATTCATAGTTTGATCGACCCTTGTTTAGAAACAAAGGGAGAACACATGCAATAAGTTCATTCATACTCGCACAAGATTTTGTTCAATTTTAATCCCAAAAAAGAAGTGTGGAGGTGATTGCTTTATCTCAACATAAAATCACAAAAAAATCCTTTTGATTCTCAAGATCACTATAAAGCGTGAGAGAAGCGCATATGTCCTTTTCCAATGAAGTTAGTTTAAGTAAGCCATCACGAAGAAAAAGTTGCACTTGTTCATTTTAAGGCCACAAAGAAATTGTGAGTTCTTTTTAAAGCACCAAATGAAGTGTGAATATTTTCCTTGTTCAATTGTTAATCCTCAAACCAAATCTAGTAAGTTTGTCCTAAAGTTCATTTTAGCCCTTTGTAGCAAGAAATTGAAATATTATTTTTAGAGTCCAAATGAAATTTAGTTAGTCCTAGAAGCTTTGAAAATAGAAAATCCTTAAAAATGGGATTATAATTGCCCCCAAAGTGTTTAAAAACACTTGTTACATTCATTAAATGAAGAGGTTATGAAACTTTAAAATTCTGCGACAAGGTTATGAAACTTGAGAAACCCGCGACGAGGTTATGAAACTTGGAAAAGCTGCGACATAGGTTATGAAACTTGAGAAAAACGTGACAAGGTTATAAAACTTGGGAAAGCCGCGACATAGGTTATAAAACTTGGGAAACCCATGACAAGGTTATGAAAGTTGAAAATTCGGCGACATAGGTTATAAAACTTGGGAAACTCGCGACATAGGTTATAAAACTTGGGAAAGCCATGACAAGGTTATGAAACTTGAAAATTCCATGACAAGGTTATGAAACTTGGGAAACCCACGACATAAGTTATAAAACTTGAGAATTTTGTGACATAGGTTATAAAACTTGGGAAACCTGCGACATAGGTTATAAAACTTGGGAAACCCGCGACATAGGTTATAAAACTTGGGAAAGCCATGGCATCTAAGTTTCTATCTTTTCAAAAAATAAAAAATTTGCATACAGAGTTTAAATGCATCTATTCCAACATAATGCTTTAGCTATAAAATAAAAAACTTCATATCTTTGACAAATCAGCTCCGTTTTGCTTGAAATTTGGACAAGAGGATTGAGTCTTTCTGAGCAAAACCCAAAATTATTTTAAATTCCAACACTCTGAAACTTTGAAAATTTTCAAGTTCAAAAGCCCCCCTTCTAGCGCTAATATGTGAACCAATATCCCTCTAAAACCTGCACAACACAAAAAATAAACACATTATAAGATTGAAATGCAAGTTAGAATCTAGGTTCCCCATGAAATCCATTTGCAATGCTTAAAATAGGAAAGAAGAATGAAGAACACAATGAAATAGATTAAATCCTATTAAAACAAGCAAACTCTTGATCCCATGGGGGAATTGGTGCCAATTTGATGTGAAAATTGGCCCTTTCCCAACTCCTATGATGCAATGCTAAAGATTGATGAAGAGTGATCCACTTTGTTGCAGATTCAAATGTGCTCCATGATGAAAAACCTACATAACCTAGTTACAAATGAGATAAAATGCTAAAGCTTGAAGATGTATTTGAGTATAGTAAGTTTACTCAAATTGTGGATGATAGAATGAGGATATTACCCTCTTATTTATAGATTGACAAGTTGAAAACATGCCCAAAATAGAGCAATGTGGGACTAAGAATGAGCCAATGACAAAGTGCCACTTATCAACTTGTGAGTGGATGAAGGATGTGCAATTTTTGATGATTGTGCCAATAAATGCATATTTTTAAATTTTGAATTTGTTGAAATGACATGCAAGAGGGAAGGAAGAAAATGCATTAAAAGCCAGTTGGCTCAAGGCAAAGGACATGTAAGAGAGAGTAAATGCCTTGTTGGATGTACATGCCAACTTAGATTTTTAAATTCAAACTTGGAGAATATTCCCAAAAGATGCCTTGTGAGGAAAATGGAGATTTAATAAATGAATTAAATCTATTTTCATGTGCAAGTGGGAAAAGCTAGAGGATGGGACATGAAAAGAGATTAAATTAATCAAGGTTAATTAATTTAATGAGAGATTAGTTGATGTGACAAATTTGACTTAGATTTGTGGATTTATTTAAATCAAATATGAGAAGGATGTGATTTAAAGATTTAATTAAATAAAGATTTTTGATTTATTTAACTGAGGGGATGAAGTTAGATTAAACTAAATAAGGTTTTAATTTATTTAATTTAATAGATAGACTTTAGAGTTTTAATTAAATAAAATTAATTATTTAATTAAATAGGGATAATTAGATCAGATTGATTGATTTAATTAACAAAAGAGAGAGACTTAATTAGATAAAATGATTTATTTAATTAAGGGAAGGAAATTGATGAATTTAATCAAATAGGGGTATTTGATTAAATGGTTAGACCAAAGGATGATTCAGGATGAAACGATGTTAGTAGTCGGGATCAGATGCACAATGTCAATTGGTACATTTTACATGTCTACACTTCTAATTCAAGATTCAACATTGTAAAGAGTTGATGATGGATGCCTATGGTGAATTATGGAGAAATATAGGTTGAGGAGATGCAACTAGCCATCAAATCACACCTAAACACTTGTTTTCAAAGTGATTCTATCTTCCATTTTCTCTCTATCTTCAGATTAAGGTTTGCATTACATTTGCATGCCATTTACATCCATTTGATATGTTTTAGGGTTTCTAGGATTGAAGTCTTGCATCATTCAAATCACATTTTTTCATCTTATTCTAGCACATTAGAATAGGTTTTTTCATACTTCATATTTTCCTAGTCTTTGACACACTTAAGGCTAGGGTTTTATGCATATTTTTATTCATTCAAGGTTTGTTTACCCAATTAGGGGTTTGACCAAGGAAAAACCCCCATTAGACAACAAACTTTAAGCTAATTTGGAGGTATTTTTCTAAAATTCTAATTCGGGTTCCCGTTAAGAAGTACTTTGCAGGTGACAAGGTACATGTCTGAGATTTAAATTTGTAAAAAATTGAGAAAGGACTAATTAACCAAGGATGGTGAATGAGTCCCACTAGAGGTGGTTGTCAAATTTAAATGCAGATTCTAGTATCCATTTAACAAAAACTAGTTTATGGGAAGAAAACCCTAACCCGAGACTGATTTTCCCAAGGTGGTGAATGAGTCCCAATTAGCCAAAAATTCAACTTTTCTAGATTTTTAGAGTGGTTTCTAGTCTTCATCAATCTTACAGATGCACACATTCTAAGTTACAACTTTCTGTTTAGTTCTATTTGCATTTTTGTCCATCTTTTTAAGCCTTTTTCCAATGTCACTGTGTTTTCAAACATTTCATATTTCATTAGTTTTGAATTCATAATAAATCAATTTCATGACTTTGTTGCATCTAGATCATAGAATTTAGTCATAATTTCATCATGCATACCTTAGTTGGAGTGAACCACCATAGTTTTTGGAGTCTATCTCTCCCCTTTTAGGTGAAAAACCCTAAGAGTGCAAGAGAAGTACATAGAACAACAAAAAATGTTGGTTCATTTTGGTGAACCTACATATTGAACATTATCTCTTTTTGATTTGCACTGCATTTACATCCTAGTACCTAATTGCCTTGGATTTTTCATTGTTTTTGCATCCTAGGGCTTACTAAAATTACATTAGTGAAACTATCATTTAGAGGTCATTATTGCATTTCATTTTATCAAATCATTACAAAATTATGCATTTCTAGTATTTATCTGCACTGTACAGACGTGATCAAATAAAGAAAAGTAAAAAATAAAAATAAAAAAACTTAAAACCAACTCTCCTGGGACTCATTCATCACCTTGGGAAAATCAATCCCAGTACACTTTTTGCATTAGTATTTCTAGAACTCAATTTCCTGTTTTACACTTTTCTATTTGCTATAGTCCCTTTTTTGTTTTAGTTCAGTTGTTTTTTGTTATATCTAAATTATTTGCATAAGCATCATTTCCTTTCATGGAATTTATGGATAGCATTATATTTTTGTGAGTTTCACTTTTAGCATTAGTTCCTAGTTCATGTAAATCAGATTCATTAACACATAAAAACACAAAACCACAAACATCCAACCAACCCTTCAAACAAATGATTCAATTTAAAAACATTGGATCTCATCCAAGCTTCTTATTAGTGATGATGTAGAAAAGTTACATAAAGCCCTTCAGGACTTCCTCTCATTCACTTCATCCTCTAAAGCTTACCATGAGAGACCTAAACCAATTAACCATAAATTATCTCTCAAACCTTTTAGTCATGATGACTTTGACTTGTTAGATGAAGCCCTTCAGGACTTCATCTCGCTTAAGTCATCCACAAAGGTTTGTTGTGACCAACCTATAACAAAGAAATTTTTTCATGAGAAGCCTAAACCAATTGATCATAACTTACACCTCAAACCTTTTACTTGAGATGACCTTGATATGTTAGATGAAGCCCTTCAGGACTTCATCTCACCAAAGTCATCCACTAAGGTTTGTTGTGAACAATATAAAACTAAGGATGTTAATGTGATTCAACCTCAACTCATTCTATACCCACCCGTGCATAAACTTCATCCTTCCAATAAACCCAAGTTTACTCTTTACCCACCTAAACCTGATGTGTTGTAGCAATCCAGTAATATTACTGTTGCTCATACATATAATACCCAAAACAATCTGCAACCACCACAAACAACCCCACCCTCTTTACCTTTACCTAATTTTCCTAGTGCTCCTCACTTCCCCTCACACACAAAGGAGTACAATCTTGTTCAACAACTCAAGAATACTCCTGCAAAGATTTCCCTTTGGGATTTACTTCAAAATTCACCAAATTACTACACTATCCTTCAGACAACCTTACAACACATCGTGGTTCCTCTTGGCATAACTCCAAATGATGTGGAAGCTTTAATACATGGAATGAATAAATTTAATCTAGACATTACTTTCCATCAACATGAGCTCCCTCCTTTAGAGTTACAAAAACAAAATGAAGCCTTTATGATAATTGATCAATTCAATTGAATATTTATCAAAAGAACCCTCATTGATAATGGTTCTACCCTTAATGTGTGTAGTGTGAATCTCCTTGATAGATTTCATGTTGACAAGTCACAAATCAAACCTAATTCCTCATCCATTTGAGGATTTGACAATACAACAAAGCAACTGATCAATGCAATCACTTTACCTATTACAGTTAAGGTGGCTACTATGCAAACTCCTATTGTCATTCCTTATGATCTTTCATATAATCTTCTTTTAGGTAGACCATGGATTTATGAGATGAATGCAGTGCCTTCGACCCTCCATCTTATAATGAAATATCCCTATAACAACAACATTTATCAAGTTGAAATAGAACTTGGGGTATGTGTAGGATCATGATGGGCCAAAAAGTGGCATCAATATGATGGGTATGTGGCTGACAACTTTTTTTTACCCAAAATTGATGAAACGAAAAGGGTTTTTAAAGGAGATTCTCAGCTTTCCACCAATATAAATTATGCTTTACTTTGAATTTAATAAATAATTATTATTCAATTTCTATTTGAATTATGACTAAAGTCCCATTGATAGGTTGATTGAAAACATCTATAGCTTTCAAACAAGATCACATTTTTGAATATGAAACATACACATTCTATGCTTCATATATTATAGGATTAATATATATATATATATATATATATATATATATATATATATATAATTTCATGAATTTTTGACCAAGTTAAAGTGGTCAGACATACGAGTTTTTTATACTTTTTAAAAGTTGTAATAAAAAAATCATAATTAATTATTTACTTAAAAAAAAATTACAAAAAATATGCATCACATCGGGACATGCATCCTAACTCTAATTTTTTTGAATTTTTTGCCACTTAAGGGCCTATCTTTTCCATGATGATCCTGTACATACCCCTGAGCGTGAAAGTTTCTTACACCTTGAAAAAGGAACCACAAGTCCTTTGAATACATTAATTCCAACATCTAATATAGAACCTCTCGAAATTGAACAATAAGATGAGGAATCGGTATCTAAATTATTTGGTGATGATTGGGGATCTTTAGAATTCACAACTTCATTTGTGGGAGAATATATAATCACACAAAAAAGGGATGAGCAATAGGAACAACCAACTATCATGTCAACTCATAATTCAAAAAAATCTTCTCAAACATCTATCTCCTCTACTTTGAAAGAAACTACAAATACACAACAAATTTTGATGAGATAGATTATCAACATCCACCTAATTGAAGAAAATGGAAAGACTTTATGGAAAAGGCTATGAACTTGTGAAACAATTGGGATATACTGGAAAAGGTTGTGGAAAGTATGAACAAGGTATTCGTGTCCCTATAAAACCTAATACACAAGAGACAAAAACTGGATTGGGATATTCTTTTTCTAAGATGACAAAAGCCACTCAACAACCATCTTTGAATATCAACACTATTACATGTCAACCAAAACACAATCTGATAATGAAACATCCTAAATTTCTTTATATTAACTTATCACCATCATGGTAGTATGTTGACAGTGATGAAACTCTAAAACAAATGTTAGGTATCTATGATAACACATCCTCTACTACTCCCATGAAACGAGTTACTTGCACTATGGTAATTACCAAGCAAAAAGATAGTGATATCACTAAAGAACCATATGATCCTAAAGTTCCTAAATATAATGCACTCGCCTTAGGAGATACAATTGATATACCAATGGACATAGATGATAAAGACAAAGTTATTAAAATTGGGAAGTGCCTTGACAATGAAGAACAAGAGGACACTACAAATTTACTTCATGATTTTCCTGAAATTTTTGCTTGGAAATATTTTGATAAGGCATGAATTGACCCAAAAATTGTGACACACAACATCATTGTCATTGAAAATGCTAAACCTATTTTCCAAAAGATACGTAAAATGCACCCTAACATAGCCTTGCATGTTAAATTAGAAGTTGAAAAATTCCTTGATGTAGGCTTCATTCAACCTATTGATTATTCTTCTTGGATCTAAAACATTGTCGCAGTTGCTAAACCTGATAATTGTATTAGGATATGCATGGATCTTTGTGACTTGAATAAAGCCTCCTTAAAGGATGATTTTCCACTTCCTAATATAGACATGATCATGGATTCAACTACTAGACATGCTTTGTTTTCATTCATGGATGGATTTTCTAGTTATAATCAAATCTTTATCAAACCACAAGATAAATACAAAACTGCATTTACAACTGTTTGGGGAACATTTTGTTGGGTTGTGATGCCTTTTGGATTAAAGAATGCTGGCACAACCTATCAACAAGTGATAAAATTGATATTTCACGATTACATAAATAAAATCTTGGAAGATTATGTTGATGATATCCTTGCTAAATCCCTAACATGAAAAGCCAATGCACATGTTCTTCAAAAAATATTTGAACGAATACACAAATATAACATGCGGTTAAATCCAAAAATGTGTGTCTTTGGCGTAGATAGTGGGAAACTTTTGGGGTTTCACATATCTCACAGAGGAATTGAGGTGGACACAAAGAAAATTGATGTCATAATTACCATACCACCTCCTAAGAAAATTTCTCAATTACACACATTACAAGGCCGGATTCAAGCTATCCATCATTTCATTGCATCTTTAGCTCATCGTGCATTACCCTTCACACATCTTCTCATAAAGGATGTTCCTTTTGATTGGAATGAGGATTGTAAACGGGCTTTTGAGAGTGTAAAGGAATACCTTGCAACTCCACCCATTTTACAACCTGATGTGCCAAACAAACCATTTATCCTTTACATAGCTGCATCAGCCCATGCTCTTGCAACATTGTTGGCTCAACAAGACGATCATGGAAAATAACATCTTGTCTATTACATTAGTCAAACTTTAATTGATTATGAAACTCGGTACTCACCAATTGAAAAACAATGTTTACCTCTTGTATTCACTACTAGTTAGTTAGTTGTGACATTATTTACTAAATGCTAAAATACAAGTCATCACAAAATTGGATCCCCTTAAGCATCTTTTTAATAAAACTGATCTCTTTGGATGCTTAGCTAAGTGGGTGATGTTAACTGAGTTTGACCTTAAGTTTGTTTCACAAAACTCAATCAAAGGACAAGCCTTAACTAATCACTCAGTTGATGCCCTTCTCCTCTCACTTTACCTAATCATGACTCCTTTCCTAATGATAGTGTCTTGACCATAGATGTTAAATCATGTGAATTGTATTTTGATGGATCTAAGTGTAGAACAGGTTTCGGTGCTAGAGTGGTTTTAATTCCATCCGATGGAAAGCCTATTCCCTTGTCTTATCGATTAAATTTCCTATGCACAAATAATACAGAGGCATTAATTGCTGGATTGCAAGTTGCTTTAACAATGGGTGCTAAAGATATCAAGATCTTTGGTGATTCACAATTAGTAATAAAAAAAATCAATGGGACATAACAAACTAAACATGAAAAATTATCAAAATACAAGGATCTTACAATGAAACTATTAGAGAAGTTTGAATCATTCACCATTGATAACATCCCATGAAAAGACAATCAACATGCAGATGCAATGGCGAGTGTAGCCTCTCTTATATCCCCACACCATCCTTCAACAAACTTCACCTTTGTTATTCACCCAATCATGAAACCTTTGATTGATACCCGATTAGAAGACATTTTAACAACTCAAGAAGACTCGCGAGAATGGTATGACACAATATATAATTATTCAAAAGATGGTACCATTCCCAAGCCCACAATGACAAATACTCAAAATCATTTATGTAAACTAGCAGCCAAATATGTCAACCTCACCAATGTGTTGTATAGAAGATCCTTCAATGGTCTTTTACTGAGGTGTCTTAGGGACTCTGAAATTCCTCTATCCCTTGACTAGGCTCATGTTGGTGCCTGTGGGGGTCATTTTGGAGGATAGTCATTAGTGAAAAAACTCATCTATATGGGATATTATTTTTGACATATGGAGAAAGACTGCTTTGCTTATGTTAAACAATGTCACAAATGTCAAGAACACAACAATTTGATTCATGCCCCTACTTCTGAGCTCCATGCCCAAATTCCCATTTGGCCATTTTTAGTATGGGGATTGGATCTCATTGGAAAAATTTCACCACCCTCCTCTGTTGGACATACATTTATATTAACTACAATAGACTATTTCACAAAATGGGTGGAAGTTATTCCTCTTTGATCTAAAAATGCTGAAATAATTTGTTGTTTTGGAAGACATAATTGCTCACTTTGGACTCCCATCCATGATAGTTTCCAACAATGGAACCCCATTTAAGAATAATGACATAAAGAAATTTCTTGAAACATTCAATATTCAACGTCGATTTTCCACACCATACTATCCACAATCAATTGGAAAAAAATGAAAGAACTAATAAGATTCTTGAACAAATCCTAAAGAAATCTTTTAACAAACATCATAAATATTGGCATACACAATTACATTATGCACTTTGGGCTTATCAAACAAGTGTTATATTATCCACAAGAACTACAACCTATGACCTTGTTTATGGTACTAACACGATCATGCCCTTGGAGTTAGAAATTCCTACATTGTGAATTGCTCTTCAAGAACTTATTGATGATGCCGGGTGATCCCACACTAGTGGTTTACAATTTTTGGCCAAATTGGACATTGAAATAATTTTTTCTAACTAAATCTTCAATTTCAGGCACCTATAGAGGCTAAACCATGAGGAATTTGAAGATGATGCAAACTCGTGATTTGTGAAATTTTTTCTGGAGATTCTAAATATATTTTTTCAATTTTTTTTGGAATAAGATTGCACTTCCTTTTCCATCTCCGTCGAAAACTAGTTTTTTTCAGTAAACAACATTTTTAAGAAGTGACACTCACCATATAACGCATATATTTTTTTGCATGAAGGATTAAATTCTATTTTTTTTTTAATTTAGATTTTTAACTATGATATATAGTGCTTCCAATTGGTTCCATAGTGTTTTATTCAATATCTTTTCCTTAATCAAGTTTTGAAGTCAAACCAATTACAATTCAGACATAGGCAGACTGTATAATGTGTAACTTTTTTTGTATGTATCGAAATTCAATTTTTCTTTTTTTGTTGGATCAAGGACTTCAATATCTATTGCATTCATATATTTTTTAATTTTTTTTGATAATTTTCTATTTTTCCACATGTGCAGAATAGAGAGCTTGATTTTCGATGAAAAACTTAGATTCAAAATAAATAAAAAATAAATATAATAATCAAATTATATTTAATTAAAATTAGTAATTTTTTGGAAGCTTATAATAAGGACTAGACATACTTACAAAAAAATAAATTTTAAATGAATTCATTTGATCCCTCAAAAGGTAAATCAAAAGTGGTTTTTTATCAACATTTTGATAGGTGTAAAGGAGACTCCGTTATAGATATGGTTTAAAACTTGCGGGGTTCTATCCAAGGGGGCTTGGTCTAAGGTTGTTTGATCAAACCCTCATCAATTGGAATCCTTTAAATGGAACTTTTCAAGGCTTAAATCATTATATTTTCTAAAATAATGTGATTTCAGCAAAAATAAAGATCTCCCAGAAAGTGTAAACCACTATTGTGGCAACAACCTACCACTCATAAAGACCAACGGTTGCACCATCTTGAAATGCTTGATTAAAAGTGCTTAATGCTCTTGAGCATCTCCAAGCTTACATTAAATAATTAAAACAAAACCACAATACTCATGTCATTCTTTGAACGTTTCATAAGGGTTATTTTTTTCTCTATGAGAATCAACGCAATACTCACATGCTAACCATGAAGATAAAGATAAATTTAGCCATAATTGATTAGGACCTTATATAATCAATACCAGTTATGGTTCTGGTGCTTACGTGTTAATTGAGATCAATGGAAAACCCCTTAAGGAACCTATTAATGTCGTGCATTTGTATTGGTATTACCTCTAATCTCTTTGAATAGTATGATTGATAAAGCAGTGTTGCCTAAAGTTATTTGGTTACATTCTAAATAGCTTTCACATTGCTTCATTCTTGACAACTGATCATACGTTTGTCTTGAACACTAGGGTAATTATTTAAGTCATTTTTTATAATTAATTTAGGCTTCATACTATTCGCCCTCATGTTATGTTAAGTTTGATTCTTATATGAATTATAGGTGTATCTAATTTAACATACTCTCTTTAATTTAATAGTGTTGTATCTAAAGTGAAACTGAAATATGTTTTACATTAGATCGCATCACTCATGTTAAATCATGTAGAATTTAATTAAATAATTTTGCAACAATATTTAATTAATCACATTTCCATTTAACATTCAAACACATTAAGAAATATTGAAAAACACCAAATGCTCATGTATATATATATATATAAAGTTTTATGTACATCTCATTATCATATACAAAATCATTGAGGTCTGTGAGAACTAGACCCTTCGGGCTTTGGTGTCTATGATCTAGTCCCCAGACATCATGAGATGGTCATGTGTGATCATGATTGCAATATGCCGACTCTGAGTGAAAAATCCAGACCCTATACTTGCCCAAGAGCCACATCCCTCTCCTCCCATAGCTATGTTATCTCTGTATGTAGTCTCTCCATCTCTAGTGGAGTCTGAGATGACTGTCTTGCGGTATCAACTTGGTGGAGTCACCTCCTCATTCCCTCATACACTGTTCCCATCCTCATGAAAGGTCTGAGGGACTCTGGCTCCTCCTCCATGATCAGTGGGGGCACATAATTAGGGTCCATCTCCTCCTTGTCAATGGATGCAAGTACTATCTCTACAACAGCCTGATGATAGAACTCTTGCTAGTCCCTCATCGCTCCTATAAGATAGACATAATACAGAATTAGTAAACATCATCATGTATCAATATATATATATATATAAAGCTTAAACACTAAAGTACATGCATAAAATCAAATATCATCACCTATATCTCCAGTAGGCTGAGGGATATCAACCTCATCCTCTCTAGGGGCATGGAGGACATGTTAGCCTCTCTTAGACTATGGGAACTAATGTCAACTATAGCTATTGCATGCGATCTGGTCACATGAGTGTGTGAGGACTCTCCCCGCTTGTGTCAATCCTTAGCTACTACCTCATCACCCTCGCTTAGGGGTGGCTCCTCCTCATACTCCTCTCCTCCATCCTAGTCCTCACAGTCAAGATTGACATCTGAATCATAATCATTATCTATAACATCTGTGAATATAATTTTCACCCTGTATCGTACATCCTCGACCTCATCCTCTACCTCATTTCCCTCATCTGGTGTTGGTTTTGCATCACCTATAGGTACATTCATGGGAAATACAGGAGTTGATTGTGCCATTGACCACCACTCCTCATGCTCATATGTGATGCCAAAGTTATCAGCGTCAGATACTAGTGGCCAATCATGATCTGAATCATCGGAGTCACTCTAGACAACATGGTCTATAGTGAGCCAAATGGTATCCCTTGGCCTCTAGGTACTCCACACTGATCTCTTGATGAAGGGGCACACCTTCGATGGTGGCTACACTTGTAAAAATTGTTGCATGACTCAACCATAATAGAAAGGATGTACAACATAGTCATGCTGCCTGACCAAAAATTTGTCCATCTACATCCTCCTTAGCTATCCTGTGGGATCTGGCCACTGTAGTGTGAGTGGATAAGGTCTCCATAGGATCTTATCCTCCTCCAGCTAGTTAAATATCACCCTCCAAAAATGTAGGTCTCCATACTGTGACAAGCATCATAGAGGATAGCTGAAGGCTCATGGATATCCTGTGGCTATAGGACATGGGAAACCGACATGCCTAGTGCATGTAATATGCTTGAGGCACCATACCTGCAGAAGCGTGTAGTGCACCATATTGTTGATCTCTCAAAAAAAAATCAACCAGGATCATAGTAAAGATGTGCTAGGATATAGTATCCCCAAGCATAGACTGTCTTACACTCTGCCATCTCGCGAATCAAGTGAACCAATCCTCCATCTAGGTGTGTTGCTCATCCATCAGGATTGAGTACTAGAGCCACCGTGTGCATCATAATCTATCTCACTATGGGGGCTTGCAAATATGGCAACATAGGAAGCTCGATTCACCCTCTCACGTACTCATCATGAACAAGTCCATCCAAGTAGTACTAGGTATCCACCTTCTTCTCATGAAATGATCTATCTCCTTAGAAATATACCCACTCTCCTCGAATAGGAACTTGGAGAATCTAGTGTACATCCTATAGGGTGATGATCATCTTGTAAGGAAAATTAGATGTGGAAAACAATTCTCCTAACATCAATACCTTAGGAAAGAATGCAGATACACTTTAAAATTTACAATTACAGTCCAACTAAGATGCACTAGGAAGCAGATAATAGAAAGAAAGTATTTGAAAATCACACATGAACACTAGATATACGTGGGAAAACCCTTACGGGAGAAAAACCCACCACACCAAGAGAAATCACTTTGTATTACAGTAATGAAGATTACATACAAAATTCCAAACTTATCTTTCTGGTGTCATTATACAGCAGCAATCACCATGAACATTACTTGAACAAAAACCTTCAAGTTATAGCCTTTACAGATTAGAATACATTCACTGATCAACAAAAATATGTTGAATCAACCAACCAACCAATCGATCATTCAACCCAATCACAAACTGCAATCTCTGAGTATATCCATGTCAAATTCTGTGAATAGAACTTCCTCACAGAACTGTCACAATTGATTGTCTTCCAACTGTTCAGATTCACATTCTCCTATTGGTCCACGAGACTCCACATAGGACGGTCGTACTCGGTCAACAAAATTTGCACTGAGTTGGCATCTCGGTGAGACACTAATAGTGTCTCACTGATGCAACATAACCTTCATATCATTATCACCAAGAGTTATCGAAGTCACCAAGATGTTCTATCAAGCTTCATGAGTTACATCGAGTCACCAAGCAATCACCCAGACCTACTACTTTCGCCAGAAGATCATAGCGAGTCACCAAAGTTATACCGAAGACACTAGTCATATCAAGCTCCAAAGGATAGTCGGCAAGACATACTGATATCACCAAGAGGTTTCTCCAAGACCTCTATTGTCACCCCGAAGCTATCAACAGTCACCAAGACATACGTCCTTCACCGAGAGATCATACCGATCTCCATATGTTACCCCAAAGGCTCCAACATAAAGCGCTATCAGCGAGACATGTATCTCTTGCTAAGACTTCTCACCGAGCTCTAGGACTTACCCTGAAAGCTTCATCTGTCATCAAGAGTTATACCAAAGATCCCAAATGGCGTTTTTGTCAGTGAGAGCTTCAATGTTCGCTGAGACATCTTCCTAGGATGTTTGAGTTACCCCGATAGCCAACCTTTGAGCCTTCGTTGGTGAGACATTTGCATATTGCCCAGGCTTCATAATGAAGCCTTTGTGTTACATCAATAACTTCTAAGTGTGTCCCCGTTGGAAAGACATTCACTGTTCACTGGGACTTCTCACCGAGCTGCTATAAGCTACCCCAAACCCCGTGGTCACCATGAGTCTCCTCGATACACGATTTAATGGCCTATCAGCCAGAGGTCTCCCGAGCGCTAAGAGGTCATACCGAACACTTTTTGTCATAGTGATAGCTCCACAGTGACAACATTCGGCAAGACATCTGCAAGGTCACAATGACCTGTACAAACCAGAATGAATCAAGTTGCTAGTCGGCCAAAAAATGAAGATGTCAAACCGACTTGGCTCTAATGGAGGTTTCAGCCTATATTGTTTGAGGCACATATTTCCAACACATCTCCCCAGTTAGATGGAGAAATGTAAATGTGTCAGAATCCCAACGCTCGCATAGGGCCATCAACATGGCATCATGGTATCTCATAGGAGGCATTAGATATGCTCAATAGATTCCTACTACCTACAAATGCTTTGTCTCCTCCATTGATAGTGCTAGAGATAAATCTCTAAGAAAACTAATCTATCTCCTTCCTAGCCACTGTCGCAACCATGTGGGTACCTATTAAAATCACAACAATATGCTCTAAAAATTCATCTAATATCTTCAATTTTTGCATTATTCATCATGCAAGTGTGCTAAAGTTCATCTAGTGTGCTTTTCTAAAGGCCCTAGACACTTTAGAACCCTTTTGGGACACTTTGCAAAGAAACGGGACACTTTATGAACAAATGGGACAATTTGCAAAAAAAGGGGACACTTTGCAAAAAAAAATTCCAAGACCCTAAATTAACCTATGAATACATTAAAAAACATTAAATCATTACAAAATCACTAAGAGAAAGTTGCAAAATTGACTCACCTCATGACACAGCTCACCGTGCGCCACCTACTCTCGAAGCTCATCCAGTCGTGAAGGCGTGTAACCCTATCTACTCGGTATCTTCTCATTTCACTCATTACTCTCAAGCTACAAGAAGGTAAAATGTAATAATAAGTGACAAACTACTCTCCTCTACCTCTTTTAACCTATTTTCATCCCTTTTTACTCTTATGCATTTAAATAGGGTTATTTTCTCTTAAGAATTCATAAAGTATATTTCTTCAAAACAACATAACGAGAGCTAGGGAACTTCATTTTTGATGTCATTTGATGCATTGGAATCATAATTCCACACCCAAAATCATCAATCATCTATTGTTACATGGAATGGTACTTGGAAATTCCATAGGGTATGATGTTCCTTATTCGATGTGGCTAGATTGCTACCTTGATTCCATCTCTATAAAGCAAGCAAAATCAAGGGGGGGCATACATCTACCCTCAAATTTGATTTCTAGAAAGTTAGATAAAAGGATTTTTGGAAAATTAACAAATTTGTGTTGCAGGATGTGGTTCCTAATGTTGTGGTTTTGTATATAACTACATTGGGGGCTTCATTCTCTTGTCTTTTGAATGAGTATCCTTTTATGCAAAAAAGTGTACTATTTAGAGTCCTTTAGCTTACATATGCACGTAGAGTCATATGGGTGCTAAAGTGGGGGCTAAATGTGGCATAGAAAATTGGACACTCTTGAGAAAAGAGACAATTTCATGCTTAATTTGGACCTACTTTTGAGTACCCCTACATTATTCATTCTTCAAAACAACAATTATAGGCCCCTAAGACCCATTATTTTTTATTTAGAAGCCTGTTTCACTTAAAAATCATCTAAATCTCGACAAACAACACTTAATTCACTCATATCCCAAAAACCACTAGTGGGAAACATTTTCCACCTTGGGCGAATGAGTCCCCTCTGGTGGGACCCATTCACCAAGGGTGGCTAATGAGTCCCTTTTGGGGAAAAATTCAATTTTGAGTAGGAATTTAATCAATTTAATTTAATTTTTTAGTGGATGTCAGCCTCTCAGGTCTAAATAATGGGAAAATTAGGTTTTGATGCCTATAAATACACATTTTAGGTCATTTTTCACATCTCTTAGCCATTTTTACAAAGCAAAATCAAAAGTCAAGTATTAAGAGTCTTCCACAATAAGTTTCATTAGCATTTTCCTACAGCAAAGTTGAAGCCTTAGGGTAGCAAACTAGGGTTTTTTTAGGTCTTCAAGATCACTTCTCATTCAAGATTCAACATTGAAAAGATTTGATGATGGATGCCTATGGTGAAACATGGAGATATCTAGGTTGAGGAGATGCAACTAGCCATCAAATCGCACCTAAAGACTTGTTTTCAAAGTGATTCCATCTTCCATTTTCTCTCTATCTCTAGATTAAGGTTTGCACTAAATTTGAATGTCATTTACATCCATTTGATATGTTGTAGGGTTTCTAGGATTGAAGTCTTGCTTCATTCAAATCACATTTGTTCATCTTATTCTAGCACATTAGAATAGGGTTTTTTCATACTTCATATTTTCCTAGTCTTTGACACACTAAAGGCTAGGATTTTATGTAGATTTTTATTCATTCAAGGTTTTATTACCTAATTAGGGATTTGACCAAGGAAAACCCACCATTAGATAGAAAACTTTAAGCTATTTTGTAGGTATTTTCTAAAATTCTGATCTTGGTTCCCATCAAGAAGTACTATGTAGGTGACAAGGTACAGGTATAATATTTGAATTTGAATTTTTTTGAAAAAGGACTGATTCACCATGGATGGAGAATGAGTCCCACTGGAGGAGGTTGTCAGAGTTGAATGCAAATTCTAGTACCCATTTAACAAAAACTAGTTTCTAGGTAGAAAACCCTGACTTGGGATTGATTCGCCCAGGGTAGTGAATGAGTCCCAGTCTGCCAAAAAGTCAACTTTTCTAGATTTTTAGAGTGGTATTCAGTCTTCATTAGTCTTACAGGTGCACACATTCTAAGTTAAAACTTTCTATTTAGTTCTATTTGCATTTTTTTCCATCTTTTTAAGCCTTTTGCAAACGTCACTATGTTTTCAAACATTGCATATTTCATTAGTTTTTCATTCATAATCAATCAATTTCATCACTTTATTGTATCTAGATCATTGCATTTAGCCATATTCTCATCATACATACCTTAGTTTGAGTGAAACACCACATTTTTGGGGGTCTATCTCTCTCTTTTTATGTGAAAAACCCTTAGTGCAAGAAAAGTACATAGAACAACAATTTTTTTTTATTTAATTGTAGTGCTAACAAGAGAGGTCAATAGTAGGAAGCTACCTATGGAGATGAATCACCTTCATTTTCTTGAGGGATGGATAAAGATGAAAGATCTTGATATACATAATGAAAGTCAGTTTTTAGCATGTAATATCACAAAAGACAAGGTAAATGCTTCATGGAGGGTAGTCAAATCAAGAACAAGAGGTAATTGCATATATTCAAGAAATGATCAATGCAAGAAATGAGAAGTAAAATGTAACTATTTTAAGCCTCATTTCATTTTTAGTAATGTAAAATGGGCATAAAATCATGTGGAGCAGTCCTTTTGAGTCATCAATATGGCAAGAGTTTGGTTGCAACCTAGGGTCATTGTAATGTACAGTGGAATGCACTCATTAAAAAAATATGACAATGCTTTAGAGAATAATGGGATATAATCAGAAGAGTAACATTAACAATGCAAAGGGTCTTCAACATTCATTAAGCTGCTAGGTAATACAACTATTAAAGTATCAAACAAGCACTTTATATTGAATGAAACACATAATGCAAGGAAAAACTCATATTGTTACCTATAGTGGAAGCCATATGAAGGATGAAAACAATATTTACTCTTTAATACAGAGCTATTATGAGTAATTTTTCACAAAATATTATACATTCTTACTTCTATCACTATCTCAAAGGTGAAATCTCGCTATCCTGGTGAAGTTACAAAGGAAAGTACATCAAACCTTAGGGTTTTGAAGATATTAAAGTCCAAAACAACATTTATTTTATGCCTTTCATGAGTACAGTGAGGGAAAGAACGCGTGTTTCCTTCATTCCAACAAAGCTATTCGAAGAAAAAACATAAATGAATGAAGAATTACCATGGCTTCAACAATGCAAGTAAACCATAAAATGCCAAAGGATAAGCTTGGTAGGTTGCGACCTCTTATATAAAGTTGATTTCTTTTTTTTCTATAAGTGGATTTGAATGAAGGGTTTTACATATAATGTAACATATAGTGAGAAAATTGAATACCCAAGAGAGCATTCTTCAAGCCGCAACCATATATATGGTGTATAGAGTTTTTTTAGAACAAATGCATGGAGATACAGAGATATATATTCATTCTTGTAACTTTTGGAGCTCAAATGAATCTTTTACCTACAAAAAAGTAAATGATAAATACAAGATTCAAATGAAGTTTCAGCTTACCTCCTTTAGTTTTGAAGAAAGAACATTCAAACTCACTTCCTGAAAGCTCCATGGCCGAGCCAAAACCACCTCAATGGTAGCATCAAATGAAGAAAATATATTAGCAGAGAGTAAAGGAACAAAAATGCCTTAGAAAAAAATGAGAATCCCGCGGCTTGGAAGCCCAAGAATGCCCTTTGAAATTGAAGAAAAGCTGAAATTTATGGTTGAGTAAAGCTTACCTTTTTCTTCCCTGCATGAAATCTCACAAGAAATCATCAAAAGCAGCAAAATAGCATGATATTTGAGCTCCAATAGCAAACCCTACCTAGTAGCATGGTGGTGTTGAGTGTTCTCCAAAAAATTCAAAATGAAGAATGATCAAGTTTTAGGGTTCAGGTTTCTTTTACTCACCCTAATTCGAATAAAGGTATTTTTTGACCATGTTTTTTTAAAATAAATCATTTCATTCAAATTATTTCCATGGTCTATGATTTCAAGGTCAATCAACCTAATCACCAATTGAAATCACGTGAGTTTGTAAGGTCAAGTTCAAGTTATCATTTGAGTTTGAAATGATAATGTAACACTTGGCTTGGTTTTATTGCATGGAGTTAGACGAAGACAACAATATAATTAAATATTAAAGGTAACTTTACCTTAATATTTAACATGTAATGTGTAAAAGGGAGAACAACCACATATTAAATATTAAAATAATCACATCAATTATTTTTAATATTTGATCATACATTTACCTTTCCAAAAATCATGTAAGAAAAACAAGTAAAGTGGACTAAAGATCAATCATGCAAAGACAAAATGGAGCAAATGGTGGAGATTTTTGAGACATAACTGTAGTTTCACATTATTTTTGAGGGTCTTTTGATCATGCATATTGAGGGGAGGAGTTTGCAACATTTGGAGTTTAGTTTGCTTCAGTTCTGGGCCCTCTTGTCAAGGCTTTTCTTCTTTGCTCATGAGAGGATATTTTCAAGACATTTTACACTTTCAGTTTGCTTTCAGCTCCACCTCTTGGTGCATTGGAGTTATCATCTTTTGTATATATTGGAAAAGACTTAGTATTTTTCCTTAGTTCTTGTTTTTTTCCTTTGCATTCTACACTTTATTTTCAACATATTGTTTTGAGTTTTGTAGAATTTTCCTTCAGAATATTCAATAGAGATAGAGTTTACCTTCACAACTTTTGGTGTTTTATATCTTTTAAGTGATTTGATGCAAGTTTAATGTGTTTCAAATCAAAAACCTTTAAATTTCTATCTCATTTACTGATGCATATATACACAATTATATTTTATCACAGGTCATTGATTGTGTTTTCAAAATTTATCTTTTCTCTTATTTTGTGAAAACCCAGTTTTCCTTACTAAGGTAAGATTAAGTAGAGCCTTTTAGTGAAACATTTATGTGATTAAGGTGCTTGAGTTGAGTTGTGTTAACAAACTTTCTAAGAATATTAGTTGTGAATCAGTTTGCATTTAGTTTTCTTTAGTGCATCACCTCCTAGAAGCAATTTACCATTAAAGTTTAATTCAGTTTCATAGATTAATTTTTATCCCTTTTTCCCACACAAGTCATGAGATTCTAGGAGATGAAAAGAGGAACCAACCCATAATCTAGAGATTCACTTTTGTTATGAGCAACCCACATGCTCAAAAGTGTTTTCATGTTACATGAGATTGTTGAGCTTTACAACTTTGCATTCGGGTGTAATCCCTCGTGATAATAGTTTTTGGCATGCCTGGTGGGACCCTAAAGTTCACTTTAGAGAAGGAATTCAAGTTGCAAGCTATTGTTTTGGTATATACACCATTTTTTTCCTTTCATAGGTTACAATTATACTCGGTGACTCCAAAAACATTTATTGGTTTCAACAAGATTCAGTGCTAGTATGTTTTAAATACAGGTTTTATTTCTAATCTTCAGCTATTTATATGAGTAGAAATGTCAAATTTTCATAGTCAACATGTATACCCACCCCCATGCTATGAAAATGTTTTACATAAACCCTCTTATCAGCCATATCATGCCAATCATGTTGTTGGTTTTCTCCCAAACTGTCATGCAACAATAGTATATCAACATGCTCAATATGCTTTCCTCCCACCCATCCTTGCTCAACCTTCATATCAACATTTATATGTCCAAAATCAGCTCCAGGAGGTTGATGATATGAAGAATAACATAAACGACACCAAGGAAATATTGTTAAACATCACAAAGAAAATGGAAGAATTTAGGAAGGAACAAGAACTTGATTTGCAGCAACAAGAGTTAGCCTATCAAGCCTACCTTCATGAATAGGAGTTGGAAACGCAAAGGATGCAGTTTGAGGAAAAGCTCGAGAGGGAGTTAGATGTAAAAGAGGAGCAGATGAAGTTTTTGTTTGCTCAAACATAAAAGAATGAGGTTCAAACAAATCCCTTCATTCCAAATCATCCCTTTCATGATCAGATTTGTAAGTATGAAACTCCAAGTGTTAAGCAAAATGAGCCTCTTAATTTTGAAAATCAACCTTTTCAACTTGAAATTCCAAATTTCATAAGCCTTCATCCTTTGCAAGTTGAGGAAAGTATTCAGGTACAACTTAGTATAGTTACAAAGCAGCCCATTGATCAGGATAACTTAGTGATCATGGAGAAGATTAGAAGTGTAAATCCACTACATTTAGCTATAGATTATTACCAATTAGAGAAACAAAAGATCAATTTGGAGCAAGGGGTTGTAGAGTCCAAACCATTCAAAATTCCAAGTTTTAGGAGTATCCCTTCAACACAATAGCCAATTCATAGCCAAGAGCAGTTTGAAACACATGATAATGAACTTAGTAATCCTACTTCAGCAGCTAAAGGTTCTTGTAGTCCCTTTTTTTCCAACAAATCAGAAAAATCACATGTGAAGCAAGAGTTTGTTGTTGTTTATAGTGTGTTTCTAATTGAAAATGAACATAATTCCTATGTAGAGAAGGTTTAGGCTTGATATTGAATCCTTTACATTTTGATTCATTTGAGAAGTTTTCTAATGTTTTTTATGAGATGAATGAAAGTAGAATGGAAAGGATTAAAAAGTGAAAGTATTATGTTACAAAGACAAGTTGTCAAGGCTTCATTGGAGAAGGCATCACCTGAGGAGGAAGATTCAATTTCTTTGTTTAATCTACCTAGATTTATTTACATTGAGGAAGATAGTATACAGGTGCTCAACGTACCAACAAATTTGGAACAACAAGAACATGTTAAATGTTTTTATGAGTTGCAAGTCCATGAAAGCAAGGATGGCAATTTTGTTTTGGAGTCTAATAATCTTGTTCGCATGAATATAAAATTGATTACTAGGATGAACATGAAACCAACTCAGATCAAGTTCTCCATGAGGATGAAACATCTAATTTTTTTTCATAACTTCCCTTGTACTACAATGAAGAGGCTAACATGGATGAAACTAAAGCATCTTGCCTTGAAGAGTAGTCAAATGAACTAATTGAAGATGATCATTCTTTTCAAGACATCTTAATGTTCGATTGTCAAGAGCCTACCTGTTCAACTTGTAGAGAGATTGCCACTCTGTTGAATTCTTGTAGTGATCAAAAGCCCAAGCCAGTGAATAATGAGGAAAATCATGTATTGGAAGGTCAAGAGTGAGAAAAGTAGAAAATCATAGATTTTGAAGGTATGATCTTTGAAGTCCATCATAAGGATAAGTTAGAGCATACATTGCATGATGAAATTGTTCATGAAGAGGATTTATTCTCAACTACCATTGAAAAAATTTGCTCTAACATTGTTGATAACTTAGCATCTTCCAAAGAAAAGTTTTGTGATCAACATAACCAAGTGATCAAAGAGGTTGTAGTTGAGAAAAAAATTGGAAATGGAGAAGCCAACAAAAATAATTATCAGTTTTTCATCTCAAAAGGATTCCCAATCATATATCTTTCCAAGACTGAGTTTTCATGCATACTCGATGAAGTTTTAGTAAAAGGACAGTAGGTCCAACTTATCCATTCACTCCAAACCAAAGGCATGGTTGGACATATTCAAGGAATGAGTGAGTTTTTCTACATTCTTTATGAAGCATTGCACCAATTTATTGAGTATCTTTTTGTCCTTCATCTAGTTTTAGCTATTCACAAGCATGTAAATCAACATTTGTTGTTAAGGAAGGGTAGTTATTTCTCACAATTAGTGAATGGTCATGTTTGAGCACTAATACTGTTGGTTAGTGTAGGATAGAGTAGTTATTTTCTTTCAATAAGTGCTCATTGCACAGTAGTTTCAATTTAGTTTTTTTTCAATAAGTGCAGTTGCTGCATGGTTTTCTGGCTCTGTCCTAAATAGATCTATGCTAGTTTCTTTTAGTTTTGTTTGTTATTTTTATTTTGCAGCCGAGTTATAGGAGTTTTGAATAAGAAAAGGACAAAATAATAGACTCCATACCCAATGGATGAGCAAGGAAACTAATCTTATTTGTTTAGTAGGAAAACACCTCTAGGAGGTCGCTAGAAATGTTACTAATTGTTAGCTTCTAGCTCAAATTAGTAAAGTTTTATCATGCAATTATTAAATTTGGGTGAGAAAATTTTTGACACTTGAGAAAATCATATAAGAAAACCAGACATTCAAAGATTTATCAGGTTTTGAAGCATTGTTGAAGTTCTCCAGTTTCTCCAAGAAAGAAATCTACAAGAGGAGATGTTAGAGCTCGGGGTTCCATACAAATCTCATGCATGTATAATCAAGGAAATACTTGCTACTTTATAACTAATCAAAAAAAGAAAAATGAACATCTAAATCCAAGATATCCAAAGAAAATCATCAGAAGAACATTGAACTCCACTATTTTTATCTAACTTATTTGTTGACTGTGTAGGTATAGGTACATGTTTCATTGTTGGTTCGTCATGTTCAACATTTTAGCATGTGGTGTAAAATGTGTCTCCCACAAGGGTTGAGCCTAGCATGCTAAAAATAATAGAATATTTGATGTTTGAATATTAGATGCAAACATAGTTTATCTTTGAGAGAACAATGTTCATTCATAAATGATACATGGACACCAATTTACAATTGCGGAATAGTCATCTTTTGAAGGAACATTCAATATTACAATATGATTCTCTAACATGTTTGGAGGCATCAAGATACAATACATTGCACTGATAACAAGAGAGGTCAATAGTAGGTAGCTACCTATGGAGATGGATCACCTTCATTTTCTTGAGGGATGGATAAAGATGAAAGATCTCGATATACATAATGAAAGTCAATTTTCAGCATGTAACAACACAAAATAAAAGGTAAATGCATCATGGAGGGCAGTCAAATCAAGAACAAGAGGTAATTGCATATATTCAAGAAATGATCGATGCAAGAAATGATAAGTAAAATGTATATATTTTAAACCTCATTTCATTTTTAGTAATGCAAAATGGGCATAAAATCATGTGAATCAGTTCTTTTGAGTCATCGATATGGCAAGATTTTGGTTGCAACCCAAGGTCATTGTAATGTACAATGGAATGCACTCATTACAACAATATGAATATTTTTTAGAGCATAATGGGATACAATCAGAAGAGTAACATTAACAATGCAAAGGATCTTCAACATTCACTACACTGCCAGGTAATACAATTATTGAAGTATCAAACAAGCACTTTATAGTGAATGAAACACATAATGCAAGGAAAAACTCATACTGTTACCTATAGTGGAAGCCATATGAAGGATGACAACAACATTTACTCTTTAATACAGAGCTATTGTAAGTAATTTTTCATGGAATATTATACATTCTTACTTCTATCATTGTCTCAAAGGTGAAATCTCGCTGTCCTAGTGAAGTTACAAAGGAAATTATGTCAAACCCTAGGGTTTTGAAGATATAACAGTCCAAAAAAAATTTATTTTGTGCCTTTCCTGAGTACAATGAGGGAAAGAAAACTTATTTCCTTCATTCCAACAAAACTATTCAAAGAAAACATAGAAATGAATGAAGAATTCCCACAACTTCAACAATGCAAGTAAACCATAAAATGCCAAAGGATAAGCTTGGTAAGCCACAACCTCTTATATAAAGTTATTTTCTTTTGTTTCTATAGGTGGATTTAAATGAAGGGTTTTACATATAATGTAATATATAGTGAGAAAATCAAATACCCAAGAGAGCATTCTTGAATCTGCGGCCATATATATGGCATATAGAGGTTTTCTAGAACGCATACATGGAGATACAAAGATATATATTCATTCTTGTAGCTTTTGGAGCTCAAATTGAGCTTTTACCAATAGAAAAGTAAATGATAAATACATGATTCAAATGAAGTTTTAGCTTACCTCCTTTAGTTTTGAAGAAAGAACATTCAAACTCACTTCCTGAAAGCTCCATGGCCAAACCAAAACTACCTAAATGGCAGCATCAAATGAAGTAAATATATTAATAGAGAGTGAAGGAACAAAAATGCATCAGAAAAAAAGGACAAGCCTGCGGCTTGAAAGCCCAAGAATGCCCTTCGAAATGGAAGAAAAGCTCAAATTTATGGCTGAGTAAAGCTTACCTTTTTCTTCCCTGCATGAAATCTAATAGGAAATCATCAAAAGTAGTAGAATAGCATGAGATTCGAGCTCCAATATCAAACCCTACCCAACAACATGGTGGCACTAAGTGTTCTCCAGAAAAATCAAAATGAAGAATGATCAAGTTTTAGGGTTTGAGTTTCTTTTACTCACCCTAATTTGAATAATGGTATTTTTTTACCATGTTTTTTAAAATAAATCATTTCATTCAAATTATTTCCATGGTCTATGATTTCAAGTTCAATCAACCTAATCAGCATTTGAAAGCCCATGAGTTTATAAGGTCAAGTTCAAGTGATCATTTGAGTTTGAAATGATAATGTAACACTTGGCTTGTTTTTATTACATGGAGTTAGACAAAGAAAACAATATAATTAAATATTAAAGTTAATTTTACCTTAATATTTAACATGTAATGTGTAAAAGGGAGAACAACCACATATTAAATATTAAAATAATCACATTGATTATCTTTAATATTTGATCATATAGTTGCCTTTCCAAAAATCATGCAAGAAAAACAAGTAAAGTGAACTGAAGATCAAATCATGCAAAGAAAAATGGAGAAAATGGTGGAGATTTTTGATACATAACTACAGTTTCACATCATTTTTGAGGGTCTTTTGATCATGCATATTGAGGGGAGGAGTTTGCGACATTTGGAGTTTAGTTTACTTCAGTTCTAGGCCCTCTTTTCGAGGCTTTTCTTCTTTGCTGGTGAGAGGATATTTTTGAGATATTTTACACTTTAATTTTGCTTATAGTTCCACCTCTTGGTGCATTGGAGTTATCATCTTTTGTATATATTGGAAAATACTTAGTCTTTTCCCTTAGTTCTTGTTTTTTTCCTTTGCATTCTGCACTTTATTTTTAGCATATTGTTTTGAGTTTTGTAGAATTTTCCTTCAAAATATTCAATAGAGATAGATTTTTCCTTCATAGCTTCTCATGTTTTGTATCTTTTAAGTGATTTGATGCAAGTTTAATTTGTTTCAAATCAAAAACCTTTAAGTTTCTATGTCATTTACTTATGCATATACACAATTACAGTTTATCACAGGTCATTGATTGTGCTTTCAAAGTTTATCTTTTATCTTAATTTATGAAAACCTAGTTTTCCTTAGTAAGGTAAGATTAAGCAGAGCCTTTTAGTGAAATATTTATTTGATTAAGGTGCTCGAGTTGAGTTGTGTTAACATATTTTCTAAGACAATTATTTGTGAATCAATGCACATTTAGTTTTCTTCAGTGCATCACCTCCTAGAAGTAGTTTAGCATTAAAGTTTAATTCAGTTTGATAGATTAATCTTTATCCCTTTTCCCACACAAGTCATTATATTCTAGGAGATCAAAAGGGGAACCAACCCATAATCTAGAGATTCACTTTTGTTATGAGCAACCCACAGGCTCGAAAGTGTTCCCATGTTACACAAGATTTCTAAGCTTTACAACTTTGCATTTGGGTGCAATCCCTCGTGATAACATTAATTTATATATATTAATGTCTTTACTTGTTATTATAAAAAATAACGCTTGACTAGGAACTAAACTCTAGGAGGAGCACCAAGAACACTCCTTGACCTCAAAATAAATGAGTGACAGACTTATCACCATTCAACTGACAAGCAAAGGGCAAGATTTATTTCAAGAGCATTAAGGGAAATGAGTTTTGATTCCAAGGCCCTTTGTTGTATGCCTATATGGCATTTTTGGACATATTTTGTATTGCATATATTTTAATTTTATGCCTATATGGCATTCTTGTAAGCCTATATCGCTATTTTCTATATATTTTATACTTATATCGACATATATTGATGTATACCTACATGGCTATTTGGTTAATGCAAATATTTTTATCGATGGTGTCCATATTTCCATTATAAATCCATGGTTCAATAGATATGAGTTACATGTATTCAAGTGTATACTTTACAACTTATGTGTATACTTTGTGACTTATGTGTATTTCAATGTATACTTTGTAACTTACGTGTTTTCATGCGTATACCTTGTATTCATGCATATACTTTGTATTCATGTGTATACTTCAAGGCTTATGTGTATTTGAGTACTTGTGCTTCACTTATTCACATGTATGCTTGAATTATTCATGTGTAGACTTATTAATTGGTTAGCCCTAGCATTTCTCATTGTTTTCCTTCATGGTTTGTCTTAAATATTTATTGATTGATGCTAAACAAAATTATTAAGAAACCCCTTTGATATATGTCTATGTCTATCGAATCAATAGATATAAATATACCCAAAGCTTTCCCAATACTTTGAAAGTAGTAATCCACCCAAAATTGCAATGGGGGATAAGGAAAATGAACCCACATAGGCATAACTAAATAAAGAACAGTTCACCCTTCATAGCATGGTGAAACCATTGCCAAACTTAGAAGATCTTAAAGATAAAGAAGAATTATGATCTATATAATATAGAATTATTACCCACTTTGATCACTACAAAATTTTCAACCATAGGCTTATCATGCTTTTTCAAATTTTGTAAGAAGGTTTATTTAAGATCCTTGAGTAATGTATTTCCTAGAGCTTCTTTGTTCTTACATATCTCAATTTAGTTTAATTCAAAGAGTTCCATCAAATGCTTTATCTAAAAGCAAAAAACATGTTTTCAATTGGTATTCCGTGAGATGTTTCATAAAAATATTCTAGTATATTTAATATTTTGATTGGAACAACTCAATTAAGCAAAGGATACATAATCTTCACAACACTTGCAAAACATAATATTCATAGTAGATGATGAGTAGTTAACTTTTTGACACATTATCATACAAACATTTATCTTAAATAGTCTTCAAAAAATTTCATAGCATAATCCTCATAGTAAAGAATGAATTGTTATGTGCTTGATCCATCACCAAATAAACATGTCAAAAGATGTAAATTTCAAATTTTTGCAATATTATTTCTTGTATAGGAAATGGACTTGGGAGAAAGCTTTATAATATATAATACAAATAAGAAATGGGCTTGGGTGAAAACTTTATTTTTCACACCAAATAATAAATGTATGTGAGAGCATCACTTGTTTCTCTTAGACTCTAATTTTGAAGCATAGAAAATCATTTCAAATGAAAATGACAAAATGCTTCACAACCAAAGTTGTTAATTGAGGAAAAAATAAAATGTTTCCAAGTTCCACCATTGAACACATTTTCAATTGGTTGTATATTGTTGTAAGGGAAAGGAGGATAATTAAAAAATGTATTTCCCTTGCTAGACTTGAGGATGATCATATGATTTTGGTATGGAAAAATCATACTTGTCGACTGTCATGTGAATGTTTCTCTTTTCAATTGTTTTGCATGTCATCTAAGGGATCGAGCCAGTTGAACATAGCTCAGAGTGATTCAACATGTTTGGGTGCAAGAGAGGACAATGCATAATGTAAACTTACCCATCTGGACATGATGGAATAGTCTGTTTGGTCACACGAGTTGCAAAACAAAAGTTGAACCACTTTGCAACTTTACATTGCTTGCATTTAACACTTTTTCCATCAAGTGAAAACTGGACACCACAGAAAAATGAATCCAAGATAAAAAAAATTGAGAGAGGTTATTGTAGAGGGTCCCAACATGATCTTGTAGGCTCAGACAGAGAGTTTGTAAGTATTACAGTTTTTGAGTAATATCCCGTCAAAGATTGCAGCCATTTTGCACTTAGGATTTTTAAGGGATCAAGTCGATTAAACATAGCTCAGAGTGATTTGGCATGTTTGGGTGTGAAATAAGACCATTCATAGTGTAATCATACCATTCAAACATGTTGTAATAGTCTATTTGGTCACACGAATTGCAGAACGAAAGTTACATCACTTTGCAACTTTACACTGCTTGCATTTAATACTTTTTCCATCAAGTGAAAAATGGACACCATGAGAAAAAAACTTTGAGATAACAAAAACCAAGAGAGATTATTGTAGAGGGGCCCAACATGATCTTGTAGGCTTTGAAAAAGAGTTCATAACCATCATGGTTTCCAAGTAAGAGCTCGTGAAAGATTTTAACCATTTTGCACTTTGGACTCTTAAAGGATTGAGCCAAATGAACGTAGCTCAGAGTGATTTGGCATGTTTGGGTGTGAAAGAGGACCATTCCTAGTGTAAAATACCCATCTATACATGTTGGAATATTCCATTTGGTCACACAAGCTGTAAAACAAAAGTTGCACCACTTTGCAACTTTACATTGCTTGCATTTGACAATTTTTCCATCAAGTGAAAATTGGACACCACAAGAAAATGACTTTGAGTTAACAAAAAATGAGAGAGGTTATTGTAGAAGGGCCTAACATGATCACAAAGTATTATATGGAGAGTTCATAAGCATCATGATTTCTGAGTAATAGCCCGTCAAAGATTGCAACCATTTTGCACTTTGGACTTTTAAGGGATCAAGATAGTTGAAAGTAGCTCAGAGTGATTTATCATTTTTGATGTGAAATGGGACCATGCCTAGTGTAGAAGTACCCATAAAAATACATTGGAATCATCCATTTGGTCACACAATTTGTAGAACGAAAGTTGCACCACTTTGCAACTTTACACTACTTGTGTTTGACACTTTTTACATCAAGTGAAAACTGGACACCACATGAAAACGACACTGAGATAGTAAAAACTAGGAAAGGTTATTGTAGAGGGGCCCTACATGATCTAGATTCCTCTAACAAAGAGTTTATAATTGCCATGGTTTTTGAGTAATATCCTATCAAAGATTGTAGCCATTTTGCACTTTGAACTTTTAAGGGATCGAGCTGGTTGAATGTAGCTCAGAGTGATTTGGCGTGTTTGGGTGTGAAAGAGGACCATTCCTAGCATAAGAATACCCATACGGACGTGTTGGAACAATCTGTTTGGTCACAAGAGTTGCAAAACAAAA
Organism: Sequoia sempervirens; assembly: GCA_007258455.2. Lineage (NCBI taxonomy): Eukaryota > Viridiplantae > Streptophyta > Pinopsida > Cupressales > Cupressaceae > Sequoia > Sequoia sempervirens. Next base: position 184,436,850 of record VDFB02000008.1, on the reverse strand, counting down.
GTTTCACCACTTTGCAACTTTACACTACTTACATTTGACACTTTTTACATCAAGTGAAAACTAGAAACCATGGAAAAAAAACTCTGAGATAAAAAAAAAAAATTGAGAGAGGTTAGTGTAGAGGGCCCCTACATGATCCTGATGCCTCTGACAGAGTTTGTAAGTGTCACAGTTTTTGAGTAGTAACTCGTCAAAGATTGCAACCATTTTGTACTTTGGACTCTTAAGGGATTGAGCCGATTGAACATAGCTCAGAGTGATTAGGCATGTTTGGGTGCAAAAATGTACCCATTTGGATGCATTGGAATAGTCATTTTGGTCACATGAGTTGCAAAATGAAAATTGTACCACTTTACAACTTTACATTGCTTGCATTTGATACTTTTTACATCAAGTGAAAATTGGACACCGTGGGAAAATGACTTCCAGATAACAAAAATTGAGAGAATTTATTGTAGAGGAGCCCTACATAATCCCAATGTATTTGAAAAAAAGTTTATAAGCATCACGATTTTTGAGTAATAGCCTGTCGAAGATTGCATCCATTTTGCACTTTGGACTCTTAAGGGATTGAGCTAGTTGAATGTAGCTCGGTATGATTTGACGTGTTTGGGTACAAAAGAGGACCATACTTACCGTAAACATACCCATTTAGACGCATTGGAATAGTTTGTTTGGTCACAAAAGTTGCAGAATGAAGGTTGCACCACTTTGCAACTTTACACTACTTGCATTTGACACTTTTTCTATTGAGTGAAAACTGGACGCCACAAGGAAACAACTTTGAGATAACAAAAACTAAGAGAGGTTATTGTATAGGTTCCCTACATGATCTTGATTCCTTAGACATAATTCATGTAACTAAAACGGTCTCCAGGTAATAGGTCGTCAAATATTGTTTCCCTATTGCAATTTGGACTGTTAAGGGATTACACTGCATGAAATACAAATGTTTGAGGGCTGCAATAAAGAGGCACTAGGGAACTAGATCCCAAACCCAATTACAAATTTTTGAGGGAAGACATGAATTTTTAGTTGGAAAACATGTGTGAAGTGTTAAAAAACCAAGATCACCTGCATGCAAATGGATACCTGTTACATGCAAAAGACATGAAGAACCAAAGAAGATGTTCTGTAAACCTTACAGTAAAAATGCATTGAGAGAATTAAATATTACAAAGAGATCAATCCTTATGAAGGAGATCAAGAAACCCTAAATGAAACCCTAGTGTGCACACTTAATAATTAATAATTAATTAATTATTAATGTGCCTAAGTTTAGCTTAAGTAACAAAGAGGAATAAGTGACTTAATTAATTAATCAATATGATATAATTAATTAAGCATAATAACTTATTACTCTAACACCCCTCCTTAAGATGAACTTAGGAAGAAGCTAAAACACTAGAATAAGATGCATGTAAGCAAATATGGGTCCTAACAACTAGGCCTGATCAAGTACCTATTTACAAATGCAAGAGTGGAGTAGAGAAGGAAAAACCCAGTGGGACAAAACCCCCCTACAATGAGATGTCATGTTGTAGAGAAGCACTGGAAGAACTTTGTAGAGTAACACTGGAACCTGATACTGGAAAGCAAGGAAATATTCTTCTGTTTAATACTAAAACCGGATGAGAGTCACTGATTGACTCAAGGAATCATGATAAAGCAACAGTAGACCCAATGCCACGGAACACTTGAAAACTTCAAACAGGAACAACTCTAGAATCTATGAAGCAGCAAGCAATTATTGAATGATGTATTACTGAAAATGAAGTGCAAATATGCAAGATGCACTTTCCCAACTGCCAAAACATCCAAGTAATTTCCAAACAACCCATCGGGCCAAATATGGACTAAGTGATCAACCTGGGATAGATACAGAAAAAGTGCATGGACAACAACATAGAGCTCCTTAATACCTTTCCAACGCCACAAAGATAGTGAAAATCAGAGATCGTGGCAAAAAGTTATGAGCTCAAAAGTCCAAAATAAATATCTGACTTCAAACAGTAATAAATGCAAGAAAAAAATAAAATACTAAAAAAATAAATAGCACTACTAGAAAGTGCTCGGAACTAGCTTTCCGGCAATATCTCGTTTGCCCTATTTCGATACCGTATGCCCAAGTTATGACCAAAAGAAAAAAACTGCTCTTTTAGGGCAAATTAGGGCTAGGAGGGGCAACGAGGGGCCGGCTATATGTATGACGTCATGCTGATATCAGAAAAATGCGAACTTAAAATTGACAACCATCTGGCCGTCGGGGCCAAAAATCACCCCCCCTTAGGAAAAAAATTTTGGCCGCCGGGAAAATCTGCATGGTTGCCGGAATATGCTCTGGTGTGCCCAGAATATTCGCTAGAGCCTGCCCGGAATATACCCTACACTGTCTCGAGAATATGCTCTCTAATAGTTCAGAATATTATGATCTCGGCTATTGGTGAATGGAGAGCCCCCAGTCCTCCATGTGACTGGGGGTGCTGGCTGAAGGGGCCCGCAGGGGCTGGTGGGGAGGCCCCCGGTCCTCCATGTGAACGGGATGGAGCGCATAGGGGCCCGTGGGGATGGGAGGACCGGTGGCTGACCGACAGAGGTGGCTGTAGGGGCTCGACAGAGTCGGTGGATGGGCTGTGGAGTTGGTCGGTGGTAGCGGTATGGTGGCTGCCCAGTGGCCGTTGGGCGGCGGGATCCTTTAACACTAGCAGCGGTGGCCCAGATTTTGAAAAACATGTTTTTTTTGCATTTTTCTCAATTTTTGAGCCTCGATCTACACGCTGGGGAGGCTGTATGGCCCCCAGACAAATTTTGTTTGCCTTCCAGATCAACTGCACCAAATTCGATGAAACGCCAGACGTTCTTAAGGTTTTTGGCTGCTATGAATGCGATGGCAGTGTCCATTTGAGTCCAAAGTGTCCAAAAAAATTGGCTACCCCCAGATCTTGCAAAAAAGATGCCTGTGGAAACCCTTGCATTAGAAACTCATTGAAAGTCCATATCTTCATATCACGAATAGGCAGCTGTAGGTCTGGAGCTCTGATACCATGTTAGAAAACCAAGATCACCTGCATGCAAATGGATACTTGTCACATGCAAAGAACATGAAGAACCAAAGAAGATGTTCTATAAACCTTACAGTAAAAATGCATTGAGAGAATCAAATATTACAAAGAGATCAATCTTTATGAAGGAGATCAAGAAACCCTAAAAGGGAAACCCTAAATGAAACCCTAGTGTGCACACTTAATAATTAATAATTAATTAATTATTAATGTGCCTAAGTTTAGCTTAAGTAACAAAGAGGAATAAGTGACTTAATTAATTAATCAATATCATATAATTAATTAAGCATAATAACTTATTACTCTAACATGAAGAACTTGTGGGGTACTTGAGTTAATTCATGTTACTTGAACAAAATCTAACAAGTCGTGCATGCTTCTATTACTTTTAATGTGATTATTTTTATGACATGCTGACATTATTTTATGAAATTATACATAAAAAATGTTTACAAATTGAACTTCTTAAATGTTTATGTGAATAGATGGTATGCTATATTGATATTGATATATAATCATTAGGTTGAAATTTTTTAGTAAATGAAGTTTTTATAATAAGTTATTCAATTGGTGCTAGTTATAATAGGGACAAAATAAAATAAGAAAAAGAATGATTGGTAACCATCCATGGTTATTATACTCACTATATTAATAATATGATGTTTACAATAAAATAAGATTTATTTGGAAGCCCTAATTCTTATGTTTGTGCTACAATTGTCTAATATGCTTCATACACTAATATGACACCCAAGTGCTTGTACTTGTAGGCACAATGATTTTTCAAAGCTATCAACTGGTAATACAAAATCATGAGAAAAAAATCAACCTATGTGAATTCCGACACCCCACTTAAATCAAATATTGAATCAATGTGCCTCATTTTCATGCACACAAACTCAACTTATAAGATTCTCTTAGAATAACCAAAAATAGGATTGAAGGATGCCTTAGGTACTCCATTCTCATATATCTTTTACAATGTCACACATACATTTGAGATGCTCTTATAATGTCTACTACATAATAGGTTCTCATGATGAGGTTAACTTCAAATGAATAAATTGAAATTCCCTTGCTAAGCTTGACACATACTTTTATAATGTCTACTCCATAGGTGGTCATGATGACTTTAACTTCAAATGAATAATTTAGTACCATTTGCTAGTCTTGGATTTGGCATATACTTTATAACTTTATTTGGGTTTACTAGCTTACACCTAAACACAAAAAAAATATTGTAAATATTAATAATCACATAATCACATAATCAATTCAAATAAACATGTGATATGTCAATGATCTAAAACTTGTGTGCTTAATTATGCAATATCTTATAACTTATCACTAGTCAATCTAGTCCATTGAATATTTTAAAAAGTAGTTTTCATATAAATATCAAGCATACCTCCCATCTATCAGGATTAAACTTTAAAGGGTCCTTGAATAAATGAGGATGAACATGAATAGAACGTAATCAAACTATTACTTTCCAACCTTTTGGAAACTTGTAACCTATTATAAAAACAACACAATTTAATCTTCTACTTAGTTTACTAATCTATTGAGAATATCCTACATCAATTTTTTTTGCATATTTTTGAGAAAAAATAAAATACCATTGAACTATGTATCATTTTTCATAGTTCTAAACATCAATTATGCCACATTTTCAAGTTTGATAACTTCTTCAATCACCTACATACTATTGGACTCAAGCAACACTGAGAGGTGGGGTGAATCAATGTTGTGCAATTTTCAACTTTATTAAACTGATCTCTCAAGTGTATATAACATTCAATCAAAAGAAAGATGGATGAACATAGAACAATAAGCCACAACACTATAACACAAGGATTTTTATGTGGAAACCCTGTTAGGGGAAAAACCACGGTGGAGGTCAATCCACAATTTGAGTACTCAAAATATAAGTGTTTTACAAAATGGGAATGCACTTGCATTCAAGCACACTTCCTAGAGCTCATTGCTTGAAATTAGGAAGGATCACTACCTTAAAAAATATTTGGATTACAATAAGAGGTTGAATTGAATAAATAGCATCTACAAATGCCTAATTACAATTCCGATTAGGCTCATAGATTAAATTCTGGACCTTCTGTCTGATTCTACACTTCTCTCTACTCTGCCTTAATTTGCTTCACAAAATCCTCTTCTACACATGAAAATCACTCAACTGCTATTCTGATATTCGCACACACATCAACACATATCGAACACTCACACATACCCATCAAAATGAATTAACTGATCTCTTATATATATTCGCCACCAAGGATTCAATCGTTATATGTCAGCTTCAATAAAATAGAAAATAGTTTCCAATTGTTAGCTCAAATCATGAATAAAATTTAATGCACATCCACCAAAGTTGGCCATAGCATAGTGAGTACCCAAAACAAAATATCCAACACAAAAATACTTCAAACAATTCTACCTTAAACATCTGCAACACCCAACATTCACTTTGTTTTCAAACATTGTTGAACAGAAAATTGAACGACCAAATCTCCTAACTCGTACACCACTTGATGTGACAACACAAAACTCAAGAATAAGAAATTTCAAATACCCAACAACCTTCCCAGAGATCCACAACCAAAATTGATAAACTTGTAATGAAACCACTTGACGGATTCAACTTCAGCTGGATACCTTGTTCTTTACTTTGTCTTCCAGTATGGTCAAATACTGAAGTGCGAACTAGATTAATGACTTAGGTTGCCATCAATGAAAACACTAGAATCCATATGCCAACAATCTACCCATTTGGAATTGATGGCAACACTTAGTGAAAAATGACTAAGTGTCAGAACCTTCAAAACTTCAAAAAGTCATAGCTGACAAAAACTTAGTAGAACTCAACAAAACTCCCCCTATGTTTGGTAAGGCATTTTTCACTACTCTCTCTCCCCCTTTGACATCAATGAAAAAGATAATAGAAGATTTTCTTTCTCCCCCTATGAAGTGTGAACAAAAACTTATGCAAAAATTTATTCAAAAATCTAAAGAAATATAGCCACTATTTGAAGATTATTTTGTACTTTTCCTTCATCTCCGGAAGAAACTTCTTACATGCTTCCACTGCAATCTCGGTGATTATGATCATACTGTTGTTTTCAGATGTCTGGTTGATAATCTTGATGAGGGATTCCAAAATGGTGAAGGCTTCTTCCAATACTTTTCCCTTAATATCTCAATCAATTGTTCTAGCCTACATTCTATTATGTCCTTTACTTTCCAGAAGGTATCGACAATCTTGTTTCTATTGTTTCTGAACATTTGTATGCTTTGTCTACAATTCTTGAATCCTTTTATTGATTTCACCATCTTGATCTTGAGACATGTTAAAAAAATTTCCAATACTGTTCAGCTCTGTTTCAATCTGTTCTAGCTTTTCTTTGTACTTGTTGATTGCATGAGGCCATCGAAGATAGTAGTTGTAGATGTTGTTTGTTATGGTTATGCATTGCCTTAGTTGATTCACGTGCCTTTTTAGCTTAGTAAGTGTTAATATAAACTACTTCTTCAGATGTAGGATCACTTCTTCTTCTTCCTTATTCTAAGACTCAAATTCCATGATTTCCTTGATGCATTCAATCATCTCTTCTGGCAACGTATTCTGCAAATTCTCCAATTTGATATGATTGTGCACAAGATGAGCACTTAGTATGATTAAGATCATGTCCTACTCATATGAAGGTCTGATAGACCATATGTTCACAATTTTCTGCATTCCATCTTCCTCATGAATAAGTTGCATTAGCTCTTCCTTGGTTAGATCACCTTCTCCTTCACTTCCTTCTGCCATTGCCTTTTCTTATTCTGGTTAAGCTATTTGTAGTTCTTTTTCAAGGATTCCCTTAGTTTCCTTATCAGATTCCTCTCTGGTATGTCCACAATCACTTGTTCTTTTCCTTTCCCTTCAACTCTTGGAGTCTTGCATGCTGGAGGAGTACACACAACAATTTCTTTTTCAATTTTCTTCTTTCTTTGCATCTCACTAGAGGAGGAACCAACTTCAAGTCCTCTTCCTAGAATGGAAACACCAGTTGATCCAAACTTCCTTAGCAAACCCTTAAAGAAACATTCATACACTTGATCACAGTTTTCCAAATTGTTAGAGTATATGTAAATTTGCTTGCAAATTGGTTCACTCTCTTCCCATATTACATTGTTATTCAGGGGTAAGAAATTTAGAAAATACATCACAAGGCATATAACCAAAGTACCAAACCTGAAAGGTTAATCTATCTCCTTTGTCAATTGCACGTTCTCCATCAATTGATTTTTCAGTAATCTGTAGAGATCAAAATTCTGATCTTCCATTATCATCTTGTGTGAAATGTAAACAACACCTGCTGAAGTTGCACCTTCTCTATTTCTGAAAAAGATTTTGTACGATATTCCATGTGTAATGTACCTTGTCATTTAATCTTTAATTGTGGAGATTATCAATGCCCTTTGGTCTCCAATTACTCTAGTTAGGGTTTCAACTTCTTTAGTTTGAATTGAATTCTTCCTCAGCACATCCCCAACTTTTCATAACCTAGTTACAATTGCAATTACTTCGTTCGAGATATGGTAGGGTTTATCTATAGTCAAAATATTATCATTCAATTTGTCTAGAATAAACTCAACAATTTATACATTTACTAAATAGGGGAATTCACTCCAAATATCCAAGCTTTTTTGTTTTTCTTCTTTCAACCATTTCAATTCATCGTGTGACATGTTTCTTTCAACTCTAATCTTCTCACTGCTATACTCATCTAGTTTTATCATTACATTTTACCTTCCGTACACGTCTTGAAAATACCCAAGAAGTTCCTCAATACTACCAAAGTACCTGATGGATTAGGGTTCCACCACCGAATATGCTTTTGAAATTGTAATACAGAGTGCTCTCCTTCTTCTTTTCTTAAATACAAAGTGGAAAATGAGGGTTTCAACTTGCTTTTTATAACTCACACACCTAAATATTTTTGTAATAATTTTTTTTTCCCTAACACATCTGGATACCCTATTTTCTCAATCATTAAACAAAAACTTTTTTAGACCTTCAACTCAGCATAATACTCTTTCCAAATGTTCCAATAGAATCTGAAGATCATTAGTGCAACCACTGTACTCATCCACATCTCGGTGTTAATTACCGGCAGGGGGTTTGAAAGATTTTCTTGATAGCTCCCCCTAGGCCAAAGACCCAAAACTAATTCCTAAAGGAATTACCAGAAGTAGGTTCTGGTGTTGGCTCATTTCCCGCAACAAAGGGACACTTCTTCAGCCATGTCTTCCTCATCTGATCTCTTATTTCATCCATATTCACTTTCCCTTTTCCTTTATCATCTTTCTGCATATTTCTACTTTTGTATACCAGACCTCTTTTATCCATATTCTTGTTTCTACAAAATCTTGCACTGTGATCATTTTTGTTGCAATTGAAACACACAACATTTCCTTGTCTAGACCAGTCACTCCATTGATTTCTTCTCAATCTACACTAGGTAGAAATATTCCCAAATCTTCCATAGGTATAACATTTAACATTCCTTCCATTAATAGAGTTGTTTGACATATTTCTGCATTCAATTGACTTATGACCAAACTTATTGCAATTGAAACACTGACCGAAAAATGATGGATCACTTGATTTCATCTTAATTCTACATTGAGAAGTCATATGACCAAATTTATTGCAAGAAAAATAGTATCCATTAAACTTTTGAGCATTAGGTTGTCTTACTGGATGCCTTTTTGCTTTGTTCATTTGATTACCTTGCCTAAAATTACTTTGTCCAGATATGGAACTTTCTCCTTTTTGATATCCAAGGCCTCACTTGTCCTTTCCATTATTCTATCCTTGAGTCATCTCATCAAGCTTAACAGAGCTAATCTTGAACTTCTTGTATTCATTTGTAGTAGCAAGTTCATATCTAAGAATAATAATCTATTTTTAAGCTCTTCTTCATTGTTCCTAGATTGTTGCAGTTCAATCTCTCACTGAAAGAATTCTCCATTAATTTTGTTGCATTCATCAGATATCTCTTTTAGGGACTAGACAATATTTTCCTCATTCTTCTTTCTTTCTTCAATCTCCTTAGTCAACTTCATCAACATAGACTCCATCCCATGCTTTAGGGTAGCATTGTTTCTAGAAAGATTTTCATATTCTTCAGTTATTTCCTTCAAGGTTTGATTTAGGTGAACATAATCCATGATTTTTCTTTCTTTTTGCTTAATTTGATCACAAAGATCCTTTCTCTTCTCCTTAGACTTAATAATTTGATCCTTCATCTTCTGAATGAATTTCGTAGCATCCTTAAGATTTTCTCTCAATTCCTGGACTTCTACTTTGGATTGATCAAGATCATCAAGTGCCACCAAAAGCTACTGTTGAAGACTACCATAGTCCATTACATTCCAAGATCCACCTCAAGTTGTTAAACTTCTTCTGAGGAACTCAACTCTGATACCAATTGTTGGACTCAAGCAACACTGAGAGGGGGGTGAATCAGTGTTGTGCAATTTTCAAATTTATTAAACTAATCTCTCAAGTGTATATAACATTCACTCAAAAGAAAGATGAATGAACATAGAACAATAAGCCACAACACCATAATACAAGGATTTTTATGTGGAAACCCTGTTAGGGGAAAAACCATAATGGAGGTTAATCCAAAATTTGAGTGCTCAAAATATAAGTGTTTTACAAAATGGGAATGCACTTGCATTCAGGCACACTACCTAAAGCTCACTGTTCGAAAACAGGAAGGATCACTGACTTACAAAATATTTGGATTACAACAAGAGGTTGAACTGAGTAAGTAGCATCTAAAAATTCTTGATTACAGTTCTAGTTAGGCTCATAGATTAGATTCTCAACCTTCTATCTAATTTTGCACTTCACTCTACTTTTGCTTAATTTGCTTCACAAAATCCTCTTCTGCACAAATGAAAATCACTCAACTGTCTTCTGATATTCACACACACGTCAACACATATCAAACACTCACACATACCCATCAAAATTAATTAGCCAATCTCTTATATATATCCACGACCAAGGATTCAGTCATTATATGTCGGCTTCAATAAAATAGAAAATATTTTCTAACTATTAGCTCAAATTATGAATAACATTTAATGTGCATCCACCAAAGTTGGTCATAGCATAGTGAGGACCCAAAATAAAATCTCCAACACAAAAATACTTCAAACAATTCCACCTTAAACATCTGCAACACCCAACATTCACTTCATCGGTCTTCAAACATTGTTGAACATAAAATCGAACGACCAGATCTCCTAACTCATACACCACTTGATGCGACAACACAAAATTTGAGAATAAGACATTTCAAATACCCAATTACCTTCCCAAAAATCCACAACCAAAATAAGAAACTGGTAATGCAAACCGCTTGATAGATTCAACTTTAATCAGATACCCTATTCTTTACTCTGTCTTCCGGTATGGTCGGATACTAAAGTGTGGACCAGATTAATGACTTAGGTTTCCATCAATGACAACTCTAGAAGCCATATGCCAACACATACATGATATAAACATTAGATGATAGAATTGTAATCATAGCATTGGAATCATACAAATTAATGTGCATACTTACAAATTAATCCAAGGAACCATCTAAGTCTACTTTACTCTTTATTGTGTCAAGTATTGCCTCATGGTCAGAATCGTGCACCTTCCACAAGGTCTTTCTCAAAGGTCTACCCCCATATTTGATCACAATAACATTGGATTCCATGACAAGGTTTGAGTAATGAAGAATCTTTTGATGCATGTCAAAGTCTTGAAACAACCAAACATTAACACTCTTATGTGGGTACCTTCTAAGCCATGTTCCATTAACAACAACTGAGCTTGTAGGGTATTTGATGTTTTCTCCATCTATAACTGGGGCCTCCAATTTATTTTTGGCCTCAACACAATGACACAAGTAATACATTGAATGAACCCCTCAACATTTTTGGCCCTACCTCTCTCCTTTTAGGTGAAAAACCCTAGAAGAGCTAGAGAAGTGCATTGGAGCCAAAAATATACAGTTCATTTTTCTTGATATAACCTTACCACCTTCATGAAAGTATGTCGATAGGGATGAAAGTTTAAAATATTTTGATATGCCAGGAATTGACCCAAAAATTATGACACATAACATTGTCCTTGTTGAACATGCTAAATCCATTCGTCAAAAGATAAGAAAAATGCATCCTAACATAGCCTTGTGTGTTAAAGAGGAGCTCAAAAAACTCCTTGATGCAGGATTTTTAAAACCTATTGATTATTCTCCTTGGATCTCAAACATTGTCGCAATTGCAAAACTTGATAATCGTATTAGGATATGTAGGGATTTTCAAGACTTGAATAAAGCTTGTTTAAAAGATGATTTTTCACTTCCTAATATAGACATAATCGTGGATTCAATTGCTGGACATGCTTTGTTGTCATTCATGGATGGATTTTTTGGTTATAATCAAATCCTTATTAACCCTCAAGATCAATACAAAACTTCCTTTACAACTATTTGGGGAACATTTTGTTGGATTGTGATGCCCTTTGGTCTAAAGAATGTTGGCACAAGTTATCGACATGCAATGCAATTAATATTTCATGATTACATTCACAAAATTTTAGAAGATTATGTTGACGATATCCTAGCTAAATTGTTAACACGTTAAGACAATGTAAATGTCCTTCACAAAATCTTTGAACGAATGCATAAACACAATATGCGATTGAATCTAAAAAAGTGTTTCTTTTGTTGGTGTAATTAATTAATTAATTATTACACTAGCATAAGTTAACTTAGGTCTTGCATTTAATTATTAAGTCCTAGGTTGCAATCATTTAATAAATGGGATAATATTCCCTTTCCTAGTTTGTGGGATAAGATTCCTTCTAGAACTTATCTCATCATTTAATGATCATCACCATTAGGGTTCACATGTTGTCACATGTTGTTAGATTATGACACATGTCAACATCTCACGCATATTAGGGTTTAGCTCATGCCTATATATTCAAGGCATCTTGTACATTTGTAATATATCAATATCTCAAGATATCCAGATATCAATCAGATATCATATCAATATCATCATATCAATAGAATCTTCAATCAACATTCCATTGTTGCAACACTTCTTTTGTGGTTGATTATATTTCATGGCTAAAGTCTTGCATTGAAGATTCTGGAGCTTCAGGGGTTGTGCAATTCATCATCTCAACATGGTATCAGAGCTAGTCCATTGAAGCATCAACCCTAGATCCAGGAAGTTTTGAGTACAAGATTCAAGCAGGCTTAGGGTTTTATGCTGCAGGCTAGTTGGTTCTACCTGGGAGCCAAGCTGTTTTCTGGTGCAGATCAAGCTCTCTCCGACCTCTCCATCGCATCCAGAAGGCCTCAAAACCCATAGATCGCCTATTCATTTGTCAAAATCAGAGACATATCAACCGGGAGCCTGTGAGGTACATCTTAGGGTTTGCAATTTTCGTACAAATCCGTACAGTTTTGTAGGAAAAAATCATCCCTGTAAGTCCTCCATCAAGGCAAATTTTTTTTAGAAAAATCAAAAAATTATTTGGCTATTATTGGGAAATTTTTTATATAGTTCAAGAAAAAAATCAAATGCTATGGCATCGACTGGTAATTTATTTTAGAGTCGGCATAATATTTTTATTTAGTACATATAGTTGGGGTTTATATTTTTCCATCTGTCGGCTTTTTCTATCGATTTTTTAATAAAATTAAAATTGTAAATTATTGCAATATTTAAATTTTATTTTGTTGGCATACGCCGACAACCCGCCGACCCTAACTGCTCCATCTGCGTCATCCGACATCATCCGTTGGCCCCTGTCACATCTGGCGCCCATCCGTCGGCCATCATCCCAGCCCCATCGACCGGCATCTCCGCTACCGCCGATTACTATTTCTGGCTACCGGCAACACTCACCAACACCGGAGTTTCCTCCCGGCGGACCCTTCAATGCCGACCGTAGACTCTGCCCGCCGAAGACCTTAGCCCTGGCTCATGGTTTTGTGGAAGACCGAGGGCTCTACTATCCGGAGTGGTGGCTCCTCCACCGGCTGCAACCTCGCCACCCGTCTACCGCCCCGCCACCGCTTATCCAGCGATGGGTTTTTTTTTAATTTTCCGATAGCCCCCCGGTCATATCAGCAACCGGGTGCTGATTTTTTTAGCCCCAGGTGCTACTTTTTTGTGCCTAGTTAGCCAGTGTATCACCAAATTGCAGTTTTTCTTCCAGAGGCCATATCTTCGCGCCACGATATCAAAAATTTGCAAACAAGATATCGACAGAAAGAGAATTCAGAGCACTATCCAGTGGTGCCATCTATTTTGCAAGATTTTTCTGCTATTCAATATTCAAGTCAACTGAAGTCAACCCTCCCTTCTGGACTCAAACACACACATCTTTGCATTAGATTGTCAGATTTTGGAGATTCCAATGGCATTCAAGAGATTTTTCAGTGCATTTTTTTCATCAGTCCAGTCTTCTTCTTTGGTTTTAGTTCCAGGTATCTTTTTTTTGGTTTTTTGATTCTTGGACATCCTAAAGATTGAAGAAGAATTTGTTGATCTTGGAGGCATATTTTCAGTCACATATCTATTTGGAAGTCTTTATTTTCTGTTGAAGGTCAGTGTCTTTGTTTTTTGTGGAGAAATTTTGTTATGGGGCTTGCATATTATTCTCCTTTGGTTATGTTGCACAAGGGTAACTATTCACAATGGCGAGATGGGATCTGCCACCATCTTCATTCACTTGATTTGTTGCCTCATCTGTTTGGAATAGTTCCCCGTCCAAGTGAAGGTATTCATGAATTTGCTTGGAGTTGTAGCAGGTACACTATTTTGGAGATCCTTGAGATGCAAGTTGATTGTGATATTTTGAATGCTATTGATCATTGTGATTGTCCTCACATTCTTTGGACTAAGCTTTGGGAGATCTATGGAGATTCAGATTCTCCACCATTCCCCAATGGTCATGATTCAGAATGTCTTGCTTCAGATCAAGTTCCCTATGCTTCTATTGTTATGCAGGAAGTTGATTACCTTGATCTTTCCGAAGAGGTTGACAAGGTTCTTTTCAATGCTTCTTCTTCATCAGAGACAGTTGGTATCCCTTCACATTCAGTGATTCCTTGTCCAGAATAATTGATTGAGGCTTCCACCATCATCTCTATCCATCAGGACACATTCAGTTTTCCAGACTTGATATCACATGATGGCTTTTTTTTAGGTATCACTCACTTGGCTACTTCCACAAGTTTGGAGGACATTCTTGAGGGGATATCACTCCTCTATTAAGATCACACTTTGGAGAGTTGTTTTGAGTCTCCTCATTCCTTTGTCTCAACCTTGATTGGAAATTTAGAGACTACATTGGAGGGATTGAGTTTCTCTTCAGAGATTTCATATCTGAGACTTCTTCCCTGTCATTCCATTCAAGACTTGAGGTTTCTTCAGCATCCACCATTGGATTTGCTTCTTCCTAGTAGGAGATTTGTGGTTTGGACACATTCGTTGCTTCAGACTTCTTTCAGTGGTTTTGAGGACACTTCATTCAGGGGGGGCTATCAAGTATCCATCACATCCATCATATTTATCCTATCTTCATCTTTGGATATTGTTCGACATCTGTTTCTGCATCATCCTGGTTTGTCACCCTCTTCATTGTTTGGGACTATGGCATTTTCTTCATTAGGCAAGGAGACACTTGAGCAGAGTTTAGAGACATCATCATCCATGTTCATTCTTCATTCCTTCAATTCCTATCTGGAATGGGAAGCATCTTTGCACTTGCATTTGGTTTTGTTTCTTCCGAAAGGGAGACAAGTTGTTTGTCGGCATTGGATCTTGTTTTGTCTTCAGACACTTACCTTTCTTACAGGTGCTTTCATCTTCTGGGGGGGCATTGATTGTATTGTATCCATGTGACAGATGGTGTACTTGGGGGGTATTTGGGAGTCCTCCATCCTTTCCTTCCCATCCTATCTCACATCTTTTTGCATTTTCATCTCTCTTTTGGAGAGGGGTTTTGTTCCTACTGGGTTTTCCCCTTTTCTCCGATTGTGGGAGATTTTCTACATCTTCATGTACATGGGTACCTAACATGGCCTCGTAGCTGGGACCCATCATCATCATCATCATCTTTGCATAATCATTGCATTTTCCTCCCTAAGTTGCACTTATTGGGGGTGTTGGTGTAATTAATTAATTAATTATTACACTAGCATAAGTTAACTTAGGTCTTGCATTTAATCATTAAGTCCTAGGTTGCAATCATTTAATAAATGGGATAATATTCCCTTTCCTAGTTTGTGGGATAAGATTCCTTCTAGAACTTATCTCATCATTTAATGATCATCACCATTAGGGTTCACATGTTGTCACATGTTAGATTATGACACATGTCAACATCTCATGCATATTAGGGTTTAGCTCATGCCTATATATTCAAGGCATCTTGTACATTCATAATATATCAATATCTCAAGATATCCAGATATATCAATCAGATATCATATCAATATCATCATATCAATAGAATCTTTAATCAACATTCCATTGTTGCAACACTTCTTTTGTGGTTGATTATCTTTCATGGCTAAAGTCCTGCATTGAAGATTCTGGAGCTTCAGGGGCTATGCAATTAATCATCTCAACATCTTTTGCATAGATAGTGGCAAAATTTTGGGGTTTGTCATATCTCACAGAGGCATTGAGGTGGACACAAAGAAAATTGATGCAATCATTAACATGCCACCTCCTAGGAATATTTCTCAATTGCACATGTTACAAGGTCGAATTCAAGATGTAGACACTAAAAAAATGTCCTAAGTCCGCGAGCGTCATTTTTCTTGGTCGTTGTTCTTCAATAATTGAATAAATTTAATTATTCAATTAGGTGTGACCACATTCCTCTATTAATTAAATAGTTTTTAATTATTTAATTAATTCAACTTCTCATCTTTATTCTATCTTGATCAATTAAAATTATTTAATTGCGTCGCTAATATATCCCTTTCTTCAATAATTAAATAAATCATTTTTTATTTAATTATTTATCTTTCATCTATAGTCAAATAATAATAATAATCATTATTTGACCTTTTATTCTTCTATAATTAAATAATTTTCAAAATTATTTAATTGTGTTTCATTCCACTCTTTTGGATAAATAATTCAAATTAATTATTCATGTCTAATTTCCATCTCTCCATTTAATTAAATTGATAAATTTAATTAAATGCTCCTCTTTTCATTTTCTCTAAATAAATAATTTGGATAAACTATCTATTTTCCATGTGTCATTTTCCTCCATTTTGAATAAATAATTTAAAATAAATTATTTATGCACCTCCACCTAGTCAAAGATGCTCTGTCATAATCCCGTGTCATAACATTCATTTCTGTCATAGCCTGCATATCTTGCATGTCTGTCATAGCTATCAGGCGTCATAGCCGTCAGCGTCATAACTTTTCCATGCATGGCATATTCTCGTTGCATCAATTCTAGACCGTTGATCTTGGCATCTTCTCTAAGACTTAATCTCAACCATCCATTTCGTAACATCTCTCTCATGCATTCTCATCCATTGATCTTGGAATCTTTCTAGAAGATTAATCTCAACCGTCCATTCGAATGGTTGTCTATAAAAACAACCTTCCTTCTCCATTTTCAGCTTAACAACTAATTATCTTCAACTTTCTTGCTACCATTTGCAAGTTTTGCACAAGTGTTTCAACAAATCTAAGGGAAAAGTTGCATAACAAGAAGAAGGAGAGCAAGAGAAAGAATCAACCATAATGGGGAGTAATTTCTTTTATGTTTTGCATTTTTTATTCTCTCTATTATTTGTTTTCTCTTGTTTAGATGTGGTTTAATAGCTTAGTAGTGTTGTCTGTCACTTTATCTATGCTATTTGATTTCTAACCCCATCTCACATTTTCATATCATTCTTATCATAATCCTTACCAAGATATCTTTGGGGCATGTATCAGTTGATCAATCTTTTTCTTTGAAACAATGCGACAAGCTGCATTGTCTCAAAGAGGGGCAAAATGTAGACACTAAAAAAATGTCTTAAGTCCATGAGCATCATTTTTCTTGGTTGTTGTTCTTGGATAATTGAATAACTTTAATTATTCAATTAGGTGTGACCACATTCCTCTATTAATTAAATAGTTTTTAATTATTTAATTAATTCACCTTCTCATCTTTATTCTATCTTGATCAATTAAAATTATTTAATTGTGTCGCTAATATATCCCTTTCTTCAATAATTAAATAAAACATTTTTTATTTAATTATTTATCTTTCATCTACAGTCAAATAATAATAATAATCATTATTTGACCTTTTATTCTTCTATAATTAAATAATTGTCAAAATTATTTAATTGTGTTTCATTCCACTCTTTTGGATAAATAATTCAAATTAATTATCCATGTCTAATTTCCATCTCTCCATTTAATTAAATTGATAAATTTAATTAAATGCTTCTTTTCATTTTCTCTAAATAAATAATTTGGATAAATTATTTATTTTCCATTCCACTTGTCATTTTCCTCCATTTTGAATAAATAATTTAAAATAAATTATTTATGCATCTCCACCTAGTCAAAGATGCTCTGTCATAATACCCTGTCATAACATTCATTTATGTCATAGTCTGCATGTCTTGCATGTCTGTCATAGCTATCAGGCGTCATAGCCGTCAGCGTCATAACTTTTCCATGCATGGCATATTCTTAGTGCATCAATTCTAAACCGTTCATCTTGACATCTTTTCTGAGACTTAATCTCAACCATCCATTTTGTAACATCTCTCTCATGCATTCTAATCCATTAATATTGAAATCTTTCTAGAAGATTAATCTCAACCGTCCATTCGAATGGTTGTCTATAAAAACAACCTCCCTTCTCCATTTTCAGCTTAACAGCTAATTATCTCCAACTTTCTTGCTACCATTTGCAGGTTTTGCACAAGTGTTTCAACAAATCTGAGGGCAAAGTTGCATAACAAGAAGGAGAGCAAGAGAAATAATCAACCATAATGGGGAGTAATTTCTTTTATGTTTTGCATTTTTTATTCTCTCTATTATTTGTTTTCTCTTGTTTAGATGTGGTTTAATAGCTTAGTAGTGTTGGCTGTCACTTTATCTATGCTATTTGATTTCTAACCCCATCTCACATTTGGTGAACCTGACGTGAAGTAGAGAAATTTGTGTGTTCTTGTTTATTTTTGTTGTTTTGCAGATTACAGCCAAGAATGCATACGAAATCCCGTCATCTTCATTTGAGCACAGAAAAGTGGACGCACCAAATATTTTAAAACTTTTTCTGGGTTTTGTAGGCATCGTCTCAACTTTCCAGAACATTAAACGGTTTGAAATTTTGTTAATATTTGAGAAAGTTATGGCCATTTTACTGATCACAGTTTTTTAAGATTTAGTTGTTAAAATCCGATTTTTCTTTTGTTTATAATACTTTTGTTGTGTAGGATTTTGCAAAACTTTTTCTAGGTTTTGAAAGTCTATGTCTTAGCTTTCCATAGATATTTACGATTTAATATTTTGTTTAGTTTTGTGAAAGTTATCACTATTTTAGTTTTCTGTTTTCATTCAAGTTTTTTTTTGGTTTACTAATTTTTTGTTTATAGCATGTGGCTTTGGAGTGGGGCTCCCAAAAATTGCTTCTTTTGAAGCAACAAAAAAATTGAGCTCTTAGTTTTTAGTTTTCTTTGTTTTTTTTTTCTTAGTTTAGTTTAGTCTTTTCATTTTCTATTTTAGTTAGGTTTTTAATCTCTTGCTCTAACTTAGTTTTTTGCAGCTTTCTCGTTGGTCCAAGACATTTATAAAACTACTAATTTGTGGTTTTGCAGCTCCGTTAGTCTAAGACTCATTTCTTAAACAATGTGTTTATGATTTCTAGTTTAGGAACACTTCTTTTGGTGCATTAAAATGAACATGTGTTTGATTTTTTCTGACTGTGTTTGAAGGTGGTAGGTGATTATGCTCTCACCTTGTGAAAACTAGGTGATTAGAAAACCAGACCCACCTTATTTTTTGTCACCTTCACGACTTAATAATCGAAGTATCCTCTCCCCTTGCACTTTCGAGTGATTCTGGGTGTAAGAGAAATGGTTATTATTTCTAGAAATGGGCCTACCTTAAGGGAAAAAGTACTCACCTTAAGGGACGACTCGACCGGTAACAGGCTAAAGCCAAGCGACTTCCAACCAGGATATAAAATGGGTGCTTGAGGAAAGTTCAAGTACCACAAGTGTGGATGTGTCACATGGACGGAGTAGTACTCCCATAAACCCTGTTGAGCGTAACCTCTTCAGGCTGGAGTGCCACCTAATTGGTGATTAATCTCTCGCCCTATGTGTGGCTACTCGAAGGGATGCCCTAACTAAAGACCTATTGTTTTAGAAGCCAACCATTTTCAGTCGTTGCTTGGTATAGTGCAGGGTATAGTATCATGCCCGAAGATACTCACTACTGACTCCCTTGAGTAGAGATAGTAGTTCTTGGGAAGTGATGACCCAAGAATCTAAAGTTGGTGTGCTCAAATGACGTTAATGAGCCATGGAGGGGAGCCAATGCCACCAAACTTCTAAGCTATCCGCTCTCGAGAAGGAAAGGTGTTTAGCACCAATCTGGGGTATATCGGTGGGCTATATCAAGTATACAAACCCTTGGCCTATTAGGATTGTACTTGTCTCATGTGCATTTGCATACACCAAAACATTGTGTTTGTCAAGTGTTTTCTAGATTTTCAAATAGTATTCACCACATTCACAAATCTGAACACAAACAATTGACTTGAAACAAACATCACACCTAGTAACTTGCAACACCTTAAAACATTTCCAAAACTATCAACGAAACATGTCTAATTTCTATCCTCCATATTCATCCACAACCTATGAACGAAACCAAAAGATTGAATATCTTGACCATCATTTGAAAGAGCTTGAAAAATAACTTGAATCCCAAAATTTGAATGAAGTGATGCAATCATCTCATAAGCCTTTATCCTCATCCAAAACTACATCATCCAAGTTTAATGTCCATGAATTTTTACAAAGGATAAATGAGAAACCCAAATCTAAATTCTCAAACACAAATAATCTTGAGCAATCCTACAATGTCATGCATCTATCTTCATCTCCCATAATTCAAAATAAACCTCATGAGTCTTCCACCCAAGTTAACGATTTCATCCAACCATCCTCTCTCATCATACCATCTCCATCCAATGAGTCATGTCAATCTATTAGTCCAAAGCATGCTAGCATAGACTCCCCTACAAATCAAGATCAAAGTATTCTTTCCATTCCATCCAATGATACCAAAAATCTCCAACCCCTTCCAATCTTTGACCAAGATCCCATCTCTCAAGAACCTCACAATGATCCCCTTATCTCTTTTTGTTTCATTCAAGATAATCCCCTTCCATCTCAAGAGAAAATTATCCTTGCAAGTCCTCCTTCCACCTCATCTAATGAATGCATACCATCTCATGATTCCATCATATCCAATGATCAAGATAGGATTTCCACAAAATCCCAAGATTCCCTTCCTCATCAAGATCAAGATATACCTCCATTCAAGGATACCGTTTCATTCCATGATGATGTTCATCCTTCTCATGATCAAGACATGCCTTTCATACCACTTCGTGATGATTCCATACCTAATAAAGAGAAAGCTACTCCATCTCCTACACCTCTTGATCCTTTTACAAGTCAAGATCAAAGTACCCCATCATCCCCATGTCAAGATCCTATCACCCATCCTAATTCCCCTCATTATCACAATCCTCCACAAGAGTCTATCACCACTATTCAAACTATCCATGAACCTCTTACCTATCAAATGGGTTCTCTCACTTTTATCCAAGATGGTTTACTCGAAGATCTTGTTATTCCTTCCATATCACAACCACCTCACGATGGACTTGCATCTTGTTTCATAAACAATATATATCCCATTGGCAAACGGATGTGTCAAAGTATGAACTACAAAGGCAAAGGATTAGGCCTTCATGAACAAGGTATCCTAGAACCCTTTTATATCCAAGAAAATCCATATTATCATGGCTCTAGTTATACATCTCACGCTCAAGACATTGGTATCCATCGTAAGCCTAGATTCCATCAAAATAAACCTACTTATCCTAGTACATCAAACCTTCCATCTATCCTAGGTCCTTATCCTAGTTCATTAAACCTTCCATCTATCCTTGGTCCTTATCATCCAAACCCTAGTTCATCAACCCTTCCATCCATATTGGGGCCCTACATCCCTCCATCTCCTATTCATCAAGAAAAACAAAGGCACACATCCTTGATTCCCTCTCAAAATTCTACCTACATTAACCCATCCATAAGACCTCCATATCATTCATCTCCATCCACCCATCCCATTTCTCTTGGAAGCAATTTGGGTGCCAAATGTCAAAAGCTTCCATATCAAAATCCACATGTATCAAAGGATCAACATGTGTCCTTGAAGAGACATGCAAAAATAAAAGAAAATTTGATCCCAAGTCAAAATAAAAATCCAAAAGGCCACAAAGGCCCATCAAGCCAAAAGAAAAATCCAAAATGCCACAAAGGCCCATCAAGTCAGAAGCAAAAAATTCAAAGGCCACAAAGGCCCATAAATCAAGAAGAAAAATTCAAAGGCCACAAAGGCCCATAAAGAAAAAAGAAGAATCTCAAAGGCCACAAAGGCCCATCAATCAAAAATTAAAGTCAAAAGTTATGTGGATTCCTAAAAGTCTCATAGAAGCAATAAAATCTAAATTGGCATCCAAATTTTCTAATCCAAAAGCTTCCTCCTATCGTCCATCTAAAAACCTATCACCTTCCAAATTCATTTTTCCTCCATCACTCCACCACCCTTCAAGGTGTGTGCTAATGTTGATCTTTCCATCCTTTCCATCCTTTTCATCTATCTATCAACAAGCCTTCCAACCCCCTATCCATTATCCAACATCCATCCCTCATTATGCTCCTTTAATCCAAACCTTTGCATAAGTCCTTAGCTTCTTCCATCACACCATTAATTTACCAACGTTTATGAGCCTAATCCTCATTGCCATGGTTTATTAGGGCACACATTCGAGGGATATAGTTGTGAAACTTGATGCTTGAGTCCTTCCTCCATCTCCCTATCATGCATATATTACCTTCCATTTTCATTTATCCCTATCCATATCATGTCTTCCATATTCCTCTTGTACTTTACACTTGGGGGCAAGTTTCATCCCTCTTATCATGCATATTCATGATCCTCTTTGCGTTCATCCTTTACCTTTCCACCTTTGATCTTGACAAGGTTAAGGATCTTCTTGAACATCGTATATCTTGTCCTATACACTTTATCCATATCTTTCGTACCATATCCTTCACCGTATCGATATTCCACCATCCTATCTTAATGCATCCTTTCTTCCCTTCCTTGGTCTTGATGAGGAATAGGAGAAAAATAATTAGGCATTGTTTCCATATCTTATCTATTTGATCTTGATCATCCTATTTATTATCCTTATCTTTGCATTCTTCCATTCCATATCTCCTAGCTTATCAAAATCCATGTCCCATTTCTTTCCTTTGTTCTTGATGAGATTAGGGGAAAAATTACAAATGCATGCTTTTGATTCCCTTTCATATCCTTATGTGTTACCATTCCATCATAGTTCACATCCTTACCATTTATCCATGATTAAATTACCTCCAACGTTAGACATCATGTCTCTTTGTAACCTTGAATCTTATCATGCAAATAATATTTAAGCCTAGCTGTAAACCATTATCCAATCCTCATATTTTTTGTCAATCAATCATAAACAATCATCAATCTTATCGTACTTTGAGGAATCAGTGATCCTAAGTACTTATCATCATCATGCCTTATGGAATTGATCATTCCTGGCATCCAATCAATGAACCATTATCATCTTTTGACAAAAAGATATGTTGCTTGTGTGACATGTTTTGTAGTGAATCTTTCATTTTGATCTATCATTTATCCATGGTTGCATTACCTCTACTGTGGAAGATATATTCCTTCAATTAGTCATATCACATTTCATTTCACTCCATCTTTAAAAATTTAAAAAATTCAAAAAAAATTATAAAATTTCCTAAAATAATCAAAAAAAAATCATAAAATGTCCTGAAATAATCCAAAAAAATCATAAAATATTCTAAAATAATCCAAAAAAAATCATAAAATGTCCTAAAATAATCCAAAAAAAAAATCATAAAATGTCCTGAAGAAATCCAAAAACATAAAAAATTCCAAAAAATAGTGACACTTTTAGATAACCACACAGCTTTGAACTTCAACAAAATCAAAACATTCAAGTGTTGACAATCAAGTAAACATTATAACATATATATCAACCCATCTTACAAATCCAACCAAATGCATAAACTGTAACAAGATTCATTTTTACATCGAAGCAAGACTCCTGTTTGTTTGTTGATCTTTTCTTATTCTATGGTTTTAACTTTGGTGACATGTCTTTTAGCTTCTTTAGGATGTCTTTGACTAGAGAGGCAAGGATGGGGCATGTTCATTTGTTTGTTGTTTGCAAATTGTTTCTTATTCACAAGATGACTCGTCTTAGGACATGGTTTTCTAAAACCATCGAGGACCTATGAGTCTAATGCGGATGAAAACGTTCCTTGTCTGATAGTGTCTTCCATGGAATAAGTATTTAGGTCATCTAAGGTTCTTATACCTAGATGCTTATACTTCATTACTAAATAAAAATGCAAACAATATTCAGGTCGTCTAGATGTTCATGTTATCTAGACGGTTATACTAATTTGTGACATAATAAGCCTGATGATGATAAAAGCACTTAAATGGTACAAGGGGCTTCATCACCTTCATTATCTTCCATCTTGTATTTCATTCTCTTCATCTTTCTTGTCGTAGAGAAATCAATCAATTGCTTAACTCACTAATATATGTCTCTTGAATCAAATCTCAAATCAATCAACCTACGTCTTGAAATTTCATGTCCCCTTAATCAATCGGTCAATCCATCATTGCAGCACCTTGTCTTGCGTAAGCATAATTCTCGATCAACTTAATTAGCTCAATTAGCTTCATCAACTCATCAACTTGGCTATACTGATCATTTCCATCAATTGTTCAGTTACGCCCATCAACTTTGCATTTTCATCAAAATGTACATCACTGCTTTATCACTTGTGCAATATTGCGCAATATCAGGTATCTAATCACTTTCTAGACATCTATCAAGAGATTAATCTTCTTACAATCTGTTCGATCAATCTCTCGAGGGGGCATATCATTCTTATCATAATCCTTACCAAGATATCTTTGGGGCATGTATCAATTGATCAATCTTTTTCTTTGAAACAATGCGACAAGCTACATTGTCTCACAAGTGATTCATCATTTCATTGCACCTTTAGCTGATCGCACATTACCTTTCATGCATCTCCTTAAAAGGGTGTACCTTTTAATTGGGATGAGGACTGTAGATAGGCTTTTGAGAGTCTAAAAGAATACCTAGCCACTCCACCTATTTTACAATCCACTGTGCCAAGTAGACCATTTATCTTGTACATCGCACATCTGCCCATGCTCTTGCAACACTGTTGGCTCAACACGATGATCATGGTAAAGAACACCCTGTTTATTACATTAGTTGAACCTTAATTGATTATGAAACACGATATTCACCAATTGAAAAACAATGTTTGGCTCTTGTATTCACTACTAGTAACTTGTGACATTATTTACTAAATGCTAAAATACAAGTCATCACACAATTTGATCCTCTTAAACATATTTTCAACAAAACAGATCTCTCGGGATGCTTAGCTAAGTGGGTGATGTTGTTAACTGAGTTTGAACTTAAATTTGTTTCACAAAAAGCAATCAAAGGCCAAGCCTTAACTGATCACTTAGCTGACGCTCCTCCTTTTGCTTTACCTACTCATGATTCCTTTCTTGATGATCATGTTTTAATCGCTGCATTAAACCATGGGAATTATTTTTTAATGCATCTAAGTGTAGAACAAGTTCTGATGCTGGAGTGGTACTAATTCCACCTGAAAGAAAACCTATTCCCTTTTCCTATTGATTAAATTTCCTATGCATAAATAATATAGTTGAGTATGAGGCATTGAACGCAGGTTTGTGAGCTGCTTTAACAATTAACGCTAAACATATCAAGATCTTTGGTGATTCGCAATTGGTCATAAAAAAAATCAATGGTACATATCAAAATAAACATGAAAATTTATCAAAATACAAGGATCTTATAATGAGACTATTAGAAAAGTTTGAATCGTTCACCATTGATAACATCCCACACAAAGACAATCAACATGCGGAGGCAATGGAGAGTGTAGCTTCTCTTATATCCCCACATGATCCTTCCACAGACTTCACCTTTTTTATCCATTCCATCATGAAACCTTTGATTGATACTATGTTAGAAGAAATTTTGGTGATAACTCAAGATGCCTTGTGCAAATGGTATGATACAATATACAACTACTTGAGAGACGGTACCATTCTAAACCTACCACAACAAATACTTGAAAATGTTTATGTAAACTCATGGCTAAATATGTGATCCTTACAAATGCATTATATAGAAAATATTTTAATGGTATCCTATTACGATGTCTTAAAGATTCTAAAATCCCTTTCACACTCGAATAGGCTCATGTGGGTGCCTATGGCGGTCATTTTGGTGGACGATCGTTAGTGCAAAAACTTATCTGTATGGGTTATTATTGGAGACATATGGAGAAGGATTGCTTCACCTACATTAAACGATGTTGCAAATGCCAAGAACATAGCAATTTGATCCATGCTCCTGCTGCTAAGCTATGAGCTAATGTTCCCATTTGGCCATTTTCAATATGAGGGTTGGATCTTATTGGAAAAATTTCACCACCTTCTTTTGTTGGACATACGTTTATCATAACCGCAACAAACTATTTCACAAAATGGGTGGAATCTATTCCCCTCCATTCTACAAATGTTGAAGTAATTTTTCATTTTATCTTGGACCACATCATTGCTCATTTTGGGCTTCCTTTTGCAATTGTTTCATACAACATAACTCCATTTAAGAATAACGAATTTAAAAATTTCTAGAAACATTCAACATTCAACATTTCTTTTCCACACTGTATTATCTGCAATCCAATGGACAAGCTAAAAATACTAATAAAATTCTTGAACAAATGCTTAAGAAAACTATCACTAAGCATTATAAAGACTTGCATACACAACTATCTTAGGTGCTTTGGGCCTATAGAACTAATGTTCGATCATCCACAAGAAATACCCCTTATAACCGTTTTTATGGAACTGATGCAATTATACCCTTTGAGTTAGAAATTCCTACTTTGCGAGTTTCTCTCCAAGATATTATTGACGATGACACTTATAAAGATCAACGATTACATCAACTTGATATGCTCAATGAATAGTGCATTAATGCTCTCAAACATCTCCAAGATCACATCAAACAATTACAACACAAACACAACATTCATGTCATCCCCCAGTCATTTTGTAAGGGATATTTATTCTTATTGAAAATCAACACAATACTAGTGCTGACAATGAAGATAAAGATAAATTTAGCCCTAATTGGTTAGGTCCTTACATAGTTGATACCAATTATGGGTCTGGTGCTTATCTCTTAACATAGCTTGATGGAACACCCCTTAAGGAACCTATTAATGCCATGCATTTGTGTTGGTATTATATCTGAACCCTTTGAATAGTATGATTGATTCAGAAGTGTTGTTTAAAGTTATTTGATGTTATTCTAAATAACTTTCACATTGCTTCATTCTTGACAACTAATTTTTTGTTTGTCTTGAACAAGGTAATTATTTAAGTTCATTTTATATTTTCTTTAGGCTTCATACTATTCACCTTCATGTTATGTTAAGTTAGATCCTGATCAATGTATTTAATTTAACATATTCTCATCTAATTAATAATTTTGTATCTACACTAAAACTGACATATGCTTTACACTAGATCACATTAATCTTGTTAAATCATGTAGCCATTAAATAAACACTTTTTCCATAGTTCATTTAATTAATCACATTGCATTTAAAAATTCACATAAAGAGACACATCATCATAACACCAAATGCGCATGTCTATATATATCAAAATTTTATATACATCTCCATATCATATATAAAGTAATATTGGTTTGTGAGAGCTAGACCCCTCAAGATTTGGAGCTCATGATTTGGTCCCTGGTCATCGTGAGATAGTCATGTGTGATCATGATTGTGAGCTAGCAAGTCTAAGTGCATACTATAGACCCTGTACTTGACCAAGAGCTACAAGTCCTCCTTTTTCATCTAATCCCTCTCCGCATGTATCTATGCAAGCTCTGCATGTAGTCTCTCTACCTCTGTTGAGGTATATGCCAACTGTAGTGCACTCTTAGCTCGACAAAGTTTCCTCCTCATGCTCTCATATGTTGCCCATAACCTCTCAAAATATCTGAGTGACTCTGGCTCCTCCTCCATGATCTGTGGGGGCATGTAGTTAGGATCCATCTCTTCCTCGTCGATGGATGTAGGAACTATCTTTGTGGCAGCCTGATGATAAAACTCTCACCAATCTCTCGTCACTCCTACAAGATAGAAAATGTCCACTATCAGTAACATATCATCATGATATATATATATATATATAAAGCAGCTAGTACTAAAAGGATATGTGTAAAATTAAATTTCATCACTTATGTCTCTAGTTAGATGAGGAGTTTCAACATCATCCTCTCTTGGGGGCATGGAGGATGTGCTAGCCTCTCTCTGACTTTGGGTGCTGATGTCTATTGTAGCTACTACTCATGATCTGGTCCTATAAGTATGCGAGGACTCTCCATGCTCATAATGATCCTCAATAGCTACCTCATCACCCTCACTCAGGGGTGGCTCCTCATAATAATCCTCCTCATAATCCTCCTCCTCCTCCTCCCCTCCTCCATCTTGGTCCTCATAATTAGGATCAACCTCAGACTGGTACTCCTCATCGATAACATCTGTAAAAATATCTACTGGCCTATATCGTACCTCCTCTACTCTTCCCTCCGGCTCATCAGCCTCATCTGGTGCTAGTCCCACATAATCGATAGGGAAATCCATGGGGAACATAGGAGCTGGTTGTGCATATGACCACCACTCGTGCTTGTCTATGTTGCTTACATTATCAGTGTCGGATGCTGGTGGCTGGTTGTGATCTAAATCATTGAAATCACTCTCACGAACATGATCTATAGTCAACTGAATGGTATCACTTGGCCACCAAACACTTAGCACTGATCATCTAATGAAGGGGCATTCCCTTGGTGGTGTTTGCACCTATCCAAATTGTTGCATGACTCACCCATAGTAGAAAGGTTGTACAACATAGTCATGCCTCCCAGCTAAATACCTATCCATCTGCATCCTCCATAACTATCCTATGAGATCTAGCCACTGTAGAGTGAGTAGATAAGGTCTCCATAGGATCTCGTCCTCCTCCATCTAGTCAAATCTCACCCTCCAAAAGTGTAAATCCCCATACTGACATAAGCGTCACAAAGGATAGCCAAATGCTTGTGGATATCCTGGAGCTAGAGCACAAGGGAATCCGATAGGCCTGGTACATGTGATATGCTCAAGGAATCACACCTATAGAAGTGTACAATGGACCATATTATCGATCTCTCAAAATACAAACTGACCAAGATCATAATACAAGTGTGCTAAAATGTAGCAACCCAATGCATAGACTATCCTTTGCTCATACATCCCTCGTATCAAGTGTACCAGTCCTCCATCCAAGTGTCACTCATCCATCTAGATTGAGAACCAGTGCCACTATGTGCATCATTATCCATTTGACTATAAGAGTTCAAAAATATAGCAACGTGGGAAGCTCGATCCATGCTCTAACCCTCTCATCATGTACAGGTCCACCTAAACAATACTGCATATCTCTCTTCTTCTCCTGGAATGATTGATCCCCCTGAAAATATACCCGCTCTCCTTGAATGGGAACTCAGAGAGTGTGGTGTACATCCTCTAGAGTGATAGTCATTTCCCCAATGGGAAGATGAAAGGTACAAGTATCAAAATCCCAATGCTCGCACAGAGCCATAAGCATGGCATCATGGTATCTCATAGGTGGCATAAGATATTCCCAATAGATACCCACTTACTGTAAATGCTCTATCTCTATTGTCGATAGTGCTGGAGCATGATCTCTCAGAAACATGAGTTGTCTTCCCCCTAGCCACTATCGCAACCGGGTGAGGACCTATCAAAATCATCACAAAATGCTCAAAATTTCATCTAAATTCTTTAATTTTCACATATTTCATCAAGTGTGCTAGAGTCAATCTAGTGTGATTTTCTAATGGCCCTAGATACTTTAGAACCCTTTTAGGACATTCACAAAGAAATGAGACACTTCGTGAAGAAATGAGACACTTCACAAAGAAACGAGACACTTTGCGAACAAAAGGGACACTTTACAAACAAATGGGACACTTTGCAAACTTTTTTTCCAAGACCCTAAATCAACCTATCCATGCATTAAAATCATTAAATTATTACAAAATCATAAGGTGAAAGTTGTAGAATTGACTTACCTCATAATATAGCTCACCGCATGCCACCTGCTCATGAAGATCATCCAATCGTGAAGGTGTGTAATCCCATCTGCTTGACATTTTCTTCTCTCACTCATCACTTTCAAAGGTACAAGAAGGTAAAATGAATAGTAAGTGACAAGTTACTTTCTTCTCCTTCTTTTAATCCCTTTTCATCTCTTTTCACTTTTACACATTAACATAAGGATATTATCTTTTCAAGAAGTCATAATGTAGATTTTCTTCAAATCAACCTAACAGGAGCTAGGATAATCCATTTTTGACACCGTTTGATGCATTGGAATCATGATTCTACACTTGATATCATCATGTATCTATCATTATGTGGCATGGTACTTGAAAATTCCATACGATATGATGTTTCTTACTCAATGTGGCTAGATTGCTACCTTGATTCCACCTTTGAAAAGCAAGCGGAATCAAGGGGGGCATACATCTACCCTTGAATTGGATTCCTAAGAGTTAGATAAAAGGATTTTTGGGAAACCAACAAATGTGTGTTGCAGGATGCAGTTTAATGTTGTGGTTTTGTAGATAACTACACTGGGGGCTTCGTTCTCCCATTTTTTGAATATCCTTTTATGTAATAAATTTCATCATTTAGAGTCCTTTAGCTTACATATGCACATAGAGTCATATGGGCGCTAAAGTGGGGTCTAAATGTGTCGTAGAAAATTGGACCCTCTTGAGAAAAGAGACAATTTCATTCATAATTGGACCCACTTTTGAGTTCCTTCACATCATTTACCCTTCAAAACAACATTTATAGGCCCCTAAAACCCATTATTTTTTATCTAGAGGCCCATTGCACCTAAGAAATCACCTAAAACCCGACAAACAACATTTAATTCTTTCATACCCTGAAAATGCACCTTCAAAAATTAGTAGTGCGACCCATTTTCCACCTTGGGTGAATGAGTCCCCTCTGGTGGGACCCATTCGCCAAGGGTGGCAAATGAGTCCCTTTTGAGGAAAATTTCAATTTTGAATTGGAATTTGATTAATTTAACTTAAATTCTAGTGAATGTTGGCCTCCTAGGTCTAAATAATGGGAAAATAAGGTGTTTTTCCTTATAAATCCTCATTTTAAGTCATTTCACACATCTTTTTGTTATTTTTCAAGAGGAATTCCTAGAGTCAAGTCTTTCACAACAAGTCTCAAATTAGAAAAAGTTGAAGTTGTAGGGAAGCAAACTAGGGTTTTTGTAGGTCTTGAAGCTCACTCTTCTTGTCAAGATCCAACATTGCAAAGGGTTGATAATGGATGCAACTATCCGCCAAATCACACCTAGGTACTTGGTTTCATATTGATTCCATCTTTCATTTTCACTCTATCTTCAGATTAAGGTTTGTATTTTGTTTGTTTATCATTTGCATGCCATTTCATTCCCATTTTTCATGTGTTGTAATGTTTCTAGGGTTGAGATCTTGCATCATATAAATCATCTTTGCATTTCTTATTCTAGAGCAATAGAATAAGACTTTTCTCATATTTCAGATCTTCCTAGTCTTTAACACATCTAAGGCTAGGGTTTTATGCAGATTTTTCTCCTTTCAAGGTTTAATTACCCAACTAGGGGTTTGACCAAGGAAAACCCCCCATTAGAAAAACAATTTTAAGCTATTTTGTGAGGATTTTCTGAGATCTTGAGTCAGGTTTCCGTTAGAAATTATTGTGTAGGTGTCAAGGTGCAGAAAAAAACTTTGAAGTTACAAAAATATAAAAATGGACTTATTCACCATGAATGGAAAATGAGTCCCTCCTGAGGTGCAGATTTGAGTCAGATGTAGATCCAGGTTCCTGGTTGACAGAAAACAACTTCTGTGTAGAAAAATAACTTTATGTTTAGTTTAATCAAGCATTTTTATTCATTCTTTTCATCCTTTTCGCAAACAACGCCATGTTTTCAAACATAGCTTAAATCTTAGTTTTGCATTCAAATTTAGTCATATAGATCACTTAATTTCACTTAGATCATTTCATTTAACCTAAACAACATTATACATAACATAAATTGAATGAACCCCTTAGCCTTTTTGGCCCTACCTCTCTCCTTTCAGGTGAACAACCCTAGAAGAGCTAGAGAAGTGCATTGGAGCTAAAAATCTACGATTCAATTTGTTCCCTCTTTGTTTTCTTCATTTTCAATAATTGTATAGGCATACCCTACATTGATATATGCAGCAAATTAGATGAAATTAGTCAACATTACAAATACACAACAAAGTAAGATAATAATAGGAATTTCAGAAACTATGCAAGTAGATATATTTCCTAGTTGAACTAGATCTTATATGTGGTCAAATTCAATTGATGATTCCATTTGTGTTAGTTCCAATTTCACTAGAGTGTGATACGTGTGAAGTGGGCTAAGATAACTTAGCCACAATTTCTCAACCCACTCCTTTGACTCGCACCCATCCAAGGCTTGCATTGTACATGAAGAACAAAAGCATGCCATCTTTTGCATATGGATACTCCATGAACCTGCATTTGAGCTAAGGAAAGAGTGTATCTCACTCGATCCTATCAATGTACAACAATCCTCATATGGTGTAATGTTAGTATCATCCATCAACCAAAAAAAATATATGAACTAAAGACTTACCGTCATTACCTAGACCCATCGAAGCATTACACCACTTGATGATTGATTTTGCATTGGTCAACTTTGCATTGTCTTTATACTTTAACTCTTCTCATGCTAATCCTCTTTTGACACATGCTCCCCCTTTCCATGCCCAGCCTCACAAAAGTTTCTCATATGTTGAACACCTATAATGACATGCATCTTGCTCAACCAGTAGAACATGCATGAGTTCTTGAACTATGCTACACAGTTATTCAACCATATTATATGTTTACCCTATGCTATGCCCCTCTGAGCCAAATCACTATAGAACAACTAGAAGAAACCTTGCACAAACTCTAGAGAATGTGTACGATCACCACTAATATAAAAGTGGTACTTCATCAATACCTTCCTCTGGTCCTCTATACTATTAGTTGCATGAATGAATGTTATGTTCACAAATATAGAAACATGTGTGGAGTTGTAATATTGTGACTGCACCTCACGTTGTGGCTGTAGAGTGTAGTTCTCTACAAATTCAACCATTGAAACTATGCTACCAACTAGAAAGGTGTCCTTGCATAACTTGAATTGCAAGTCCAACCATCGAGATCTATGGGTATGCCTTTCCCACTCATACACTATACTGTCATGAAATGTAGACATACACTGATACACTAGAATCTTTTGAATAACCAAATCACACCTTTTTCCTTGATTTCCATATTTTGTAACATATGTCATCATTTTATACTTATGTAACTCTACTAGTTGCTTTCCCACCGCATGTGTGCTATCCATATGTTTACATACTAGCATATGTTGCAAGCCACCACAATGCTAACGTGAACCATCCAAACATGGTTTCTTGTAGAATATTTGGCCATCCTCTCTTTCACATAATTTTTTTTATAATAACTCTCTTGAAGATGTTGGTAGGCCATGTATGCCACAATCCTGCAAAACATCATTAGTATGTAAATATTAACATATAGAACTATAAACATCATAATGGTTAGAGAATTCAATATGTAATCTACAACATGTAGTGCATGTGTGATTTATATTGACATAAAAAGGTTTAATCATTTCAAAATATCTTTGAGAAATTTGAATTTGAGGATAATCCTCTTAAAATTTATGAAAAAATTGGGTTTGAGTTGTATCCAAAAAATGCTTTGGATGTGGCTCACGGTTACGACTACCGATTCTCTTTCTTACCACATCCCTTTAATTTAGAGAGTGGCCTTGTGTTATCCTTCCAATAGTCTTCAATTAGTGTTCTCAATGCTTCAACAATTGGTATATCTTTTCATGGGAGTCTCCCTAAGAATTCCCATAATTAATTTGCGTTGGTTCCCTCAATTCTTTGATTCCTTTGAATGACTCTTGATAAAGTTTTTCTATTAATTCTCAATTTTGTATTTGTCTTTCAAATGAGACGAGATCTCCTTGTTTGATTACTTACCAAATTCAATGTAATGACACAATGGGTGACATTACTATCCTTTGAGCATGAGGTCTTACCCACACTCTCATAAGCATCCATTAGATTCTTCACAATAGTATTTTCACTTGAAGCATTCAATGTTCTCAACCCAAGAATCTTCATGATGTTTATATACTTTATACCTCACATCATTTCAACAAATAGTTGACATCTTTTGGTGTCATTTATCCTTTCAAAGAACAATTTCCAAATGTTATTAGCATATCTTCTACAAGTATGTTATGGAATCTTACCTTACATTGGCTGCAAAACATTCTCATCAATATTAATCGAATACTTTGGCTTTCTATGCAAAATTCTATGTGATGTTCCACTAGGTACATACATCTCAACAATAGGAATTTCATCAATATTTAAGTGAGATGGGCTAGATCATGTACCTTTTATCGAGGATGGAATAGATGGAAAACCTTAAAGATGACATGGGGATGATGGCATACCCACTTCATCAAATGCAAGTGATGATGTACTCACAACTTGAGATGGGGTGGATGGTGTCCCTCCATATTCACTTGTGGTAGATGGTGTCCCTCCATATTCACTTGTGGTAGATGGTTTCCCTTCATATTCACTTGCAATAGAGGGTGTGTCTCCAACTACAGTATTTAAATTTGTCTTAGCATGATGCTTTTGTATTTGCCCCCTTTGTGTTTCCAATTCCTTTTATATTTTTTATGGTTGACGTTCCTCTTCAATTGGATTATTTTCATCAATCGTATCCAATTTATTCTTCAGACGATAATCCCTCATCCATTCTTGCTTATTTTCTTTATTAGTTTCGTAATCTTCCTCTGTTGTTTTATTCCTTCTTCATTTCCTTGGCATGGCAGATCATTTTTCATGTAGCATGATAATGAGACAAATATTTGTTCCTAAAAAATGAATCCATACAAATAAATGAAATCTATGTCATTCAAGGCTTCATACAAAATACTTACAATCATCCTATAGAAGAGTATTTCTAGCATAGACAAAGGTCACATAAATTTTTGGATGGAATGCCTTAAATAAATGTGGTCATGTGGCATGCCATGATTGCAAGATAGGCTCAAAATGGAAGCATGGACAAGGCATGTGAATTGTTTGATAGTAATGTTTTCATAGAAATGTATGCAAAATGTGGTGCCTTTGACAAGCTAGTGGTAGGGTTGACAAGGTAGGGGCTACTTGAAAAATTCCTCATAGAAATTGGGTCCCATAGTGATGTAGCTTGAGCTCACTCACTTGCAATGCGGTGACAAGGTAGGGGTTGTTCAAGAAATGGGGTCTCACAGTATGTATAGCTTGTCAATGTGGTATTGACAAGCTAGTGAGCTCACTAGCTTATCAATGCTCACATGAATTTTTGGATGGAATTCCTCAAAGAAATGTGGTCATGTACAACATGCCATGATTGCAAGATAGGTTCAAAATGGAAGCATGTACAAGGCATGTGAATTGTTTGAAAATAATTTTTTCATAGACATGTATGCAAAATGACCTCACTAGCTTGTCAATGCAGTAGGGTTGAAAAGGTAGGGGCTGCATGAAAAAATGCCTCATAGAAATGGGTTATTATGTGATCGTGAGCCCAACCCCTACCTTTTCAACCCTACTGCATTGACAAGCTAGTGAGGTCACTAGATTTTCAAAGGTACAACATTCTGCATACATGTCTACAAAAAAAGTATTGTCAAACAATTCACATTCCTTGTCCATGCTTCCATTTTGAGCTTATCTTGCAATCATGGCATGCCACATGACCACATTTCTTTAAGGAATTCCATCCAAAATTTTTGTAGAGACATGTATGGAAAATTTGGTAGGATAGACAATGTAATCAGTTGTTTGAAAAAATGCACATCACCATGAGACCCCATTTCTTTGAGGCATTTCTTCAAACAACTGATTGTCTTGTCTATGTTGTTTGATAAAATACTTCAGTAGACATGTATGGAAAATTTGGTAGCATAGACAAGGAAAGCAGCTACTTGGTAGAACTATTTGACAAAATACCTCAATGAGATATGTCCTCATGGACTAGAATGATTGCAGGATATGCACAAAATGGATTTGTTGAAAAGGCTTTAGAAAATTTCAAGCATATGCAATTTCTAGGTGTAAAACAAAATTCCACTACATTTTCCAACATCTCCCATGCCTATACCAAAATGAAAGCTTTGGAGAGGGGTATGCACATCCATAGTAAATGATTGAGAAATGATGTATTATTTTAAATACTTATAACTTCTGTCATATATACGTGTATACAAAATGTGGAAGCATACACAAGGTAAGTCAATTGTTTAACAAAATTCCTCAAAGAGATGTGGTTTAAAAATGTGATTGGCAAGTGTAAAGAATTGTGAAATTGAAAATGTCCATTGACAAGCTAAGGTTATAGTGACAAACAAATATTGGTGAACATGGAATATGCAAAATAAAAAAATCAAAACAAGCCAAAATAGAATAAAATAAAATATAAATAAAATGTGTAAAGACTTCACATACCTAAAAAATGGAGATTCGAATGCAGGAGTTCTACCCAATTATGTAGTGTTTGCTTCTTTCTTAAAACTCTTCAACAATTTAAGATTTTCAAAAGCTTGTTTCCCTCCAAAATTCAATTGTATATCACTCTTGAATGGAATCTAGACTTGAATTGATATTATATGCTTTTCAATGTGAAAACTCTTCTATTTCATGCAAAGGTGGTGGAAATATCATAAAAAGGGTGGTGGAATGTGAAAAACTTGCATGCACACTTCACAAAAGCATCAAAAAGATTCTTTTTATCAAAACATGTGCATAACTAGGAGAATATGTAGAATGTGGGCCTAGAGATCATGGGTATATTGATATTTTTTATCATTTTTAGAGCAAGAAAAAACATGCTCGTGTTATAACATGAGCACATTATGTCTTGATAAACAAACAACTACATCTCAACTACTCCAAAATGTGCTCACATTACGAGAAAGTTGATTTTTTATAGGTTTATTTTCTCTCTCTCTCTCTATCATTAGCCATCCATCCCCCTTATCCATCTAGGTCTCTCACTTATCCCTCAACCTTATACACTATGCCTTAAACCCTAATCCGATAAACCTTAAACCCTAAACCATAATCTCTCTCTCTCTCTCCCGCTCTCTCTCTCACTCTCTTAATTCTCTCCCTCCTACCCCCTCTCCCTATCTAAGGTCTCAATTCTCTCCCTCCTCTCTCTCTCTCTCAAGTCTCTCCCTCCTACCCCCTCTCCCTCTCTCAAGTCTATCTCTCTCTCTCACTCACTCCTTCTATGTCTCTCCCCTCTACCCTTAACCCTTAAACCATTAAACCCTCTACCCTCTACCCTCTATCTCTCTTCCACTCCCTCCCTCTCTCTCTCTCTCACTCCCTCCATCTCTCTCCCCTCTACCCTAAACCCTAAACCATTAACCCTTAAACCCTCCACCATCTACCCTTAACCCTTAACCCTCTCTCTCACTCTCTTAAGTCTCTCCCTCATACCCCCTCTCCCTCTCTCAAGTCTCTCTCTCTCACTCACTCCCTCTATCCCTCTCCCCTCTTCCCTTAACCCTAAACCCTTAACCCTTAAACCCTAAACTATTTAACCTCTACTCTCTACCCTTAACCCTCTACCCTCTATCTCTCTCCCACTCCCTCTCTCTCTCCCAAGTCTTTCCCTCCTACCCTCTCTCAGGTCTCTCTCTTTCACTCACTCCTATCTTGAGCTCCCCTCTACCCTCTACCCTTAATGCTTAACCCTCTATATCTCTCCCAATCCCTCTCTCTCTCAAGTCTCTCCCTCCTACCCCATTTCCCTCTCCCAGGTCTCTCTCTTTCTCTCACTCACTCCCTATATCTCTCTCCCCTCTACCCTTAAAACCATAAACCCCCAAACCCTCTACCCTCTACCCTTAAACCTCTACCCTCTATCTCTCTCTCACTCCCTCCCTCTCTCTCTCAAGTCTCTCCCTCCTACCCCCTTCCCTCTCTTAGCTCTCTCTCTCTCTCACTCCCTCTATCTCTCTCCCCTCTACCCTTAACCCTTAAACCCTAAATGCTTAAACCCTCCACCCTCTACCCTCTACCCTTAACCCTCTACCCTTAAATCCTCTACCCTCTACCCTTAAACCTCTACCCTTAACCTTGTTAGAAACCAAGATCTGAAATGCAAACTAGAAAATAACTTTCCACAAAGAGAAAAACAAAAAAGCAGAGAGATTGCATAAAGATGTGCAAATATTATTATTCAGGAATACTTAATTAACATATATGATTTTCTTTATAAAAGAAAAGATGCATAACCCTAATGTTATCTTGAGCAACAAGATAGCTCAACAAGATAAGGATGACAACTAATTAACCTAGGAATTAAATAATTACCTAAGTAAAGTTATGCATGTGTAATTAAATATTAATTACACTAACACTCCCCATAAGTGAAACTTAGGGAGACTAAAAAAGCATGCACCTAAAACTAAGATGAATGCAAGAAAGCATGAATGAATGGGTCCTGACAACAAGGCCTGATCAAGTACCCAAGTACAAATGCAATAATGAGGTAGAGAAGGAAAACCCAGTGGGACAAAACCCACCTATAATGAGATGACTACTGCAAAGAAGCACTAGAAGAACACTATGGAGTAACACTGGAACCACAATCCAATAAGCAAGGAAAGATACTTCTATCTACAACTGAAACAAAAAATGGAATCATAATAATGTGACAATAGACCCGATGCCACGAAACACTGGAAAAATCACAAACTGGAACAACCTAGGAATCTGTGAAGCAACAGTAGATGAGATGATGACGAAAGATGAAAACTGTGTATCTCAATGTCGATGCCAAACTAAGACTAAAACTCTTCCATGGGAAGGAGTACCATAAAGACTCTAGAACATTAACTATAAAAACATGGCCCTCAAACTAAGAGGATCTGAACCAATGTGGATCAATAACCATAATCCCTCAACTGAAGTGTGAACCGATGTGAATCTGATATGTGTCAAGCTAGAGAAAAAATGTGGCCAAAAGAAACTAAGAAACCAGATAACCCATGCAAGTTTCCATCAAAACAAGATGGAGATCAAAGTGAAAACTACACTCTAATCATATTTATTATGCAAGAAACCCCCCTGATGGAACTTTATCGCAGTTCATTTATTACAATAACCCAATAATTGTAAAAGGAGATAATGCAAATATGCATATAAATAAAATAAAAATAAACCTCATATCTATGTAGAGGACTAAATCAGCTTTCCAACGCCACAAGAATGATGAAAAAAGGATCGCCGAGTCAAAAGATATACCCTCTGGAGTGAAAACAACAACATCTGAGTTCAAGGACCTGCAAAATAAATATGGAGAAAAATATAGTAAAACCACCTACACGACTAGATCAGTGTCAGAATCATCTTTCCAACGGTATCTCTTTTTCAAAAAACAGAGATCGTACGCAAAAAATATTCCTGATTTGGTGAAAACAGCTCTAGAATGCCAAATAAGGGTTGCACGGAGCCCTGGGGGCTAAAAAAAAGTCAGCCCCTTGTCCTGTGTGCGGCCATGGGTTGGAGGGTAGGTGTTGGTGGTGGAGCCCTTGGTTGCCCATATGACCGGTGGGTATACAGAAGGGGTTGGGTGGTCAGGCGGGGGTTGGGCGCATAACGCCCGGTCCCCCATAGGACTAGAGCTGGTGCTGCAGGGCCCGCGGGGGCTGAGCTCGTCGGTTGCGCACTGGCAGAGGGCTGGTGGCTGGTGGTGGGTTGGCGGACATTGGGTGGTGCTTTCCTTTTGTACTGTGAGTTCTAGCACATTTATCAAAAGAACACATTTTATTTTATTTTTTGATTTTCGTGCCTCGGGGAGTGTGCTGGGGAGGCCGTACGGCCCCCCAAGCAAAAAATTTTTACCTTCTGGACCAACTGCTCATAAATCGACAAAACAAAGGGCATTCTTAAGGTTTTTGGCCACTACAAATGTGATGGTGACCTCCATTTATGCCCAAACTGCTATGAAAAGTCAACTACCCCCATAGCTTGGAAAAAATCTCATAACTTGAAACCCTCATGGATTTGGCAAACGATGGCATCTGAAAAACAAAAGTCAATCCTGACTTTTTCCAGTGCTCTAAATCCAATGGTGAAGCTCGATCTGATCCAAAAATCCTAATGAACTCAGGGAATGATACCCTCGAGGAATCCTGAACAAACTCTGCAAAAAAATTTCTCAAAAATCTAAGAAGGGGCTGCAAATCAAGGCTCTAATACCATGTTAGAAACCAAGATCTGAAATGCAAACTAGAAAAGCCTTCCATAGAAGAGAAAATAAGAAAAAGCAAGAACTTTGTAAAATATGTGCAACATAATATTATTCAGGAATACTTAATTACAAGATATGATTTTCTTTATAAAAGTAAAGATGCATAACCCTAATCTTATCTTGAGCAACAAGATAGCTCAACAAGATAAGGATGACAACTAATTAACCTAGGAATTGAATAATTACCTAAGTAAAGTTATGCAAGTGTAATTAAATATTAATTACACTAACAAACCCTCTACCCTTAAGCCCTCTACCCTCTACCCTCTACCCTCTACCTATTGTTATATGGAGCCTAATCAGACTCAAAGGTTAAATTTTCCCCACTTATATTGACATAGTTTGCCCCCAAATTATTCAACGGGGGTTTGGGGGCAGCACCACTTGTAGGGTATAGTGGCATGAAAACTCAAATGAATTTAATTATTTTATAAAGGCATCTAGAGTTATTTTTCTATTGGTTGACATAAAAAACCCTATTTTTGTAACCGACATAAGTCTTGATAAAATGACTAAGGGTTAGGGTTTCCGTTGATATTATATTTGTAGCATTTGAAGCGGTATTGAGTTACAAGGATTTTTGGTTGTAATCAGTTTGATTTCCTGGATAATAATATTGGACTCTATGTTGGTGGATGTAGCCCAAGTTTGGGTGAACCACGTTAAAAATTATCTCTTGTTGTTATTATTTTTGTGTATTTTCATTCCTCTATTTAATCTTCATTTGCATTTAATTGATATTTTATGCATGCAATTCCTAACACTACCCTCTACCCTCTATCTCTCTCCCACTCCCTTCCTCTCTCTCTTTCAAGTCTCTCCCTCCTACCCACTCTTCCTCTCTCAGGCCTCTCTTTCACTCACTCACTCCCTCTATATCTCTCCCCACTACCCTTAAACCCTAAACCTTTGAACCCTCTACCCTCTATCTCTCTCCCACTCTCTCCCTCCCTTCCTCTCCTTAACCCTTAAAACCTCTACCCTTAAAATTTAAACCCTTAAACCCTCTACCCTCTAACCTTAACCCTCTACCCTCTACCTTTAACCCTCAATCCTCAACCCTCTACCCTTAACATTTAAACCCTAAAACCTTAAACCCTCTACCCTCTATCTCTCTCCTACTCCCTCCCTCTCTCTCTATCTCAATTCTCTCCCTCCTACCCCCTCTACCTCTCTCAGGTCTCTCTCTCTCTCTCTCTCTCTCTCTCTCTCTCTCTCTCTCTCTCTCTCTCTCTCTCTCTCTCTGTTCTCTCCCCTCTACCCTTAACCCTTAACTCTTAAACCCTAAACCCTTAAACCCTCTACCATCTACCCTTCACCCTCTACCCTATATCTCTCTCCCACTCCCTCTCTCTCTCAAGTATCTCCCTCCTAACCCCTCTCCCTCTCTCAGGTCTCTCTCTCTAACTCATTCACTCCTATCTCTCTCCCCTCTACCCTTAACTCTCTACTCTCTATCTCTCTCCCACTCCCTCTCTCTCTCAAGTCTCTCCCTCCTACCCCCTTTCACTCTCTTAGGTATCTCTCTCTCACTCCATCTATCTCTCCCCCCTCTACCCTTAACCCTAAACCCTAGAACCTTAACCATTAAACCCTAAACCCTTAAACCCTCAACCCTCTACACTTAACCCTCTACCCTCTCTCTCTCCCATTCCCTCCCTCTCTCTCTATCTCAAGTCTCTCCCTCCTACCCCCTCTCCCTCTCTTAGGTATCTCTCTCTCACTCACTCCCTCCATCTATATCTCTCCCATCTAACCTCTACCATCTACCCTTAATCCTTAAACCCTCCACCCTCTACCCTTAACCCTCTACCCTAAACCCTCTACTCTCTACCCTTAAACCCTATACCCTCTACACTCAATCCAATACCCTCTACCCTCAATCCTTAAAACTGTTGGAATTATACCTCAATCAATACAGGCTAAAACCTCCATTGGAGCAAAGTGGGTATGACATCTATCATGTATGGCCGACTAGTAGCTTTGATACATTCTATTTTGAACAAGTCACTGTGACCTTGCAGAAGTCTTATCAAATGCTTATTATTTGGAGCCTTCGCTATGACATAGTGTATTCGCTATGACCTCTTATCGCATGGAGTTCTTTGTTCGACATGCCATTCAATCGTAAATCAGGGAGACTCATGACGACCACGGGATTCAGGATAACCTATGTCTGTTCGGTGAGAAGTCTTAGTGAACAGTGAAGGAAACGCCGATGGGGACACATCCAAACATTCATCGAAGTAACTCAAAGTGATCGGGGAAAGGTCTTAGCGAGAGTGTTAAGTCTTGCCGACCGTTCAGTGTTTGGTGTAACTGGAAGGGTTTCAGAGAAATGTCTTAGCGACTGAAGGATGTCTTGCTGATAGCCTATGGCTATTGGGGTAACCTGAATGATCTTGGGAAGAAGTCCCTGTGAAGAATGTAAGTTTCGCCGATGATAAGGGATCTTCGATATAACTCTTGGCAATGGATGAACACTTCAGGGTAAGTCTTGGAGTTTGGTATGTTCTCTTAGGGAAAGATGTAAGTCTTGCCGACTATTCTTTGGAGCTCAATATGACTTGTGACTTTGGTCTAACCTTTGGTGACTCGCTATGATCTCCTGGTGAAAGGGATAGGTTTGGGCGACTGCTTGGTGATTTGGCGTAACACATGAAAGCTCGATAGGACGTCTTGGTGATAATAGTAACTCTTGGCAACATCGATATGAAGGTTATGTGGCATCAGTGAGACACTGTTAGTGTCTCACTGAGATACCAACACAGTACGAATTCTATTGACCAATTGACCATCTTATGTGGAGTCTCGTGGACCAATAGGAGAAGCCGAATCTGAATAGCTAGAAGATTG
Source organism: Sequoia sempervirens (assembly GCA_007258455.2). Lineage (NCBI taxonomy): Eukaryota > Viridiplantae > Streptophyta > Pinopsida > Cupressales > Cupressaceae > Sequoia > Sequoia sempervirens. The sequence goes on along the minus strand of VDFB02000008.1, from coordinate 184,393,757 downwards.
TTCATTGCGACGGTTCTTTGAGGAAGCTCAAAAGACAGAGATCGACATGGATATACTTGGTGATTGCAAATTGTGATCGGTTGGTTTGAAGGTTGGTTGCATCGACGGATTTGTTGAGTGATTGAATCGGTAGATGAATTCTATTCTGTGTAGACTGTAACTAGAAGGTTCCCATACAAGATTGTTCATGGTGAATGCTGCTGTAAACATACATCAGAAAGATAAGTCTGAAACTTGTATGTAATTATTTGTTACTGTAATACAAAGTGACTTCTCTTGGTGTGGTGGGTTTTTCTCCCATAAGGGTTTTCCCATGTATATTTGGTGTTCTTGTGTGATTGTGAAATACTTTGTTTTTGTTATCTGCCTCATAGTGCATCTTAATTGGACTATAAGTGTAAATTTTAAAGTGTATCTACATTCTTTCTTGAGGTATTGGCGTTAGGAGAATTGTTACCACATCTAATTTTCCTTACAAGTGGTATTAGAGCCTGGCCAGTTGTGTTATCCTTGTGGGTACGTTGGGTTTTTTAGTCAATTCTGTTCAGTGGGAGTCTTGTAGAGTTTGTTATTTCTTCTTACAAGTTGAGATGGCTAGCATGTCTAGAAAGTTTGAAAAAGAGAATTTCAACGGCAGTAAATTTGAGTTGTGGAAACTCAAGATGGAGGATCTTCTAGTTGATCGAGATCTTTGGATTGCTATGTTTGGAACTAAACCTATAGGCATGAAGCAAGAAGATTGGGACCTTGCAAATAAAAAGTCTAAGGGGATGATAAGGCTCTACTTGGCAGACTCTGTTCTTCTTAATGTACATGAAGAGAAGACTGCATCTACCTTGTGGAATAGACTGGCGTCTATTTATCAGGGGAAGTCCTTGGTGAATAAACTGTTTCTGAGGAAGAAGCTATATTCTTTGAGAATGCAGGAAGGAGGGTATATGGATGATCATTTGAATGCATTTAATATGCTATTGCTCAATTGACATTTGTTGGTGTAAAAATTGAAGAGGATCAATGTATGCTATTATTGTGTTCTTTGCCAGACTCATGGGATCATCAGGTGATGGCTATTGGGAGTACAACATCCAGTTTCAAGATGGAAGATGTTGTTGGTTCTTTGCTGTCAGAAGAGATGAGAGGGAAATCTTCTAAGATGGCAAAGGAAGCTCTTGCTGTCAGAGGAAGATAGAAAGAGAAAGGCAAGAAGAAGGACAAGAAGTCTAAGTCGAAATTAGAGGGGAGATCAAAGTCTCCTGGCAAGAAGTCCAAGGTGAAGTACTGGAACTATGGGCAACCTGGTCATGTCCGAAAGGATTATAAAGAGGAGAAAAAGAAGAAGAAGGGATCTTCCACTAATGGTTCTTCTCATAGTGATGGTGACGAAATCATTGCAGCCTTGGCTACTCAGCCATCAAATGATGTCTGGCTGATTGATTCTGGAGAATATTTCCACATGACATCTCATAAAGAATGGTTCATGAAGTATGAAGAATATGATGGTGGAAAGTGTACTTGACAAGTGATTCAACTTTAGAGATAGTTGGCCATGGAAGAGTCAGAATACAATTTTCTGATGGCAAAGTAAAGGGAATTAATAATGTTATGCACATACCAGTTCTGGCTCAAAATCTATTGTCTGTAAGTATGTTGAATGATATTGGAGTACAAGTTACGTTCTCTAGAAATGGTTGTAAGATGACTAGAGGTTCAATGGTGCTAGCTAGAGGTGCTCGAATTGGTACCCTATACAAGTTGGATGCACAGGTTGTTCAATGCAACAGTGTCTTTGGGAAGTCACTGAAAGCTACTCATGGAGGTAAAGAGGGAAATATCCCTAATTATGTAAACTCTATGGAAGTAAAACTTCCTACAAAGAAGACTATGCTTTGGCATCATAGGTTAGGCCACATAGAAGAAAAAGGTTTAAAAACCTTGAAGAATAAAAACTTGATTGAGGGGCTTGAAGATTGTAATCTTGAATTTGAATTTTGTGAACACTGTATATATGGAAAGCAGCACCGTGTTTCTTTTTATTCCAGTCCTCACAAATCTTCTGGTTTGCTAGATTATATTCATTCGGATATGTTTGGTCCAGTGAATGTTCCTTCTTTGTCTAAATCAAGATACTATCTATCGTTTATTGATGATTACTCAAGAAGAGAATTTGTATATTTTTTGAAAAGTAAATCAGAAGTATTCAGTCAGTTTAAAGAATTTAAATTTTTTATTGAAAATCAGACTGATAGAAAAATAAAATGCTTGAGGACTAATAATGGCGGTGAATTATGTTCTGATGAATTTGAAAGATACTGTAAAGACCATGGGATCAAAAGACATAAGACTACAGCTTATACTCCATAATAGAATGGAGTTGGAAAAAGGTTCAATAGGACAGTGATGGAGAGAGCATGAAATATGCTTAGTAGTGCTAGCTTGGAGGAGAAATTTTGGGCTGAGGCTACTGCTACTGCATGTTACTTGATTAATCGATCTCCTAATTTTTCTCTTGTTGAGAAAACACCTTTGGAAGCGTGGTCTGGTAAGAAGCCCTCTCTTAGACATATTTGAGTCTTTGGCTATGAGGCATATGCATATGTGCCAGGTGTGAAAAGATCTAAATTGGAGAACAAGGCTATTAAGTGTATTTTTATTGGCTATAGTGCTGTCATAAAAGGATACAAGCTTTGGAATCCTGAAATAGAGAAGGTTGAATACGACAGAAGTGTAATCTTTCGTGAGCTGAAATCTTTCACTTTGGATCTGCAGTTAGAGACAAAGTGAAAAAAATAAGGATGTATCATTAATTCCTCCTACACCAGAGAAAGAGGAATTGGAAATTCAAAATGTACCTGAAACTGAGGAGAGCTCGAGCAGTTCTGAAAGTTTAGAAGAAGAAGAACAACCTCAACCTCAGCCACTGAGGAGGTCAACCCTAGAAAGGAAACAACCATATAGGTATGGGTTCTCATTGATTGATTCTACTTGTGCCTATTCTTTAATTTCTAGCACTGATGAGACTAGGACTGTAAAAGAGGCATTTAAAATGTCTGATTCAGATTCTTGGTTGGAAGCCATGAATGAAGAGATGGCATCATTAAATAAGAATGAAACCTGGAATTTGGTGCCCTTGCCTAAAGATAGAAAGGCAGTTGTCTATAAATGGGTATTTAAGAAGAAATTTGGTCTGGATGGCAGTGTAGAAAAGTACAAGACAAAACTGGTTGCAAAGGGTTATTCCTAGGTAGAGGGGATTGCTTATGGGAAAATATTTTCTCCTGTAGCAAAGCTGACATCTATCAGATTTCTTTTATCACTTGCAGCAGCGTATGACTTAGAGGTTGAATAGATGGATGTAAAGACATCATTTCTTCATGGTGATCTTGAAGAAGAAATCTATATGTCCCAGCCTGAACACTTTGTTGAGAAAAGTAAATAAAAACTAGTATGCAAACTAAAGAATTCTATGTATGGGTTAAAGCAATCACCTAGAATGTGGTACCAGAAATTTGATACTTTTGTATTGTCTTTGGGATTTGTGAGATCAAAATCTGATCACTGCGTATATTATAAAGCTGAAAGTGATCAAGTATTTGTTATTGCTCTCTATGTTGATGATATGTTGTTCATAGGCAATAGTAAGCTAATGATTTCTGATCTTAAGTCTCAGTTGTCTGCTAAGTTCAAAATGAAGGATCTTGGTGTAGCAAGGTATATTCTGGGGATGGAGATAAATAGGGACAGGAAGAATAGAAAGCTTTGGCTCAATCAGAGTAAGTATGTCAAGACTGTTCTTGAGAGATTTTATATGAATGATTGCAAACAGCTAGTGGTTCCAGTCATGCAGGGAATGAAGCTATCTGTTGAGGACTATCCAAAATCTCCTACTAAGATGGAGGACATGACTAGTGTACCCTATGCTAGTGCGGTTGGTAGTCTCATGTATGCGATGGTCTGGACAAGGCCAGACATTTTCCAAGCAGTGGGAGTACTTAGTCGGTTTATGGCTAATCTGGGAAGAACACATTGGGATGCTGTGAAAAGAGTTTTCAAATATTTGAAGGGCACTTCAGATTTTGCTTTGTGTTACCATGGGAACTTGGTTGAATCATAGAGGACTCTTAGTATTCATGGATATGTAGATTCTAATTGGGCAGGCGACATTGACAGCAGGAGGTCCACCAGTGGATACATTTTCATGTTGAATGGTGGTGCAGTGAGTTGGATGAGCAAGCGGCAAGTTGTAGTCACTTTGTCCACTATGGAGGCTGAATACATGGTAGTTGTGTGAGTGAAAATTGTATCAATATATATGAAATCAAATACATATTAATAAGACATTATATCAGAAAAACTAAAAAAGAAACAGAATAATCAAACCCTAACAACTTCCCGAAATTGTCTTATCTTCCTCTAACTCCAACGTTTTGTTGGTTTCGAATGGCTCTTAGATCAGTAGATCAAGCTCAACAAAATGACAGCTAAAGAATGAGATTAAAAAATGCATATTATGCTAAATGCAAAACTATGCTAAAATGCTAGGATGAGAATATGGCTGTGATGCTAAAAGACTGTAATTGCATGAATTTTTGAGTGTTTTTGTATAAATGCGTGGGTAACAAAAGCTTGGATTTGCGCAGGCTTTTATAGAGTTTTCGAACGGGTTTGATTAGTTGATTCGATAAACAGTCTAGATTAAGCTTGTTGGAATAGATGGCGGGAGATTTTTGAAAGTGGAAGAGAAGATGGAAGGTTTCCCTTTTCTTTCAATTTTCGTCATTGAGATTCGAAGGGTGAGTTAGCATGAGTTAGAAATTAAATTAAATATATTTATTTAATTTGGAAGTGGAGATGAAAATGGAAACCCACACAATTAAATAAATCATATTTAATTATGTTTTAGAAAATGAAATTAGGGTGAGGAAATATTAAATAAAATATTTAATATTTAATTCGATTATGGGATGGAGAATATTCCATTATTCAAATATTCAAAATATTTAAACTTTAGAATAGAATGATAATCAAATATAAATAAATTATAAAAATTTATTTAATTTAATCAAGGGGAAGATGGAAATGTTAGTAATTAAATAAAATTATTTATTTAATTAAGGTAGAAGAATTAGAAAATGAACGATATAAATAAATAATTAAATTTATTTATATGTAGATGACATTAGAGGAATTAATTAAATAAATCATATTTAATTAATTAACAAGCTTAATCATGACCATTTTTAAACGTATACATTTTGCCCCTCTTTGAAGTGATGTGTAAAACACATTGCTTTAAAGAAAAAAAAAAGATTTTTTTTTTGGCCCCAGATATGCTTTCGATATTTTTGCTGATGATGCCCCATCGGGAGGTAAATTACAAATGAGAGAGAGAGTAATTTAGCTCGCGATAAATGATGAAAAAGAATGTCCATTTTGAAAATAAAGTCAAATTTACCATTGTTTGACCTTTAAAAGGTAAAAAGGTTGAAAGAGACAAGTCATTTACACTTTTGACTTTGGTGAATACTGTAGCTCTGAGAGTGACATTGCGACATAGAGATTCCTTATCATCGCCACTGATTCAAGAGATCTCGTAGATACCAGAGGCCAGCTGCATATGGACCACCAGTGAGTTGATCTAACCTCCTGTGCTTTCAATTTTTTACGTTTTTGCATCAAAATTTAATGTTTTTCCACGGTTTTAGTTTTAGAAAATGATGTTTGCGTGCATCTAGGAGAGTTTAGGCACTTTAAAAAAAAAACAGGCGCGCTTAGGGTAGAAACAAACACGCATAGAGCATAAATGTTAAACAGCTAGGGTAAAACCAGTTTGGCGCATCCTGTAAAAACTAGCGCGCATATAGGGCAGGATAGGAAATTTTAGGGCTAAAGTGCATATAGGGAAAACAACGGCTCTTAGAGCAAAAACGTGTATCTAGTAATTAGAGTCACGCTTAGGATGAGTAAAGTTGCGCATACAAGAAAACGCGCATAGGAGGTCTGTTTGAGTGCATCGGGCAAAAAGAACGGCACATACGGGATTTAGCACATCCCGTGAAAAGAATGACGCATATATTGTTTGAGCACATAGAGTTCACAGAATGGCGCATATGGTAAAATAGGAAGAATTGATGTTTTGATGATAGTAATGTGAAAATGATGATTTGTATTGTTTCCTTAGTCGATAGATAATTAAATTGTCGTGTCATCATGCTGATATGGATAAAAATGATGATTGATTGATAACTTTGCTTTCTAGGGTAGAAAACAAAGAGTAATTGAACTAATAACTTTGCTTCCCATGAATGAAAATCAAAGAGTAAATAATTGATAGGACTTCTGATAAATTTTCTTTCTGCGATAGAAAACAAATAGTGATTGATTGTAGAACATATTTGATATGAGATCCAGCTAGATAGATTGTGTATTGGTTTCTGTGATAGGACTGATTGTCTGATATGGGTCATTGATTTGATGCATTAATATGAGTCATTGATATGGGTCTGATGTAGTTCACCGATATAGATCATTGATATAGGTCACTGATATAGGTCACTGATAGATCACTGATAGATATGAGTCTAATTGATGTTGTTTGAATGATTGAGATTGAATGATTAATATGATTCTGATGAATTATCCTTGTGATGAAAATAAGAGATTTTCAAAAACCTCCAGATTAGAGAGTGATATTCGGCAGGATGGGATAGGATTCCCAAGTTGACACCTGCTGACATAGCGTTGATAGATACTTGCAGTTTGAGATCCTTGTTGGTGATGCCGCTGAGTCGGGTCAACAGAGGATTGTTGACAGCACTTGCAAAGCGATGAAACTCAGAGCACAACACCTTTCACATGTCGATCGGTGAGGTGATAGTGACTTTTGAGGACATGTACATGATCTTAGGTATCCCCGTGGTTGGTGCCCTTGTGTATTACAATCACAAGGAGCTTGGGGGTATGAATACTTTGAGGAGAGTGTACGAAGATGCACATATAGCTGGGTACTGGGTACTATGGGCTGACTTTTGGGGATATCCAGCCTTGCCAGCAATTTTGGGTGCATTTATTGGAGGTCTCCTTTGTCTGGATCGCCGGGCAAAGGGATTATCAGTGGGATGGGGCAGGAGTCTAGAGTAGATGTTGCTACAGCTGAGGAGATACGTATGGGGGAGTTGCATGCTAGCACATCTTTATCATGACTTGCATCAGGTAGTATATAGAGGTTCGTCCAGTTTGTCTTGTGGGGTGATAGTGTTGCAGATTTGGGCATGGAAGCATTTTGCTATGACAAGACCGGCATGCCCCAGAGCTAGGCCACCATGCAAGCCTTATATATATACCTATGCTATGTTCCTTACCCAACCCAAGCTGGGTAAGGTGGATTATTAGAGGCAGCTGCTAGATGATATGAATACAGTTGTATGGAGACCGTATCTTGATTGCGAGCCATGGGCTACAGATGATATAGAGATGCCATATGTATGCATTCCTTGGTTCCTGATAGGGAGGACTCCCTTTATTTTGGAGAGGTTTCTGGCATTGGGGGTGTAGAGGGAGTTCAAATTCATGTAGGGGATGCCACAGGGGGTTGCACATTACGCCCGGAGCAGAGATGAGGCCAGATGGGGGCCATGTATTTTTGATCAGGCCGCATATACAAAGTTTATTGCATTAGCACCTGAGGCATGGGTTGATAGGCGAGACATTGTGGATGCTGGGATGTCTGATGAATACTCTGCATATTTTCACATGCATCCCTTTCCATGATTTACTAGTCCTGATGAGCCAACACCTATTTTGGTAGCACCACAGCCAGGGGCAGTGAGACAGGAGGATGTGGCTGGTGGTGAGCAGGGAGTAGTCAAAGGGGAGGAGGTGGAGAGTGGAGATGAGGAGGGGAGCTCCGATGATGATGATGGAGATGATGGCGGGGAGGAGGGCCAGGGGCTAGGGAGGTCGAGGCTGGATATTCTGAGGGGTGTCTAGATTATGTGGCGGCCGAGGACAGGGATTGGATGACGGGCAGTGATTCAGATGGCATCCTCCTCTCAGCAGGGGCAGATAGCCACTCTTCCTACCCAGGTGCAGACATTACAGGGTTAGCAAGGACAACTACAGAGTCAGCTGGCACAGGCATTCATTGTGCGGTTATAGGCACAACTAGCACAAGCACAGGCACAGGCACCTGCATAGGCACCTGCCCTAGACCCATAGTTAGCCCAGGTGATCACAAAGAGGGATGCATTCAAGCAGAGGGCCGTAGAGGCTGAGGGAATTGCTCAAAGACTGATGGGCATTGTAGAGAGTGCATCACTGCGGGATGCCATTGCTGAGGGCATGGAGATGGCGCAAGAGGCTGAGTATTATAGAGTGAGATACAAGGAGCTTTGTCCTCCAGAGCGCAGAGAGCCATACCTACGGTCCCATAGCAGAACCAGGAGTAGATCACGGACACACACACAGAGCAGGGGAGTGACTGGGCCTTGACAGGATCCAGATGCAGGCACTAGTGGTAGGCCACCTCCTTCTAGACTAGCACCATCAGGGGCATCGACCAGCTAGTCTCGTTATGTATATCATTTTTGGAGCACGTATATGTCATTTTTTATCATATCCGATGTATTGTGTTTTGGACATTTTAGTTTCATTGGACAGTTGAACATTTGTATCATTTTTTATGAGCGATGATATGTAGCGGTGATGATTATTTTTTATGATGATTTGATGTGTATTTATGATATGATGATGCATTTATGTCTATGTGTTTATAGATTTTGATATGCATTTGAATGAGTTAATGGCTAACATGATGTGTAGGATGATTTGATTATGATGTTATTCATTATGATGATGATGATGTGATAATGTGTACTAATGATGTCATGCAGGTGAATGATTTATGATATGTATGTATGTTTATGTTTTTCAATGCAGATAAAAGATGATATGATGAAAAATGAATGTCGTGTTCATGCTATGCATTATGATATGTTGTGATGTGAAATGATATGAGTAGATAGTGTATGATAAAATGATATGAATGCTGATATGAGATTGAGATGAGTAAATAGTGATGCATGATAAAATGATGTGTGATGAAATATAATGATTGGTAATTAGAATGAATGGATAAATGAAATGATAAATGAGATTATAATGAAATGAAATGATATGAAATGATATGAAATTAATATGAGATTATAATGATATGAAATGATGGATGTTAATGAGATGTTAAATGATAATGGATGATAAATGTAATGAATGAATGGATGCAATGATGAAATGATATGAAATTAATATGAAATGATAATGAAAGCAATAATGAAATGATATGAAACTAATATGAAATGATGATGGTAATGGATGCAATGATGAAATGATATGAAACTAATATGAGTGATAATGGAAATGCAATGATGAGATGATATGAAACTAATATGAGTGATAATGGAAATTCAATGATGAGATGATATGGAACTAATATGAGTGATAATGGTCATGCAATGATTTAAATGGTAATGATAATGAAAGTGAAATGAAATGAATGAAATGACTATAATGGTGATGATAAGATGATAATAATGATAATGAATGAAATGATAAAATGTCAATGAAACTAATATGAAATAATAATGAATGAAAAGAGGAAATGATAATGGAATTAATATTAAATGATATGAAATGATGAAATGATAATGGATGCAATAATGAAATGATATGAAACTAATATGAAATGATGATGAAAATGCAATGATGATGAAATGATATGAAACCAATATGAAATGATGATGAAATGATGTAATGATGATGAAATGATATGAAACTAATATGAAATGATAATGAATGCCATAATGAAATGATGAAATGATAATGAAAATGATAATGCTAATGGAATGATGATGAAATGATAATGATACAAATGTGTGCATTGTCCTCCACAAATAGTCCAAAGAAATATGACAACCATTGACCTTTCAAAAACTCTTGATGTAAACCCAATATGTAGTTACGTACAATGACCTAAAATGCAACTAAATGAACTTACCATTTTGTTGAGCCTTTTAGTGAGCCTGCTTAAATCATCATAGAGTGTTTGAAAATGTTGGAAGTGTGTACAAGCATCAGAGGGGAAATTAGCACCAATGATGACATGAGTACAACTTTCATGATTTTTGATATAGCAAGTGATGACAAGCATCTAGGTATAATTAAACCAAGATGACCTGAGCATTTGCGTGAACAGACAAAGACTAACCACCATATGATGCAAATGTGGAACTATCATCAATGATAAACATTGGAAAATCATGTCTCGTGACATACTTGCAACAGATAAATGATTAACCTCAATACAACAGACAAAGAAAAATCATCCTCTTTTCTTGCCACTCTAGTTCAGTACATCATCGAGTGTGCTTCAGAGAAATGATATCGAAAAATTAAACAACCATTGTTCAAAAATGAAATACTGTGATTCCAAACATTAGTCAAATTAGAGATCATCCATATATGAGTCATGCTAAGGTACACAACTGAAATCTACTGTGATATGGATCAATGATTGGATGTTTTGGTTTGATTTGATTGTTTTGTTTTGCGTGATTGGCTTCGATGTCATTGTCTCACTTGTTGAAAGTTGATTTCCCCCAGTATGCTCCATGTTTGCCCTTGGTATCAACATAACTTGCTGAAATGAATATGTACAAAAATCAAGCCATGATAAGATGTTATTGCTCGAGGTGAATGAAAGCACAGTGCTGGTGTGACCCTAAGATGATGGAAATGATGCATGAAAATGAAGGCTAAAGAGTTAAGTGCAGAACATGAACTAATAGATGGAGAGCCCCAAATAGCGTCTGTTTGCCAGATTTTCACTTTTTTTTTATTGCATTTTTCTTGTTAATAGACTATCTGTTTGCCAGGTTTTCACCCTATGACAGTTTTTTTTTTTTATTTGTGCACTACCAAGATGCCTCTTTGCCAGGTTTTCACCAGGGTAACCATTTTTTTAGGACTTTTTCTAACTTTTTTGAATTTTTTCAGGACTTTTTCTAATTTTTTGAAATTTTTCAAGACTTTTTCTGATTTTTTTGAATTTTTTCATGACTTTTTGATTTTTTTTTATTTCTTTAGATCTTTTTCTGATTTTTTTAATTTATTTTTTGTATTTCTTGAGATCTTTTTCTGATTTTTTGAATTTTTTCAGGTCTTTTTCAAAAAAAATTGGATTTTTTCAGGTCTTTTTCTGATTTTGATAACTGCCTTAGACATAATACTTTTTTAGGTGCATGATGTTGATAGGTTCGTCGAACAGGTCCCCTTCTGGCATTGATAGTTTGTAGGCTCTTGAACCATAGACTGCAATAACCACATAAGGACCTAACCAATTTGGTTCAAACTTTCCTTTCTTCTCTCTATCTTGCTGATTGCGTGGGTTCTCTTTCAGAACAAGATCACCCACCTGAAACGTACATGGCTTTACTTTGTGGTTATAGCTACGAGACATCATTTGTTAATATGCTTTCAAATGATCAACTACTCTTTGTCTCTTTTCATCTAGGAGTTCCAGTTCTTGGAGTCGGGAGACTCTGTATTCATCATTTGTTGTGAGACCTTTCAATGATACTCTGAGTGAGGGAATCTCTACTTCTAAAGGTAGTATGGTTTCTACTCCATAGACAAGAGCGAATGGTGTTGCTCTTGTTGGTGTGCGGACATTGGTTCTATAGGCCCATAAGGCGGGATTAAGTTGAACGCATTGATCCTTCTTTGAATCATTCACAATCTTTTTCAAGATTTTCAATATTGTTTTATTTGAGGCCTCTGCTTGGTCATTCCCTTGTGGATAGTAAGGTGTCGAATTTCTATGCTGAATGCGAAATCTCTCACAAAGTTCATCAACATTCTGATTTTTGAATGGATGTCCATTATCTGTAATAATGGAGTTGGGAATGCCATACCGACAGATAATATAATTAAGTATGAATGATGATATTTGTTTGCTGGTAACTTTAGTAAGAGGGACTGACTCAAACCACTTGGTAAAATATTCTATAGCTATGATGATGAACTTATGCTTGTTTGATGAAAAAGGGTGAATCTTGCCCACTAGATCTAACCCCCATTGAGAAAATGGCCAGGTTGGTGTGAATGGTTGAAGTTCCTGTGCAGGAGCATAAATGAGATTCCCATGAATTTGACATTTTGAGCATGTTTTCACAAAATTGAATGATTCCCTCTCCATTGTAGGCCAGTAGTAACCCATTCTAATCAATTTCTTGGATAAGGTCAGTCCACTCAAATGAGTACCACAGATGCCACCATGAACTTCTTGTAAAGCTTTGTCAGATTCCTCACATTCAAGATATTGAAATAAAGTACCATCAAGACCACGATGATAAAGGGTGTTAGCGATAAGAGTGTAGCAAGCGGATTGGCAGATAAAATTGTGTTTTTGGTTATGGGATAAATCAGGTGGTAAGATATCATCTTTGAGATAGGCATATTTTTTTCCGTACCAAGGTGAATTGGATCCTACCAAGTGGCAAATGATTTTGCTTTCAGGTGTATCATAAGCAGGTGTAAATGATTGTTCCACAAGAAATTCATAACAATTTTGAGTTTCAGGGAGCTGTAACAATGATGCGATTGTAGCCATGGCGTCAGCTGCTTTGTTATCCAGCCTTGGAATTTGTGTGAATTTTATGTCCACAAAATATTTCTTGAAGTCATCAACCATCTTTTTATATGGTAATAGTTTCTCATCTTTGGTTTGATAGTCATTATTGATCTGATAAATGACTAGCTGTGAGTCGCCATACACCTGTAATTCTGTGATTCTCCATTCCAGTGCTATTTTGAGTCCGGTGATTAATGCTTCATATTCGGCTATGTTGTTTGTGCATGGAAACATCAGCCTATATGATCAAGGAATGGTGTGTCTTTGAGGGGTGACAAAAAGTATGCCTACCCTCGATCCATGTTGAGTGAAAGAACCATCAAAATATAAATACCATGTTTGTTTAGATTCTAGAGTAAAAACATCAGCATCTAGAAATTCAATGTGTAGAGGATGATCTGCTTGTAGTGGTGCTTCAGCTAGTTGATCGACAATAACTTGTCCTTTGATTGCCTTACGATCAATATAATGAATGTCAAACTCACTCAGAATCATTACCCACTTTCCTAACCTTCCTGTCAATGATGCTTTGCTTAACAAATACTTGAGTGGATCAATCTTTGAAACCAGATTGATTGTATGAGTTAGCATGTAATGCCGAAACTTTTGTGAAGCGAAAACTACTGCCAGACAAGCCTTCTCAATAGAAGTGTAGTTGAGCTCATGACTTGTTATTGTTTTACTGATGTAGTAGATTGCACGTTCCTTTCCTATAGAGTCTTCTTGCACTAGCAGTGCCTCCAGAGATGTTTTTGTTGCAACAATATATAAGATTAGGGGTTTGTTTGGATTTGGTGGTATGAGAACTGGTCGAGTCATCAGATACTGTTTGATTTGTTGAAACGCTAATTCATATTTGTCATCCCATTTGAAAGGAACATTCTTATGTAGTAGATGTGTGAAAGGTAAACTTTTGTCAACCAATTGTGCAATGGACCTCAGTATAGACAGCAGTCGTCCCTATTGTGATCTTAATTGACTGGTGTTATTTGGTGGAGGCATTTCCATAATTGCTTGTACTTTTGCAGGATCTACTTCAATTCCTTTTTATAAAACAATGTACCCCAAGAGTTTTCCAGATTTGACCCCAAAAACACATTTCTTGGGGTTGAGGCGAACTTTGAATTTCTCTAATCTTGCAAATATTTTGGATAAAATTTCAAGGTGTCCTTCTCTGGTGTATGATTTTTCCAATATGTCATCTACATAATCTTCCATGAAGACATGCATCATGTCATGAAAGATTGTAGTCATGGCTCTTTGGTAGGTAGCCCCAGCATTCTTCAAATTGAAAGGCATGACGTTCCAACAATAAGTTCCCCATGGACATGTGAAAGTTGTTTTCTCTTAGTCTTCAGGTGTAATCTTGATTTGGTTGTAACCAGAAAAACCATCCATTAATGAATACATGGCATGGCCAGTTGTCAAATCAACTATGGTGTTGATGTTTGGTAGTGGGAAGTCATCCTTAGGACATGCTTTGTTAAGATCTCTGAAATTTGTGCATATTCTCACAGTTTTATCTAGCTTGGATATAGGAACAATGTTGGAGATCCATTTTGCATAGTCAATTCGTCTTATGAATCCCACATCAAGGAGTTTTCTCAATTCTTCTTTAACCAATAATGCAACATGAGGGTGCATCTTTCTAAGTTTTTGTTTCACCAGCTTGGCCCCTGGTTTGATAGACAAGTGATGCATGATAAGATTAGGATCAAGACCAGGCATGTCAGCGTAAGACCACACAAAATTGACTTGATTTGCTTTCAGGAATTCCATGAACTCTAGTATTTCTTTCTCTGTCATTGATGCAGCTAACTGTAAAATCCTTGGTTTGTCTGAAGTCTCAAGATCGATAGCATTTGTAGGATCAATAAAAATAGGCGATCGCTCATGGTAGTGCTTTGGGAGAGTGTCAAGATTCCCATCGTCTGGTGCCTCAAAGAGGTTTTCACCATCAGATACGCTCTTTATTTTATCTTTTGTTTGATCTAATACTGTCAGATTCTGGTTTTCACCATTAGATCTTCTTTTTTTGTTTTTACTTTTGCAGCTAGGAGACTTGACACTCTCCTGATCAAAAACTCTATGTCAAAAATTGCTGGTGGAACAATCATTTGTATCATCTGTGGAAAGGAAGTTTATGATAGCTTCATCATTTGGAAACATAGGTATATCAATAGGTTTAGTTGAGTCCCAATCAATGAGATCAGGATAAATCAAAGGTATTGGATCGTCAGGTTGTGTGAAATCGGCTATGGTTATGGTCATAATGGAGTAGTCTATAGGATCTGAGGTGTGAGGTGGGTCAATGATGATACTGTCCTCATGATAATCTTGTTTGTTTAGATTTGACTCAGTATCACTAGAATCATAGTCGATTTGTGGTTCAGATTCTTGTGGTTGGGACCCTGAACCTTGTCGTTCAATTAAAGTTGGAGTGTATTGGTGTATTACATCAACCTCTTTGTCTCTCCAGAACTCATCATTGTAAATGGTGTCCCATTCATATTTAGCAGAGTCTATGTCAAAATTGTTGTCCAAGAAATTTTGAACTGTTGTCAAACATGCTTCTTGTGAATCTGAGCTTTCTTGCAATGCAAAGACAATGCCATGCAGTTGTTTGGATGTGTTTTCTTTGGAGTGAGTATCATAACCTAATCCAGTTTTTTCTTTTGCAGCGAGTCTGCAGAGGTAAATGGGTTCAACTACTCCTTCCTTCCTTTTTCCGATAGGCCCTTCATCATAACCCATCTTCTGCATGATTGAATACCCTTTTCCATATTTTTCTGTGGGTAATTTGATATTAGAGATTGCTTCATCTTCATCTTTATAGAGTTAGTTTAGAATTTCTATATCCTCAGGAATTTCCATGGGGAATTTTTCTTTGATGAATTGTCCATTAAATTTTGTGATTGGCTCTATTGGTGTTTGCTTTGATGTTGATGCTCCTGATATTTGATGTTCCTTGATAGATGGTTGTCCATGTGATCGAGGTGATGTAGGTAAATTGGCAAGACAAAGAGAGTATTCTCCAACTCCATGATCCTTGAATTTCATCTTTTTTTCAAAACTATTGGTCAATTGACTGATTTGTGTGTCAATCTTTAGAGAAGTATTAGCATGAGCTTTTCGATTGTTAGGGACCAAAGTATCTTGACTGGATTTTATGTTGGCACAAGTTTGAATATTGGAATTATCAGCTGGTATTGTGATTTCCTGTCCATCATAAGGAAACTTAAGACATTGATGATAGGTTGATGGGACAGCTTGCATTTTGTGGATCTAAGGATGACCCAACAACATGTTATATGCAAGATCACGATCCAGTACTTGACAGAAAGTATTCTTAATAACAGGGCCCACTCTGATTGGTTGCATGATTAGACCCTTGGATGCTCTTTCTTCATCATCATAAGCTTTTATGGTAATCTTTCTTCTGAAATCAATGGAATCCTCATAAAATCCTAAGGACTTAACCAACTTCATGGTACAGATGTTCAAACCAGTGCCTCCATCTATTAGAACTTGTCTGATACAAAACTTGTGAACCATGACTTCTAAGTACAATGATGAATTATGGGGGTGAGTTATGGAAACATCATCTTTGTCAAAGAATGAAAGACAAGTGGGTGAGGACAAGTGTCCTACCATGGCTTGAAATTGATTCACATCTAGGTCAGTGGATACATTAGTTTCAATGAGGGCTTTTTCAAGAATTTCTTTATGAGCTGGAGAAATCTTCAATAGTTCCAGAATAGAAATTTGAGCGGGGTTTTTCCGAAGTTGGTTGACCAAATCATATTGATGTTGAGGTGGAGGTTCAGTGGTTTTTGAAGAGGCGCCTTTTAAAACAACTTTAGCTTGCGCTCTTGTTGTTGTGTTGACTTCTCTATATTCTACCTTCTTGTTGACTTTAATGACATTTACCCGCTCCTCGTCTGTGTAGAGATGATTGATTATATGATCATCATTGATATGATTCACATTTTTTTTAGAAGACTCACCCTTTTGATAATTGGGCAATGGATTATGAAATGCTTGGTGGTCTGCGTTGGTTTGTTGATTTCCTTCTATTGTAATGATGTCATTTTCAATTAAGACTTGAATGGCATTCTTCAAGGCTTGGCAATTGTTTGTGCGATGACCTTTACATCGATGATAATCACAATAGTATGCCTCATTCCATGATGGAGGCTTTACACTGGGTTCATAATTTCATTGAGGCAGCAAAGTAATGACATTTTTGGCCATCAACTCTTTGAATGTTGATTCTAAAGATTGTCCCAATGAAGTGAAAGTTCTTCTATTTGAGAAGAATGAAAATCTTTGTGGATTTGAATTCGAGGTGTTCCCTAAGGAATTGTGATTGTTATTGGTTCCTCGGTAACCCTGGTTGTTGGAAATCCCTTGATGGGGAGTAGAGTTTTGATTTGTATTGTTCCTCGGAGGATGAGGATTATTTCCGTGATTTGCAATCGATTTGACATTGTTGTTGCGACTGTTTGGAGTACTGAGGACAAATGGTTTGGTCGAGGCATGATTTGCATCAACAACACCATCATTCACCATATTTTTGTTGCGAGTCCAGAATTTGGACTTGTCTTGATTATTGTGATGGTTAGATGAGCTAGGATTTTCTTTGTCATGTTTGATTATTCCTCTTTTGACCAAAGAATTTTTGATGGTTATGGCATCTTCAATCATTTTCTCAAAAGAAGGAGGACAATGTAAGTTCAAGTGATAGCTCATTTTTGAATTTAAACTATTAATGAAAGTAACCATCTTTTCCTTTTCAAGAACAGGACGTGGATATCTGGAAAACATTCTTCTCCATCTCTGAAGAAATGTAATGAAAGATTCACCAGGTTTCTGTGCAACCTTGCAAAGATCTATCATGGTGATCTAATGTTGTATGTTGTAGGTATATTGTGATATGAATAGGTTGATCAATTCTTCAAATGTCCTGACGGGAGGTGTGATCTTAGATAACCATTCCATAGAGTGTACTCCAAGGCTCCTTGGAAACAATCGCATCAAGTAAGTGTCTTCATGAGTGAATTCCAATGTCATTTTTCTGAAGTCTCTAACATGATTGATTGGATCCGTTTTCCCATTATAGCGATGAAATTTTTGGCATTTCACAATGCTTGGGAAAAGGAATCATGTTAAGATTTCTATCAAAAGGATAAGGACAAATGTCCTCGAGAGTATATTTCTTCATGGTTGTTCCCCCTTGTAATTCTTTAACTTTTCCTTGAAGTTCCTTGATTTTTTGGGTCAAAGCACTAAGATAAAAAAGGGGTGTCTCTTCAGGTTTATTTTTCAAGTTTTCAATGACAAAGTCCTGAGGCAATTTAGCCCCTTGTTCGGCTAGATAGCAAAAATATTTTTCCTTATCTCGCTGCAAGATCTTTTCAATGGCTTTATGGAATTTTGGATCTTGCTCAGCTTCTCTAAGACATTCCTCATCTTGTTCCTCATCACTATCTATTTGTGTTTTGTTCATGTCTTTGTATTGGTGGAACGGATTTTCTTCTCTATTGTCCATGTTTTTGTTAAAAAGTGGATTTTGATTTATGCTGAAAAGGGGATTACTGCTTTCTCCTTCTTCTTGAGTGTTCTGAATATGAATTTCTTTTTGGGTTGTATCCTTCAGTTTATTGTGTTGAGATCTTGTGGAGATAGGCATATGAATTTGAAAATTTCCTCTAAACTTAGATCATGGTTTCCGACAAGTGTGATGATGATGATTTGATAAGATGCGGAATCTTATGATAAGATCAAGGATGCTCCTAATTTATTGATTGTGGCTTCCAATTGATGAAGGATTTTAGAATCCTATTGGGGAAGTTGAACCAAAAACTAGAAAGATGTTTTGAAAGGTGCACTCTAAAAGATTTTGATCTTCGTTTTTAAAGAAATTCTCTCAAGATCTTTGAAGAATATGACTGGGGTGTGAAGGATATTCTATAGAAGGTTGTGGTATGTTGTCAAATTCAAGAGGTTGGTTATGATTATGTCGTTGTGATAGAGCTAATCTCTGATAATAAGCTCGAGAATCTAAGGGATCTACAACATATTCATCAGTGTATCCTCTAACAAAATCCTAATATCTGTGAAGAAATCCTTGATAGTGAAGCAAGACTTGTCGACTTTTGTACAAGAATTTTCTCTTTTGTAGTGTTTTCTTGTATCCTAATGGTTTCTTGGGTTTTCTTATCCTTTTTGATACTGATTTCTTGGGAAATTTTGTTGATTTCCAATCTCTAAGCATGGGAATGTTATTGGGAATGTTGTTAAACCAATGGTATGAAAAACTCTTAAGTGGCTTTCAGTTGTTATTCTTCATGTTCTTTTTTGGATGATCTCTTTATCTGAATTTATGTGATGGAAGACACAACAAATTTTTTGAAAATAGTTGTTCTTAAAGCCCTATACTAACATGAAGTGTTTGATCAAGAAAATGTTTTTCATCAAATGTTTTCACGGGTCTTGCACATGTAAGACAATTCAGACAGACTCACTCTTAAATGCTCAAGTAGGTTATTCTAGTAATCAATAGCCCACATATTAGAACTGCGTCGACTCACACAGCTGTGTCACCCCTGAAGGGGCGCCCGTGTTTTTGTCTTTTCTAGGCACGTACTCAGAGTTACGGAAGTGGATACCGGATCCCCTGAGCAAACGATCCTTGGAAGTTATATGGTGAGTGTCTTGGGGGAAGATTTTTCCCTCCCCTTGCACTGTGATTATTAGAATGTTTGGAAACTGACTCGGCTGGCCACTACACTAGGTTCATAGTAAGGATTTCCATTCGGTGCAGCAATAATAAACTCCCTCAGGAGACCTCCCAACCTTTAGAACAAAGGCTTTGGGGATGGTTATCTTGCACACTACCGGAAAAAGAGGGTTTCCCCAGATTTGCTTTAAATTTTATAGTGGGGCGGAATAGCCTGGCTTTGGCTTGAACCCACTTGATTCGTTCTCGTAGGATGAGTACTTTTTCCCACTACGATAGGCTCTCTAGAAGATGTAATTAAAGTAGTAAAATTCATGAAATGAAAAGGCAAGTCAGGTATTCTGATCACCTAGTTAAGGGGAGAGCATAGACCTATTGCCATAGTCAAAGCAAGCAGATGTTCTTTTTAAGTTCCAAATCACAATGATCTAATCTAAGTGAAGATATTGCTTCACCAAAAATAGATTGTTCAATTTTAACTACAAGATCATTGTTTGGTGACTATCCTAGATTGCTTCATTTTATTTAGATGTAACTACCCTAGGATTGCTTCATTTTAAACTTTAGAAAAAGAAAAAGAATTATGTCTGCAGAAGGCGTCAGACTTAGAATTCTGTATTTTTGTTACAGTCTATATGCGCCCGAATAGAAGCTATATGCGCCAGAAGATATATGCGCCGAAACAAAGGGTATATGCACCTAAATAGAAACTAAATGCACCAGAACAGATGCTATGTGCACCTAAATAGAAACTAAATGCACCGAAATAGATGCTATATGTGCCTAAATAGAAATTAAATGTGCCGCAAGAAAGATTTAAATGCTTTAAAATAGTTACTGTGTATGCCAAAAGAAAGACTCTATATGTGCATAAACAGTCACAGGATGCACCTAAACAGTCACGAGATGTGCCTAAACAGTCATGGGATGCACCTCAAATCTTGCAAAAAAAAAAGTTAAAATCCCCGTATGCGCGTTAGAAAATTTTGAATGTGCCTAAACACCAATTTTTTTCTTGAAAGCAGATTCCAGAATGCGGAAACTGTCAACAGAAACTTGCAGAAAATGTTAAATTCATGGATTTGAGCCCCACGGTGAGTGCCATTTTATGTGTGAGTAAAAATTGTATCAATTTATATGAAATCAAACACATATTAATAAGACATTATATCAAAAAAATTGAAAAAGAAACAAAATAATCAAACTGTAACAGCAGCTTCCTGAAATCATCTTATCTTCCTCTAACTCCAGCATTTTGTTGGTTTCGAATGGCTCTCAGATTAGCAGATCAAGCTCATCAAAATGACAACTAAAGAATAAGATTTAAAAATGCATATTATGCTAAATGAAAAACTATGCTAAAATGCTAGGATGAGAATATGGCTGTGATGCTAAAAGACTATGATTGCATGAATTTTTGAGTGTTTTCGTATAAATGCGTGGGTAACAAAAGCTTGGATTTGCACAGGCTTTTATAGAGTTTTCGAACGGGTTCGATTGGCTGATTCGATCAATGGTCCGGATTAAGCTTGTTGGAATGGACAGTAGGAGATTTTCGAAAGTGGAAGAGAAGATGGAAGGTTTCCCTTTTCTTTCAATTTTCGTCATTGAGATTCAAAGGGAAACTTCCATTTCGAAGGATGAGATGAGAATTTGGAAGGGTGAGTTAGCATGAGTTAGAAATTAAATAGAATATATTTATTTAATTTGGAAGTGAAGATGAAAATGGAAACCCACATAATTAAATAAATCATATTTAATTATGTTTTAGAAAATGAAATTAGGGTGAGGAAATATTAAATAAAATATTTAATATTTAATTCGATTATGGGATGGAGAATATTCCATTATTCAAATATTCAAAATATTTAAACTTTAGAATAGAATGATAATCAAATATAAATAAATTATAAAAATTTATTTAATTTAATCAAGCGGAAGATGGAAATGTTAGTAATTAAATAAAATTATTTATTTAATTAAGGTAGAAGACTTAGAAAATGAACGATATAAATAAATAATTAAATTTATTTATATGTAGATGACATTAGAGGAATTAATTAAATAAATCATATTTAATTAATTAACAAGCTTAATCATGAACATTTTTAGATGTATACAACAGCTGCTCATGCTTGTAAAGAAGTAGTTTGGTTGAAACGTTTGTGTTCTAACATTGGTTTTGATGCAGGGGAAATAACTATTTTTTGTGACAGTCAGAGTGCAATTTGTCTGGCAAAGAATCCAACTTTCCATGCCAGGACAAAACATATTGATGTACAGTACCACTTTGTACGAGATATGGTGGAAGATGGAAAGGTCAGTTTGGAAAAGGTTGATACTCTAGAGAATGTTACAGATTCATTGATGAAGCCAATGAGCACAGACAAGTTCAGGTGGTGTGCCAGTTCAATGGGCCTTAGTGCCCATGATTTTTAGTAAGTTATGTTGTGCTCTGGAGGTGCCTGTATGATCTTTTTCAAGTGGGGGATTGTTGGAATTATGCCTCAACCAATACAGGATGAAACCTCCATTGGAGCAAAGTTGATATGATGTCTATCATGTCTGGCCGACTAGCAGCTTTGATACATTCTATTTTGAACAGGTCGCTATGACCTTGCAGAAGTCTTGTCGAATGCTTATTCTTTGGAGCCTTCATTGTGACATATTGTATTCGCTATGACCTCTTATCACGTGGAGTTCTTTGGCCAACAGGCCATTCAATCGTAAATCAGGGAGACTCATGATGACCATGGGCTTCAGGATAACCTATGTCTGTTTAGTGAGAGGTCTTAGCGAACAGTGAAGGTCACGCTGATGGGGACACATCCAAACGTTCATCGGAGTAACTCAAAGCGATCGGGGAAAGGTCATGGTGAGAGTGTTAAGTCTTGCCAACCATTCGATGTTCGGTGTAACTAGAAGGGTTTTGGAGAAATGTCTTAGCGACTGAAGGATGTCTTGTTGATAGCCTATGGCTATCGGGGTAACCCGAATGATCTTGGGAAGAAGTCCCCACAAAGAATGTAATTCTCACCGATGATAAGGGATCTTTGATATAACTCTTGGCGATGGATGAACACTTCCAGGTAAGTCTTGGAGTTCAGTATGTTCTCTTGGTGAAAGATGTAAGTCTTGATAACTATTCTTTGGAGCTCGATATGACTTGTGACTTTGGTATAACATTTGGTGACTCGCTTTGATCTCCTGGCGAAAGTGATAGGTCTGGGCGGCTGCTTGGTGATTCAGGTAACACAAGAAAGCTCGATAGGACGTCTTGGCAATAATAGTAACTCTTGGCAACATCAATATGAAGGTTATGTGGCATCAGCGAAACACTATTAGTGGCTCACCGAGATGCCAACACAGTGTGAATTCTGTTGACCGATTGACCGTCCTATATGGAGTCTCGTGGACCAATAGGAGAAGCTGAATCTGAATAGTTGGAAGATTGTTCATTGCGATGATTCTATGAGGAAGCTCGACAGATAGAGATCAACATGGATATACTTGGTGATTGTAGATTGTGATCGGTTGGTTCAAAGGTTGGTTGCATCGACGGATTTGTTGAGTGATTGAATCGGTAGATGAATTCTATTCTGTGTAGACTGTAACTAGAAGGTTCCTGTACAATATTGTTCATGGTGAATGCTGCTATAAACATACATTAGAAAGATAAGTCTGAAACTTGTATGTAATTATTTGTTACTGTAATACAAAGTGACTTCTCTTAGTGTGGTGGGTTTTTCTCCCATAAGGGTTTTCCCACGTATATCTGGTGTTCTTGTGTGATTGTCAAATACTCTATTTTTGTTATCTACTTCATAGTGCATATTAATTGGACTATAAGTGTAAATTTTAAAGTGTATCTACATTCTTTCCTGAGGTATTGGTGTTAGGAGAATTGTTTCCGCATCTAATTTTCCTTACAAAAACCTCTACCCTCAACCCAATACCCTCTACCCTATACATTGGACCCTCAACCCTAATCCCTCAAACCTATACCCTAAACCCTCTACCCTCTACCCAAAACCCTCAAACCTAAACCCTTAAACCCTAAACCCTTAAACCTTCTACCCTCTATCCTCAACCCAATACCCTCAATTCTCAACCCTCTACCCTATACATTGAATCCTCAACCCTCATCTATCTTTGTCCCTCCCTCCTCTTCTCTCCTTCTCTCTATCTCACTTCTCCCTCCATCTCTCCCTCCATCCATCCCTCCCTCTCTACCCTAATCCCTCAACCCTATACCCTCAGCCCCGTTAACACTCAATCCCTAAACCTAAACCTAAACCCTCAACCTCAACCCACCCACATCCCTTAAACATAAACCCTCTACCTTACCTCAACTAGCCCTCTGCCTCAGCCTTAAGAAACTTAAAACCCAAAGTAAAATATCAACCTAATCCCTCAACCCCTCAACCTTAATCCATCAATCCTTAAAGCACCAAACCCTCAACCACACCTGTGCCTCAACCTCCAGCCTTCTTCCTCTACCCTATACATTTACGGACTATCCCAGCCCTAATCCATCAACCCTATACCTCAACCATCTACCTCAACACTTAAAATCACAACCCTCAGCCATTAAGCCTCACCACTCTGCTTATACATTAAACCCTCAATTCTCAACCCCTCAGCCTTAATCCTCAAACCTCATTATCAAACCTTAAACCTCAACATATACACTCTACCCTATATACATTGGTCCCTCCAACCTAATCCTTCAACCCATATACCCTCAAACCTATACTAAACTCTCTACCCTCAACCTAAGCCCTTAACCTTCTGTCTCTACCCTTAACTATGTCTCCAATTCCCATACCTCTACCCTATACATTGAATCCTAAACCCTCATATATCTTTGTCCCTCTCTCCTCTTCTCTCCTTCTCTCTATCTCACTTATCCCGCCATCTCTCCCTCCATCCATCCCTCCCTCTCTAGCCTAATCCCTCAACTGTATGCCCTCAACCCTTAAGCCTCAACCCCTCAACTCTTAAACCCCTAAACCCTTAAACACTTTTGTCCTATACCCTCTACCCCAATGCCTAATACCTCAACCTTAAACTTGTAAACACAAGTAAAGCTCTCTACCCTAATCCTAAACCCTCAACCTTAGCCCTCAACCCCTCAACCTCAACCCTTAAACCCTAGAAACCTAAACCCTTTGTACACTCCTACCCTATACATTGGACCCTCAACCCCTATACCCCTCAACCTCTACCCTCAACACTTAAAATCCCAGCCTCAACCCTTAAGCCCTAAACCATCAACCGAATACCATAAACCATCAACCCCTGGGTCCCTCGGCCCTATACCAACTCTCAACCCTATGCATTTGAACCTCAACCCTCATCTATCTCCTCCCTCCCTCGGGTCACTCCCATCCTTCTCTCTATCTCATTTCTCCCTCATCTCTCTGTCATCTCCCTCCTCTCTGCCTAGTCCCTCAACCCTATACCCTCAGCCAGCCCCAAACCCTTAAACACTCAACCCCTAGGCCTAAGCCGCCAACCTCAACCTAAACCCACTTAAAACCTCTACCTCTGCCTTGAATTCTAATCCCTCAATGCTTAAACCTTAAACCAAATTAAAATATCTACCTAATCCCTCAATCCTTAATCCCTTAACCTTAAGCCACCTCAATCCTCAACTCTATCTCCAACCCCTCCCTCAAACCTCAACCCTCAACCTTTCAACCCTAATCCCAACCCCAACCTATACCTCAACCCTATACCTCAACTCTCTGCCATAACTTTCAAACCATCAACCCCTCAACCTTAAACCCCTCTACCTAATGCCTCCCCACTACCCTACATTAATCCCTCAGCCCCTGATTTTCAACCTCAACTTCTGCCTCTACCCTATACATTGGACCCTCAACCCTAATCCATCAACCATATACCCTCAACCCTCAACCCTAAACCCTTAACCCTAAACCCTTAAACCTTAAACCCTCAAATCTTCTACCCTCTACCGTCAACCCTAATCCCTCAACCCTATACCCTCAACCCCTATCCCTCTCTTTTTATCTATACATCTCACCTCTCTCTCCCTCCCTCTATCCTATCCTCTCTAATTGTCTCTATCTACCCTCTCCCTCTTTCTACATACCTTTCACTCAATCAATCTGCACCACTCTCTTTCACACACTCTCTCTCTATCTCCATCCCACTACCTCTCTATCACTCCCTATCTCTCCCTATCTCTCAGGTCTCTCCCTCCCACCCCCTCTCTCTCTCAGGTCTCTCCCTCTAGCACCCTACTTAGGTAACTCTCTCTCTTGCTCTCACACTCCCTATCTCTCACTCCCTCTCTCTCCCACTCCCTCTCACTACCTATCTCTCAAGTCTTTCTCTCTCACCCCCCTCATACTCTCAAGTCTCTCCCTCTATCACTCTACCTAAATAACTCTCTCTTTCTCCCCCCTCTCTCTCTCTCTCCCACCCCCTCTCTCTATCTATATATATATCTCCCTTAATCCCTCTCACCCTACCTAGGTAAGTCCCTCTCACTCCAACCCCTTCTCTCCCACTCCCTCTCTCTTAGGTCTCTCCTTTTTGCCCCTTCTCCCTCTCTTAAGTCTCTCTCTCACTACCTCTCTCTCTCTCTCTTAGGTATCTCCCTCCCTCTCTCCCTCCCACCCTACCTAAACAACTCTCTCTCTCTCAAACTTCTCCTTCCTTCTAAAGACAAACATAAATACATGCATACATACTTACATACATACAAGCATACATGTACATATGTACATAGAATCTTACATACATACATACATACATACATACATACATACATACTTACAAGCATGCATACATACATACATACATACATGACATACAAGCATACATACATACAAACATACAAATATATAAACATACATTCCATAGAGCAACATTTAACAAAAAGAAAGCAATAGCGTGAGCATGTTATAATGCACTTGTGTTATGTCTTGATAGACATGTCTTGCACAAATACAAAAACCATGTCAAAACCAAGAAATAACATGAGCGTGTTATAACATGCTTGTGTTATATCTTGCTTTGGGAATCCCCAATCCTTGGGCTTGGTATTTTCCCTGGAATACTAACACAAAGGCTTGGAGGTCCTTCCTAATGTCCAAAGACGTTTTGTTGCAAATTCTACAATATTTCACATAATTGGGTTCATGCTCACCATTAGGATTGCATGTGTTTCAATGTTGAACAAATCAAACACCTAGGTAATGTTAGGCTCTCTCTTAGATATCTAACGATGTAATTTTTTTCACTTTTTGACAATGTTAAGTCTTTGATCTATAATTTCTTTTGTTTGTCTCTTTTATGAAAAAAACTAGTGTTTGGTGGTTTTTTTGTTATAAGTTAACTATTCATTGAAATTTCAAATAAATTATATTTTTAGAAACTACACTCCATTCTACACATATTAAAAAAAAATCAATTGGTTTCCAAAATTTGTAGGGGTAGCACGTCGGCCAAAATTATTTTTTTCAGGAAGTGTCCACTTTGAAAATTAGTAAAAAATCAAATATTAATTAAAAAATTATCAGAAAACTCGAGCATAAACTACATACTGTTAGCTAATTTTCCACTAAAGTGATTTTAAAAATACTTAAAAAAAGTTCACCATGTTAGGTATCCACAAAAGTTGATATGTTATGTTTTTCTGATAAAAATAACACCAATTTATATGGTCCCCTCTTTTGAACCCCTTAATCTCAACCATTTTCAAAATAAATAAGTAGTTTAGAAAGTAGACTTGGAGCACTACGATCCTTGTTTTTGTTGCATCTCAAAATTTTGAGTGTAACTATCCTCAATTTCACATCGAAGGTCAGTATTTCCTAATTTTAAAAAAAATGTGGTCACTTAAGCCCTCTTTTTGGCCCCCCATGTTTTTGCACTTACCATAGGTAAGTTATGCTTTTATGCACCTATGTCAAAAGCTCCTTTTGAGTGTCTCAATGAGACTCATTCACCCTAGGGTGAATGGTTCTTGCCAAGATTTTTTGAAAATTCAAAATTCTAATATGTAGCCTTTGATATGCTCTTCCAACCTCTACCTTTCAATCCTCACTTCTAGTTTTGTACCTACAAAAAAAACTAGAAATTTTGGTTTTCTTGTATTGAGGTTTTCCTTGCTCAAACTCAATGTTTATAAATTAAACCTTGATGAAAAATATAGATCTAGAATCTGAAAGTGTGTGTGAGCCCTAATCTTAAGTGTGTCTAAGATTGCTAGAGCTAAGATGACAATAAACCCTATTCAAGTGTGTTAGAATAAGATTCCTAAATGAACTTGAATGATGAACACAAGACCTAGTTAGAGAGAAGTTAGATCCCCTAATACATCAAAAATCCAATTACACCTTGCTTTAGGTGGCTAGTAGAATGAAGATAGAAGATTGGATCAATAGGAAGCAAGTCATTAGATCAAGAGAAATGGCTAGTTGCATGTCCCAAAACCTAGAATCCATCATGATCCACCATAGGCATCAATCTTCAATCATGAACAATGCTTTATCAATCTTCACAAAATGAACTTGAAGACCTGCAAAAACAATTGAAAATGTTACTCCAAGAATTCATCTTTTCTTGCTTGAATGTTATCCTTGACCTTGAATGCAAATCTTTTGAATAACGTCTTGATCTCTTTCTCAACCTAGTGTAAAATGGTGAAAAGACTAGGCTTTATAAGCTTCCTTTATAATTTCTCGATTATTAAATCCCAAACATGAATTTAGGACTTTAAGATGCCACCAAAAACATGTTTAAAATTTGAATTTGTGATCTTAAAGAGGGCCCATTCACCTAAGGGAAAATGGGCCCTAACCTAAATTGCAAGGATTTATTAATTTTGGGGCATTAAATTAATTAAATATTGTAGTGTAGAAAAATGTATCCCTCTCAATCCTAGTATAGGTTTTCTAGGTAGGGTCACATGCGAGCCAACATTAGGTTCATCAAAATGAAATGAAGAAAATGGTGGTTACTATGTTTTGGGAGATATAACTACCAATTTCCTACAAGTTTCATTCAAGGAAACCTTAGAGATCTCAATCTAGGGATCAAATGAGGGAAAGAGATCTACATTAAGGTATCCAAGGGGTGTGATTAAAGACAATAAGGGGGTTCAACACCAAGCAAATGCTTGGAAAAAAAAGTAATGTAAATGATATGCAAAACATAATGATATGACCTAGAAAATGGAATTTAAAATCATGTAAACAGATCGATAAACATAATATAACAAAGAAGTACGTGAAGAAATGAAGATGACTGAGCAAGGGCTAAAAGCCTTGAAAACTACTATTTTTAAGGTGTAATGGGACTCATACACTAGGATGATTTAGTCCCAATATAGGGTTTTTGGGCAGGGTCTGCAGCCTACTAGTGATTTGTATGGATCTACAAAAGACTACCAAAAATAGTGTACTAGGACTCATACGCCTAGACTATTGCAAAGTGTCCCATTTTGTTGTGAAGTGTCCTAGGAATAGAATTTTGAACCAAATTTTTTTGATCCTTTGAAGATGGATTAAATAAGAACTTTCCCACTATTTTCATGTAAATAGGCTGGATATTTTTCTCTAGATCTGAGTTTCCATGAGCCTTGACAACTTTTCATGACAACTTTGACAACTTTTTCATTTTGGTACTTTTGAAGGCTTTAAATCCACTTTTTCTTCAACCTATAAACTTGCAATCACACAAAGAGAGAGAGAGAGAGAGAGAAAGCATTTTTTGTTAGGGAATGGGGGTTTTCCCTGGTCAAACCCCATTTTGGTAATCAAACCTTAATGAGAAATCAAAAATGAAACATAAGATGAAACTATAAAACCTTGTTTGAAATATTGTAGAACTACAAACAAACATGAAGTGGCCTCAATGATTATAGATCTTGATCACATTAATTGATTAGAAACAATGCTTGAATGGGATCTTGAATTGATCTTCAATGCTACATCACAATGTTAGCTCAATAACATGCATGATGCACTAAGTCTTTGACATGATAATGGATCTTGAATTGTTGTAAGAATCTTCTTCAAATATGCCTTTGAACGCTCTTGAAATTATCTAGAATGTTCTTGAATGCTCTTGTGAACTCTTCTAAAAGTGTTCTTGATTTCTTATGAAATTCTAGGATGAAACTATGTGAAATAACCTTATATTTATACTTTTTTATTCCAAATTTATCAAAATTACAACACTACAAGCTAACATTAGATCTAGGAGGGTAAATTCCCACTAAGAATTGAATTTAAAATAGGTCCTAATTAGAGTGGAACTCACACTAGTTGTGGCATATGAGTCCTAGTGGCTTAAACACAAGACATAAACTCCAAGAAGTGTCTTGTTTAATGTGAAATTCAAAATCATGTCCCAAGACCTAGGTGGGACTCATACACCCAAGGTAACGTATGAGTCCCAAATCACTAGATCTAGAACACATGACCCAAAACACTAAATCATGGTTGGTAATTCGATAAGTGTCAAGATTATCCTTGGAAAGATGCATTTAATAAGGCTTGTGGATGCAAAATAGGACCAAATAAGGCATAAATAAGCTTAATTAATTAAGAAGGCCTTATATTAGTGTGAAAGTGTTAGGATAAACATTAGAACACCCTCAAGAAGGCACAATTGGGTTTATTTTATCATTAATTATTCATTCCCAAATTAAGTGTGAAAAAATTCTACGTTTTCTGCACTACATTTAACTCCCACTTTAGTGAGAGGAGGAACTTGAGCTTCAAACTCATACGAAAGTAGACATTCAAGAGGGGTCCAAGTGTACCCATAATATCAAAGGAGGTGGTTAATCCCCCAGAATCCAAGATCCTATGTCAAACCAACATAAGCACAAAGGCACACACACAAGGTGTACAATATGCAACAAAACAAGATACACAAATATGTAATGTCAGACATAAAGATGAAAGAAGAAAGAAAGAAAAGGTGGATCAGGCTTCGATCATTTGTCTCACATGTTGTGGATTAGATCTAATTTTTTTGTTTATTTAATGCATGCTAACTTTGAGGCAACAAAACTTTAGCCTATCTATTGGGTGAGCATCCAATAAGGGTGGCTTACAAGTGGAACACAATGTCCACTATGCAAACCAAATGCATGCTCACAAGGGCTATTGGAACCTCAAGTTGTCCACTATGTGAGCCCCAAAAGAGGTGAGACATATACACACATGGCTGGTATGTGCTCACATACACAATCAAGTGGCTATGGGAAATTCATGCCCAAGTTTGGTTCCCATATGTACAACCATACTAGAGCTATACCTCTTGATAAATTTGATAAGGTGCCACATAACACGACAACAAGATTCATGACACAAGAGAATCTTTGTATGCTTGACACCCATGAACAAGCAAGATGGATCCACATGCAAGCAATGTGTGTTATGCAAGGTGCGCATATAACAGATATTGTAAATGCAAAATAGTGTAAGGTACATTCAAAAGGATTTTTCTTAGTTCATGTAAGATATCTTCTCAGGGAACATTGTGCCTAATGTCTCCAAGTGAGGAAAAATAAAAAAATATCACTCTTGAAGGATATCAAACCCTATAACACCACCAAGAAAAAGAAACATCATAAGAATAAAGAAAAATCGCATGGTGAAACATGAGTGTCAATGTATTCCCCTACTTTAAAGTAGTTGCTAACACCATTGTTATGAAAAATTGCTTTAAAGGAGAAGAAGACATGAGAACTTGTTCAGAAATCCCTATGTCAAGTTATATTTTTTTGAATGTACTACATCATGAAAAGGGGTTGCATAACTCAATACATCACATGTGAGCAAGCTTGGGATGTGGAAAACATGCCTTAAGTTGGATCACATGTAAC
Organism: Sequoia sempervirens; assembly: GCA_007258455.2. Lineage (NCBI taxonomy): Eukaryota > Viridiplantae > Streptophyta > Pinopsida > Cupressales > Cupressaceae > Sequoia > Sequoia sempervirens. Next base: position 184,362,458 of record VDFB02000008.1, on the reverse strand, counting down.
GTACTGAGTTTTGGGGGAACCCGCTTATCCATGATGCAGTTTTATTTAAGAACATATGTCTTGGCATAACACTTTTCAAACAACCTCTCATGTCTTCTACTTTAAAGAAATTGCTCATAGCAATGGTGTTAGCAACCACTTTAAAGTGGGGGCATACATCAACACTCATGTTTAATTGTGCAATTTTCTTTATTCTTGCAATGCATCCTTTTCTTGGAGGTGTCATTGAGTTTTATTTCCTATAAGAGCATGATATTTCTTTGACTTGTACTTGCTTGGAGACATTAGGAAAAAATTTCCCTAAGAAGAGACCTTACATGAACTAAGAAAAATCCCTTTGAATGTGCCTTACACTATTTCACATTTACAACAACCGTTATATGGCCACCTTGCATAACACACTTTTATTGCCTATGGTGCCTTCCTGTTTATTCATGAGTCTCAAGCAGACAAATTTTTTCTTTTGTTGTGAATCATGTTGTTCATGTTGTGGCACCTTATCAAATTTATTAGTAGGTATATCTTTAGTATGGTTGTATGTATGGGAGCCAAACTTAGGTGTGACTTTCCCATGGCCACTTTCTTGTGTGTGTGAGAACATATCGGTCATGTGCATATGTGTCTCACCTCTTTGGGAGCTCACCTAGTGGATGGTCTAAGGTTCCACTAGCCCTTGTGAGTGTGCATTTGGTTTTCATAGTGGACAATGTGTTCCACTTGTAAGCCACCTTTTTTTGGATGCTTGAACCTAGCAGACAACCTGAAGTTCTGTTGCCTCAAAGTGAGCATGAATTTTTGGATACAAAACTTAGATCAGATTCATATCATGTGATGCAACTGGTCAAAGCTTGATCCACCTTCTCTTTCTTTCTTTTACTTTTGTCATTGTGTCTTTAACATTGCCTGTTTATCTTGTTTTGTTGCATATTATACACCTTGTGTGTGTCCCTCTGTGCTTATGTTGGTTTGACGTAGGATCTTGGATCCTAGGGGCTTGACCACCCCCTTGATCTTTTTCATCCTAGACCATCCACATCGATACACACAGATCCCTCTTGAATGTCCACTTTAGTGTGAGTTTGAAGCAAGTTCCTCCTCTCACTAAAGTTAGGGCTAAATGTAGTATAGAAAAATGTATCCCTCTACATTTTCGCACTTAATTTGGGAATGATTAACAATAAAATGAGCCTAATATTGCCTTGATCCATTTTTTTAATGTTTTTTACACATTCACATTAGGTTTAGGGTCCTTTTAAACTAAATTGACCTAATTTTTCCTTAGTTTAGTGTTGTAAAGTGTATTTATTTACACCTTGATATTAAGTTCTAGGCCCTCTTACATTTATGACATTCATATAATTATTAATAGGTCTCTAAGACCCTTTATTATTCATCTCAAGGCTTATTTCAATTGAGATCCTAACATAACCAGCAAATACACTTAATTTCCTAACTCTGACATTTCCTCTATCCAAAAAGCCCTAGTGGGACCCATATGTCACCTTGGGTGCATGAGTCCCACCCATATGGGACCTATATTCCACAAGTGGCGTATGAGTCCCATTTGTCCCCTTTTTAGGGTTTTGAGTAGGAAATCAGGGTATTGAATTCAAATTTCATGTATGTCGGCATTTTCGATCTAATAAATGGTAAGTTATATAGAGTGCCTATATGAACAAGGTTTCAAATCATTATTTCACCTAAGAATTCATTATATCAACCTAAGCTATCAAGAGTAAATCATTCCAAGACTTCACAAGAGCATTATAGAGTATTCAAGAGCATTTCTAAGGCATTCAAGGGAAGATTTCTTCATCATTTTTTTCAGCAATTCAAGATCCATCATCATGTCAAGATCATAAAGCATCAAGAATGTAGTTGAGCTAGCATTGTGATGTAGTATTCAAAATCCAAGATTAAGCATTGTTCTACATCTAATTCAAGATCAAGGTCTACATTCTACATGGCCACTTCATGTTAGATTGTTGATTTACATCTCAAGACATCATTCAAGGTATCATTGTTCATGTTTCATCATAAGGTTTAATTACCTAAATGGGGTTTGACCAAGGTGAACCGCTATTCTCTAATAATCAACAATATTTTCCTTCTCTCTACATGTGTGATTGAAGATGTAGGTGCTTTGAGGCTTGAATATCCTTTGAAAATTGAGTTTTCAAGTTTTCACAAAGTTGTTATTTTCATGGAAAGTCACCTATGGTGCAGGGGCACCAAGAGCATTTTATGTAAAAGTTGAAATTTGAGGAATTTTGATAGTTTTAGGGTGTGTGAGTCTTTTTTTGTGTCAATAAGGTCATAATTGACCATATATTATGTAAGTAGGAGTCATGAAGTTTATTTAGTCATATTTTTGCAAACTTGCAAAATGTTGTTATGTTGAAAAGTTGTAAATTTGTAAAAATGCAACTTTTGAGGGAGCCCAACAATCATGGGCATTCAAAAGGAAGTTGGATGTTAATGTGTTAGTTATTTTCTGTTGTGTTGAGTCTAAAATTCCTTAGAAAGACTCAAGGAAAGACTAGATGGTGGATTTCTTGAAGACAAAACAATAAAAACCCTATTTTCCCATTAAATTATGTATTTTCTCATTATATAGTGTTGTTGTAGGTCTTAGTACACACCCGTACTATGTGAAATTGATTGGAAGTGATTTGAATTAGATGTATACTTGAGTTAATATTAATTTAGTATTTGTGGGGTTTGATTTCATAAAAGAATAAAGATTTTAAATCATATTTACTGTAAGGGGTCTGTAATAACCTTTTTCAAGGGTTTGTAAGAAAACTAAAATGGATTTTCACCCATTCCACCTATTCTAATCTCTAAAACTTGGTGGAATGGGTGATAATAAGTAGGAAAAGGTTTCCATGGGGTTTCAGGGGAAGGGGAGGTGAGTTGTTGGGTTTTGTATGATTCCCTAGTTGGCATTTTTGAGTATTTTGGGTGAAATTGAATGGCTTAAGTGGGGAAATTGTAGAAATACTTGGGGGAAGCATATTTTGATGAATTTTTAAGCATGCAAAGATGTATTTGAGTATGTTTGAAGAGTTGGGCAAGTGGTTAGAGGCCTAGAAGTTAGATTTTCAATAAACCCCCTATAAACTTGGAAAAGTAATGGTTTTATGTTTGAGGGACTTAGTGAGTGTTCCTCTTGTTGGGGAAAGTGGATTATAAAGTTTTGTGACCTGGTGAGAGACTTTCCAAATTAATTTTTGAGGTGTGACAATTTTTAAGAGGAGGTTCTTTGCAAAAGTGGGCTAATTGGAGCCCTGTTCAACATTCAAGTTTAGTTTAAGAGGCGTTGATCCAAAAGAACCCAATGAACCCTTGAGTTATGTTAAATAATGCATTAATGGGTGCTTGAAATTATTGAAGGTTGGAGAGTTTTTTTAGAAACTCTGAAAGTTATGGTTAGGAAACTAGGTCTATAGGCCTACAAGGAAAATTGAGTGATTGCCTAAGAAATCAATGAGTTAAGGTATAGAAGTTGGCAATGTTGCTTCAAAGGACTTGAATTGAGATTAGATAGTTGAAAGCCTCCCTACTCTGAATCAACCTATAGGTCCTAATTTAGAGCTTCAGACCTAGAAACAATGTGTGGAAGGAAGACTAGAGCTAGGAGAATAGATTTAGATCTTGACCTTCCAAAAAATTAGAATGGGAATGGTACACCACTTGTGGCGTATGATTCCTAGTACAATTATTTTTCCATATTTTGGGAGATTCACATTAGTTACTGATATATTCTAGTTTTGGCATAGAAACTCTAGTCTAGGACTAAATCACCTAGATTGGCATATGAGTCCCAATGAGCTTCAAACAACATAATCTCAAGGTTTTAGAGCTTGTTTTGACCTCATCTCTCTTCTAGGTGCACCTTTGTATATTCTCATTTTTTTATCCTAATTTTTAGTTTCAATTCCTAGGTCATCTAGCTAAGTTTTGAATGATGCATTTATTTCTTTTCTTTCCAAGCCTTGCTTGGTGGTGAACCCCCTTTTTACCTTTAATCATACCCTATGAAACCATTCTAGTAGATCTCTTTCCCGCATTTCATTTCCTGAAGTTATGTTGTCTCAGAGTGAGCATGGAATTTTGGATAAACAACTTCGATCTTATCCATAATGTGTGGGACAAACATTCAAAGCTTGATCCACCTTTTCTTTCTTTTTCTTTCATCTTTATGTCTTTGATATTGCTTTTTTGTATATCTTTTTTTACTACATATCGTACACCTTGTGTGTATACCTTTGTGCTTATGTTGGTTTGACATAGGATCTTGGATCTTGGGGGCTTGGTCACCTCCTTTGATCTTTGTTATCCTAGACCATCCGCATTGGTACACTTGGACCCCTCTTGAATGTCTACTTTAGTGTGAGTTTTAAGCAAGTTCCTCCTCTCACTAAAGTGGGTGTTAAATGTATTGTAGAAAAAAGTAACCCTTGATCTCAATCTGAGGATAGAATGAGGGAAATAAATTTTCTAGAAGGGTGTCCATGAATGAAACTTGAAGAAAATTGGTTTAGGTTCCTAAACCTTAGTTTGTGTTCCACCTCCCAAATGGTGCAACACCTATTTTCTTTGTTTCATTTTAGCAAACCTATCCTTTAGAGCACCTTCTTGTCTAATTTGGAGTGCAACATAGTCCGAAATCTAGCAAGCATTAACTTTGCATTGGGTCTTGCATTAGTTAATTTGCATCTAGGGTTTCAAAATATTGCATTAGTGAAAGTGCATATAGGTTGCATTTTTGCATCATAGATCAATCAATTTCACTGAGATTCTACAATTGCAAATAGTCAACACTATATACAAGTTAGAAAACTTAGAAACAACTTAGAATTTTCCTAAATTGGTGCAAAAACCCTAATCTGGGACTCATACACCCCTCTGTGCAATTTAGTCCTAGTACATGTTGTTTTTCCTACTTTCTAGGAATTCTATGTTGTGCATTTTTTAGCATTTGACCCTTCCAAAAACCCTAACCGAGACTCATACACCCCTTTGGGCGAATTAGTCCTAGATAAATCCTAAAACTACCATTTACAACATTGAAAACACCATTTTTGTACTTCTATTTATTGTCATTAGATAGTTGTTTCAGTTTGTTGAGTTCTATTAAATGCATTTCATTAGATCTACTTAATTTGGTTCATTTCATGCATGGATTAAATTCAAAATTTCATTTACAACACTTCATTTTCAGATTGTTACATAGCATAATCAGTCAATTATCATGTTCTAAATCTGAAAATTTTATTCTCCTTTTGCATGTTTGATCTATCATTGTTACATTTCAAATTTGTAAGACAATCATTGCATCATGTTTCCATTGCAAAAATCTATGGTTGTCATACTTCATGTTCTATTTTTAGATCTTTTTGAGTACTATAAGAAATTTTTGTTATGTGCATATGAATATGAGGTCCTTTCCTCTCTCTTTTTGTTTGTCATTGATCCCTCTCCTAGTATCCCTCCTACGAGTGAGATTAGTCTAGTGAAATAGAATAAAACCTTGGGTAATCATAAAAATCATATTTGTTCTTCTCCTAATATCTCTCCTAGTTGTGAAGAAGATATTTCAGTGTTAGAAGAACCAATCGATGAGAGTTTTTAGAATCCTAGTTGTTTCTCTCCTCCTACCTCTCCTATTAGGAAAGACATCACTGAACAAGAGCACACAACCATAGGTAATCATGACAATCACATAACACAATAAAAGACCGTTGAAACCTATATATGTAACACTTCAACTAGTCTACATTCATCTCCCAACATCTTCTCCTCTTGTGATAATGTTGTAAATGATGAGGATAGATTGGTGTTATACAATCAAATATTTAAGGTCTATGACAACCCTCTTTATGTTTCTTCCCCTACCTATCCTATTTTGGAAGACATTATGGGACATAGGGATGTAATTATAGATTACCATGATAATAAAATTGGTTCTTCTCCCAATATCCTTTATATTCATGAAGAAAATAGTTTAGTGTTAGAAGACACACTTGAAACCCATGAAAATATCATTTCTCCCTTTCAAAGAGATCTATTTGAATGAAATGTTCCAATCATTGACAAGAATTATTCTCCTTCTCTCAATACCTTCCCTATTTCTGATAAATCAACTTTAAAAAATCTAATCAAGGAATGTGATGAACATGTTAAAATCTCTCCTACTAAGGTAGATATTAGGACACAAGAGAATGTGACCTTAGAAAAAAAGGATGAAATCATGGGAAATCATAACAATCAAATTGGATCTTCTCCTATTGGAAAAGAAGATACTTTGATGTTAGAAGATCAAAGTAATGAAAGTTGTGATAATCTTATGTGTCTCTCTTCCCCTAGGGAAAAACTTTATTAAGCAAGAGAATGCCATCATTGGTAAACAATAAAATAAAACCATTAATAAATCCCTTACATGTGATGAAGGCATTTTAGAAGAACCAACCTTTGAATGTCCTGAATATCTAGTTTTTAGTTCTCCTAAAAATATCCTCCTAGGGAGAATATCATGGTGCAAGAAAATGAAAACATCAACAATAGTGATGTGACTCCCTCAAATGATGGTGAAAAGATGACACTAGAATCCCCTTCATTAGAAAGAAATCAAACCGAAACCGCTAAGGCTATGAATGCACAATTGTCCATTAGATACCCATTAATTATTGGACCTCCTAAATACCTTGTGGGGCACCCTAATAATCCTCTAATTCTTTACCCACCCTCACAATGACCTAAAACTCAAAACAAACCCAAACTTATCCTTTACCTGCCTAAGAATAATGTTTTGCAATAGCTGAGTTACAATAATTTTTCTCATACATATAACACTAGAAACAATCCACCACCAATACAAACATCTTCAACATGCATCCCATTACCTCAACCTATCTTACTTGATCCTCCCTTTTATCCTTCATAAAGTGGAAAAGAGTATGTTCTTGTTGAACAACTTAATAACACTCCTACTAAGATATTATTATGGGACCTTATTCAAGCACTCCCTCATTATCATTACATGATTCAAAGTTACTTACAACAAGTTCCTACTCCTCCTAATGTGAAATCAAGTGACATAGTAGCCATGATTCAAGAAATGAATGTTGACATTATTTTCCACCAAACTAAGCTCCTTCCTTTGGAAGTGCAAAAACAAAATGATGCTTTCATGATAATAGCTATCTATAATAGATTGGGAATAAAAAGAATCCTTGTTGACAATGGATCCACCCTAAATGTGTGTAGTGTGACCCTTTTGGATAGAATTGGAATGGATAAATAAAAAATTCAACCTGCCTCTTTATCTATTTGTGGGTTTGATAACGTAGGGAAACAACCATTTGGTGTGATCACCTTGACTATTATAGCTGGAAAGGAAACATTAGAAACACCAATCCATGTTATGCCTCATGATATTTCATATAATCTCCTTTTAGGAAGACCATGGATTCATACAATGAATGGGGTACCTTCTACTCTTCATCATAAAATGAGGTATGTCTACAACAACAAAGTGTATACAATTGATGTCGATCTTGAAACAAACAGTTGTTTGAACATTGAGAAAGGAAAGGAGAATCCTTCAAAAACATTGACACCAACTACACAAGTATAACCTGTGCAACAAAAAGACAAAGAAAAACATATTGAGGAAGTCATGAAACTATTAGAAGATGATTTGGGTTCCTTGGATTTCACACCTAGCTTTGATGGGAAATTGAAAATCATAATAAAGAAGCATGGAAAAAAAAAGTGGCAATTTCAACACAAAACTCGAAGACCCTTTGAAAGCATCCACCTCATCCACTTTAGAAAGTGAAACAAATTACACAAAAAAATTGTGAACTTAATTACGAACAACCACCAACTCCAAAAGAAATGAAAAATATTTATGGAAAAGGCTATGAAATGATGAAACAACTTGGATATAGTGGAAAAGAATGGGGTGCTAGAGAACAAGGTATATGTGTCCCTATAGAGCCTAACATTCAAGGGACAGCTAATGGTCTTAATTATTGTCCCTTGAAAGAAAGAAACAACTTTTCCCTCAATGTCAACACTATTACAAAAAATTCTTCTAAGATAAAATAAATGTTAGTACATCTTGAACTAATAGACACAAGTGGTCTTGATTATTATCCTTTGAAAGAAACAAAAGAAACAGTGAAATATTCACTTAACATAAATGTCATTAAACAAAACACTAATGATTCAAATTTGATAGATTTTAAACCATCCTATAAAAGAGAGTACAAAATCTCGCAATCTAAAGAGTCTTGTGTAAGTATGACACCATGTACTAAACAAGAGATATATTTGTCGAAAAATAACGAAACATCCTCTATTATTGATGAAGAAAGTATCTTGTTGAGACTCCTCCAAGATTGTTTGATATTCCTCCCTCAAAGAACATGAAATAAATTTTACTACAAGAATTTATTATTTGTGTATCATAGAGTTCATGGTCATTCTACTAATGAATGTAAGGCTTTGGGTAATAAAATTCAACATCTTAAGGAATGTGGTACTCTTATGTTGAGGCACCCAATTCCTCTAATTGATACTGAGTTTCATCAATTACCTCAGATCATCCTTGTTCTGCACTAAGTAGGGGAAAGGGGTTAAGTAGCCTTGTCCTCGTATGTCACCTGTTGTTTTTGTTGGCTAGTTGACTACATTCCATGTATATATAAGAGAAAGCTTGGGATGTGGATGAAATGTTTAAGTTAGCTCACATGTGATGTACTGAGTTTTGGGGGAAACCCATTATCCATGATGTAGTTTCATTTGAGAAAATATGACTTGGCATAGGGCTTCTCAAATAACCTTTCATGTCTTCTACTTTAAAGCAACTTGTCATAGAAATGGTGTTAGTAAACTGTAATACTGTCAAATTTTACCTAAGGGTAATTCCACATTTTGGCATCTTTTCCTAGAATTTATGACACGTTGGAACATTAATGACAAAATCCCATGGGTTGTAATTTCATGACTCTGACTCTATGTGAACTTGTGGCTAAGCAATAGAAGCCTGGTGACACGTTTCTAGAGAATTTAGGCTCTGGACGCACGTGCGACGCACAGATGTCTACGTGACGTGCTAGCATCTTGTCGATTTCCCAAGTCAAAAATGTGGAATCTAGAATACTAACCCTTGAGACACATGTCCTGGCGGTTACATTCCAAGAGTAATGGATCTTTTCTACCCTTGCAAGCATTAAAAACCCATTTTTGGCTGTCATTTGGGGATTGGAAGACATCACTCAAGCTTTCTCTTTCACTTTCTCCAATTTAGAGTTCTCTTCACTTTTGATAGTAGTGCTCTCGCAAGTGAAGCCAAGTCAAACTAAGGTCCTCCTAGTAGCAGCAACAACTCTCAAGCAATCACTCAATGGTGCGTCTGTGTGCTTGGGAGAGGGTCCAGGCCCATGGGTAACACTCTCTCTTTCACTTTCCTTTCATATTTATTCATTTACCATCTTGTGGTGTGGGTTCTACTCCTGAGCGGGTTTTTCTTTCACCACACGCTCCTTGTGGTGCATGTTCTACTCCTGAGCGGGTTTTTCTTTCACCACAAACTTTGTTTACTTCCTTTACATTCCTTTCCAATTTGGCTGTCTGTGGAGGTGGGAACACCAAAACAGGGGTCTAACTGAGGCAGGCCCCTATACAACCACCCAACAAACTTCTCTTCATTCTTTTGTGTGTAGGTCATGTAAAGGAGCTTGGAGTGAAGATCCGGTCATCTAGAGAAAGGTAGGATTTCTTTAGGCATCATTGTATTCATTTCTATTTTTAGTTTTCTGACTAGTTTTATTGTTCAACACACCTTAGGACTGAGCTTAGAAGTAAAACTAGTTTCTGTTTGTTTGACTTCCTAAGTTCCCTATTGCTTAGGATGCAAATGTGTCCTTTAGATGATAGCACACCATGATTTCATCTAGAAACTATGCTGACATTTTTTGGCCGAGAGCTCCCTCTTCTGGGATAGAAATCTCCTGGTTTTACTCTCTCAGGGTCTTTGGTGGATTTTCTCGAAGGATAATTGAATCTTAATTTCTTGTCATTCCACTAATCCATTATTCTTAAGTGTATAAGGATAGTTCGTTCCCTAGTGATCTCTCGAGAAAGAAGAGATCCATGTGCAGTGAATCACTCCTATATCACATTTTAGTGAAGTCAACGTGAACATCAGATCTTTCTTTGTTATGTTGCATGTTTGTGATAATGACTATTTTAGGGAATATTTTGATATATTGGAAGACGCTGTAGATGACTTCTTAGAAGTACTCTCCCCTATTTGTAAATCTCCTAAACAAATTTCCTCGTGGCAAGCTGAGGAGTTAGTGAATGTGGTGGTGATCTTTGTGGCTCCTTCGAGCTCTAAGAAACCCGTCATTTACATGACCCTGACTAACTCTTCTGTTTATGGTATTTCATGTCATAGCAATTCATCAAACCTCTATTCAATATTCGTGAAAGCTATGGACTCTCCATCTTATAATGCTTTTGGGAGCACATATCCTACAAGGAGTAATAGACAAAACTTAAATAAAAAAACTTTCGTCCCTACACCACAACCATTTGTTTCCACTCCTTTACCATCCTCTCAACCAAGCCTTCCTTCATCACCTAAACTTGTGATCAAAGCACTAGGTGATTATGATCTTTTCGAGCAACTTCAAGTTACTCCGGCTAATATCTCGCTTTGGGATTTGCTTTAGACCACTTTGGTTTATTAGGAGATGCTTTAGGAAGCTTTACAAAAGAATCTCTTACCTTCCTCCACTAGGCCTTCAGATTTTAATGTGTTGTTGGCTCATATTCTCGTGGATTCGTCCAATATCACGTTCCACCCACAAGAACTCTTGCCTCCGGATGTGTAGAAGCAAGAAAATCCCCTAATGATTATAATTAATGTTAACATCGGTATTAGGTGTACCCTCATTGACACTATTTTTTCTCTCAATGGCTATGGTATGGACCTATTACCTAAGATTAAAATTGATTCATCTTCCTTAGTGGATTCCTCCTTGTTCATTCATGGATTCAATAACACCAGCCACCGAGCTCTAGGTACGATAATACTACCTTAGCAGCTAAGCCTCGTTACCTTGCCCACATTGGTTTATGTGATTCTTGGTCCATTACCATATAACCTCCTTTTAGGGAGACCTTGGATTCATGCTATGGGTGTGGTGACTTCCACTTTACACTATTCTTTGAAGTTTTTTGCAAATAATCATGTAGTTACAGTTAAAGTAGATCTAGAAGCTATTCACCTTTGTGATCTAGTGGTTGTCGGTCATGCTTCAGTTGCATCTACTCTCAAGAATTGTTTTTTTTCTTTGACCGCCAATGCTACGACCTATTCTTCATGAATACCCTCTATGGAAGTTATTCCTAGAGTGATCATTGGAGATGAAGAACCATCTAAAGCAGAGGACCCTGAGTTTCCCTCATCTACTTCTCAAATGAATACTTTCCTTGGTGACGATTGGGGCTCCTTGAATTTCTCTTAATTCTTCGTTGCAGAATATAAGGTAAACCCCTCTTGCATAGACCTTCCAAGAACCCTTGGCACAAAGGTGGATGATGCTCCCATGGAGGAGGAGAAGTGTGATCCTATTTAGGAGATCACTCCTTCCTATGCTTAGGAGAATAATCCCCCTTCTACAAAAGAGGTTAACGTTTGTGAGTCTAGTAAAGAAGGTGGAGGTACTCCCATAGAGACATTCAACATCCATTGGTGGAATGAAATTCTCTACGTGGAACTATTGCCTCCTGAAGTTTTGAAAACTCGTTATGGATTCGAATATGAGCTCGCTTCTTGGTATGGCTATGGGAAAAAAATCAAGCAAGGAATTCAGGTCCCTATCCAATTCAAGCCATGAAAATGCTATCTGGGTTTGGGGTGCTTTGTAGAACAATTCGAGCAAAAGCCTTGGTGGAGCGTTAACATGATCTCAGTTGAGCCATCCGAGCCATTGACCTTGGTTCACCCTAAGTTAATAGAAGAAAATGGGAAGGTTGAGAAGGTCCCTCTAGATGTTTTCTCTTCGGATGAAGTGCTAGAGGAATTTATAGGTACTTACTCCCCGTTGCCTCCTTATCATCACAAGAAATGGTTCCCATATCACTTGCATAATCAAGCATACTTTAGAGAGACTGTTTTGAGTATAGATGAGGAAGATCCTCTATCTAACGTCAGTAATGATGTCACACTATCTCATCCTAAAGACCATAGTTCCCTCCTTAAAGGAGATACTGTCAAAGTTTCTATGGATCCTAAATCCTCAGAAAATGTGATCAAGATTGAGAAGTGTCTCTCTTCAGAAGAAGCAGATGTACACTTTGATCTCTTGCATTCTCATCCTAATATCTTTGCTTGGACGTATGAGGATATTCCCAATATTGATGAGTCTATAGTGGTCCACAATATCATCCTATGTCCTAATGCCAAGCCAGTTAAGTAGAAAATCTAAAAGATCAATCCAAGGGTAGCATTGAAGGTCAAGACTAAGATAGAGAAACTATTGAAATCTGGCTTTATCCATCCAATTGACTATTCCCCTTGGATTTCAAATATAGTTTCCATTAGTAAACCTAATGGTTGTATTTGTATATGTATCAACTTTTGGGGCCTTCATAAGGCTTCTCTTAATGATGATTTTTTGTTTCCTAATATAGATATGATTGTCGACTCGACTACAGGCCATGCATTACAATTTTTCATGGATGACTTCTCGGGTTACAATCAGATCTGTATTTACCTGGATGATCAATACAAGACAACCTTCACTACCTCGTGGGGTAATTTCTGCAATTTGGTCATGCCCTTTGGATTAAAGAATGCAAGAGCAACTTACCAATGAGCGATGATCCTAATATTTCACGATTTTATCCATAAGATCTTAGAAGATTATGTTGATGACATATTAGCAAAATTGATAACCCATCAAGATCATGTAAAGAACCTTCATCTTATCTTTGAAAGGATTTGACTCTATAAGATGAGACTAAATCCTCATAAGTTAATCTTTGACGTTGATGCCGATAAGATTTTTGGGTTTATAGTTTCTCACCATGGAATTGAGGTTGATACAAATAAGATTGATGCCATCATTAACATGTCTCCACCAAGGAATATTGCTAAGCTACAGAGTTTATAGGGGAAGATTCAAGAAATTTGTATATTTGTAGTTCAATTGGCTGATTGTATCCTTCCTTTCACTCATTTATTGAAAAAAAGATGTTTCCTTCATATGGCATGAAGAGTGTCAATTTTTTTTGAGTCAAGCAAAACCTATTTGGCCAATCCTCACGTATTGATGTTGGCTATGCGAGACAGACCCTTTATGCTTTACCTTGCCACGTCACCATATGCTTTGGAAACTCTTTTGGCTAAATATGATGACATAGGGAAGGAGAGAGCAGTCTATTACATTAGCCGCATTCTAGTTGACTATGAAACCTATTATTCCTCCATGGAGAAGCAATGCCTCACTCTTGTCTTTGCTATGCAGAAGTTAAGACACTGTCTTCTCCATGCTGAGATGCACGCCATAGTAAAAATTGATCTCTTAAAACATTTGTTCTCTAGTGCCAACCTGGTTGGAAGATTAGCAAAATGGGTTATGTTGCTTTCTGAGTTTGACATAAAGTTCATTACTTAGAAGTCAATAAAGGGTCAAGCAGTTGTGGATCAGCTGGTAGACACTCCCTCATCTTGCTCCTTTCCGAGGTTGGATTTGTTTCTTGATGAAAATGTTTTTGTGGTCTATCATGACCTCAAATGGTAGATGTTTTTCGATGGATCGAGGTGTCAAACTAGTTCTGGAGCTGGTGTGGTTTTGATATCTCTTGAAGGTAAACTGGTTCATCTATCCTTTCGACTAGATTTTCTCTGTACCAATAACATTGCCGAGTATGAAGCCCTTATTGTTGGCTTATGGGTCATGATCATGCTCAGAGTAAAATGCCTTCATATTCTAGGTGATTCTAAACTTATTATGAACCAGATAATGGGAACCTATCAAGCTAAGCAAAGTAAGTTGTTCTGATATCGAGACCTTGCCTTGTCCTTCCTTAAATAGTTCTCTTTTTTCACAATAGATAGTGTCCCTAGGAGAGAAAATAGACATGTTGATGCCATGGAAAGTGTTGCTTCCTTGGTACCTTCAGAAGAAGATACAAAAGAATACCACTTTTTGGTTCAAGTCTTGCGAAACCTTGTGGTTCCTGACCAACCCTAAGTTGAGTCCCTTATGTGTTTCCATGCGGACTCTGGAGAATGGTTTTCAAATATCCATAACTATCTAAAGAATGGAAACTTTCTCGATGATGCAACAAAGAATGATTGTACTTGTATAAGAAAGCTTTCGACGCATTACATTATTCTATCTGATGTCCTTTATCAAAAAGCCTATAACAATTTGCTTCTCAGATGTCTCACTAAAATAGAAATACCCCTTGCCCTTAAGGAAGCCCATTCGGGCTCTAGGGGTAGGCACTTTGGTGGTAGATCCTTGGCAAGAAGACTGATACACATGGGGTACTACTGGAAAATGATGGAACAAGATTCCTTCAATTTTGTTAAGAAGTGTCTTCAATGTCAAAAACACAGTCGTCTTATTCATGCACTTGCTCAACAATTACAAAATCAAACTTATCCTTGGTCATTCGAAAAATGGGGGTTTGATATTATTGGAAAAATGTCACCTCCTTCTTCCAATGGGCATACCTTCATCATTACCACTACAAATTACTTCACAAAATGAGTTGAAGCTATTCCACTTCGATCCATGAACATTGAAGCTATCTATATTTTCCTCATGAACATTTCTCAATTTGGATTGACTAGTATGCTTGTTTTTGACAATGGTAGACCATTCAAGAAAAAGCAAGTGAGGTAGTTCCTTGAGAAATTTTATATTCCACACCATACTACCCACAATCTAATGGTCAAGAAGAAGCGTCCAATAAAACTCTTGACCTTATTCTCTGTAAAATAATTAATAAGCATGGTAAGGACTAGCATATTCAATTAATGTATGCTTTGTGGGCCTATCACATAAGTGTTCGAATGGCTACAGGAACAACACCTTACAACCTCATGTATGGTGCTGAAACTATTATGCCTTTGGAGTTGGAAATTCCATCCTTGTGGGTTTCCCTTAAAGGGTTAATTGATGATGAAACCTACTAAGTTAAACATTTGCATCAGCCAGAGATGCTTAATGAGCATTGGGGCCCTTAAACATCTTAAATATTATCAACGGTGGTTATCTAGGAAATATAATCAAAATTTGCTTCATAGGACCTTTAAAATAGGGGATCTGGTTCTCTGTGAAAACCAAAGAAACATAAATGTGTTGCCTGATCAAAGAGGAAAATTTAGTCCTAATTGGTTAGGAACTTACATTGTGATCTCCGTATATGGTTCAGGTACTTATGGATTATCATTTATGAATGGAACGCCTTTAAAAGAGCCTGTTAATGTGATGCATCTCTGCCGATACTATGCGTAGTGTTCTATGTGTCATCTGTGTAGTGTTCTCTCTATAGAAGGGAAGTAGCATTGCATATATTGACATTATTCATTAACACATTATGAAATTTTTTGTGTTATGATGTGACCACATGTGTGTGCGTATGCATCACATTACATATTTTAAAAATGATGAAATCATCATTATTTAATAACATATAGCCATATGTGTTTATTAAATCATGATTAGCATCTAATGTAAGTGTACATCCATATGAGCATATAACATCCATAGCATAAACATACATAAAGAACATGCATATCCAAATGAACAATACCATGAGATTAGAATCGATGTATCCATATATATATATATATATGCATGTATGTATCAATGTCATGTACATTTATCAAGCCACTACTATAAAAAATGAGTGGTTGTTGAATATATGTCTACAAAATATCTACAAGTATATGTATTTATGTGTCTCACCACAAAAATGATATACAAAAACTGATGATGATCCTCTTATCACTGTGGTGCATGGCTCCCAGAGTCCTTTGGCTCTGGTAGATGCTTTGGAACCCTCGGGAGGGGTTGGACAGTGGTCATGGAGCATGATACAGACAAAGATGCTTGCATCCCTTTGATCTATCCCTGTAGGGAAGATATGGTCAGCTCCACCTACCTCAACTTGTCCCATAGTCACTGAACATTTTTTGGGATCATAGTTGCTGACTGCCCATCGAGGTCATCAAGATAGCTCTAGAGGGCATCACATGCCTGCTCAGTAGCATCAGCCCTCCTCATTACCACATCTCACTCAGTGAGTGCCATCCACAACTCCCCTGATAGATAATTGTGTTGTCCTCAAATATTTTCCAGCTCTGCAATAAACTAGAAAATCTCCACACCCCACTCCTCGTAAGTGGTCCTCAAGCATGTAACTAGCTCTAAGCTAGGGGCATGTCATCCCGCAAATTTTGGTTCGTAAGCCTCAAGGACCAACCCCTGGATCAGCACACCAGGGGAAAAATCTGAGGTACATTGAGAAATGAGACAAAACCATCCCTATGCGTCCTCTACAACCACAAAGAAAGGACATATCAATATCACATGGCATGTATATATATATATATCATAAATAGAAAATTGAAAACATAGGATCATAAATGGCATATCCTATATACATGGGTCCCTTGGCTACCATGTCAGCTTAGGGTGAGGATCAGTGTTGGGACTTGCACCATCGACATCAGTGGTTGCTCATAGTGACGCTAAAGTTGTCACTACTACTAAAGTGGAATCTGGTAGTGCCAAAGAGATAGAGGTAGTTGGTGGGGGATTTGACCTCCCCCGTTGCCTTGGCCTCGGTAGTACTGCCTCCTCCTCTTGTGGTGCCTCCTTCTCTCTAGCCTGCTGCTAATCTCTCCACTTGTCCTATGGGGGATGAGGTGGCAAGTCCCCCTGTGGACTAGGATGCCCTCTTGGGGAACCCTCATTGAACACAGGAGCTCGACGATGCCTCTCCCACCACCATGTAAAATCCACAACCACTCCAACATTATCCACTGCCACTAAGGGTAGTTGATCATGATCGAACTCATCATCATCTAAGGGGAAGATATCTATAATGGTAGGGTGAGGTCGATCCCCCACCCTCGCTACACTCTTGTAGGCCCTATTATAGGTGGGCACATCTGCTAGTATAGTCTATGATCAACTATGCTACCACATCACCTGATTCCAATAGTACGGTGCTATAACATAATCTCTTCAACTGATAAAAAATGATCCTGTTGTAGGTTCCTTAGGTACCTACTATTGTCCACCCATCTGAAAAATTGATAGGGTCTCCATTGAACCCCATCCATAGAGAGAGTGTCGAACTATAAGCACCAAAAATGTAGTTCTCCAAACCTTCACTGGCTTGTCATGTCATACTAGTGGTCCATGGGAATATGTTATGGCTGTCAGTAGGGAAAACTAACTAGCCAATGCACATGATGTGGGAAAAGCCCCACACCTGCAAAAGAGTGCACACTGTAAGGCTACAATACTCGTAATGCATGTACCAACCTAGCTCTTGGTAGAGGTGCACTACCAAGTTATGCCCCCAGGAAAAAATAGTCCTATGCTCTACCATCTCCTTGATAGTGTGGACGAGACACCTATGTAGGTGCGAGCCTTGCCCATCAATAGTGATCTAAAAGGAAACAGTCATGACCATGACTTAGCGGAGAAATAGTGTAGTGGTCCTCATATGGTCATACTAGTGCATGTAGATATGACCTATGCCATCACTATTGTTAGTCCTCCCTGTCCAGTAGAGGATTCCCTCCCTCTACTCCTATGCTAATCTTGTATCATCGAGTGCCACTTGTTGTCCATGGGTGGGTATCCTAAGGATCCAATAGACATCCTCGAGTGTGATGGTCATCTCTCCATAGGGCAGTTGGAAAGATGATGTAGTGGCATCCCACTACTCCATAAGGGTTGCCAACATCCTCTCATGGTACCTCATCTCTGGCATGGTAAACACGTGCCAGAGATTGACCCGCTATAGATGAGTGACCTCATCCTCTGATAGACGGTACCTCTACTCACAAACAAGCTAGAATGCTCACCCTCCTGGATGCTCTAGAATCTCTAGGTACTCCTGTAAGAGGTCAAAAATCTCAATTAGAACATGAAAAAAATTCATGAAAATAAAAAATTAAATAAGACTTATGCACATTGTGTAGACATTTGCGTGTTGCACATGTGTCTCCTGACTGCCATGGCCACCTTGAAGACAACAACATGTCTCTGAAACAACAATGTGGATTCGGGACCCAGTGCTCATCAAAGACAACAATGTGGATGTTGGATGTAGGCACAAAAACAAGACACTTGTGCACCTCACTGATGGAAAATGTGTTAAAAATAAGCTAAAAATCATGAAAAATGGGGCTTAGAGATGTACTTGGTCCACCTTGTGGCCCTCGACAATGTCCTGACATAGTTGCTCCAACCTCAATGACTCATACTCTCTCCTACTTGACATTTTTCTGAATTTTCTCTCACAAAAGTCAATTTTCTCATAGTGAATAGTGAAAATGACACTTCTAGGGGCCCACCTAGGTATATATAGGCCCCCCAGGGCCCATTTTTCGTAAAGCTTGTGGCTCTGTGGTTTCTCCTAAACTTACCCCACCAAGCTGGGGGAAAACTTAGGAGGGGGCATAAGGTCGTCTCTTGATTATTTTTTCTTTTGAATCAATGACTTTTTTCTTGATCATTCCTCTCTCCATAGTAGCTTTCTTCTGATTTTTTGAAGTTGACCCAAAATTTGACTTTTGTAGGTTAACGCTTTGAATAATTTTTCATGACCGTTCTAACATTGTTTGTTGAGATCGAATGTTGGGGGAACCTTCAATACTAGTTAGCTCAACTTTGGTGGTTACTATGGTCTCTCTCTATTGGCACACAAATCCATAAAATTTAAAATTTAGAAGAAATTTTATCTTTCTACTTTAGTGAGGCTAATTTTTTCAAAATCAAACCCACTAAAGTGGGGGGGAAATGTAATATCACTAAATTGCACATAGGGGAAATTCCACATTTTGGCATCTTTGCTTAGAATTTATGATGCCTTGGAACATTAACGACAAAATCCCACGGGTTGGAATTTCACAATTCTGACTCTGTGTAGACTTGTGGCTGAGCAACAAAAGCCTGATGACATTTTTCCCAAGAATCTAGGCTCTAGATGTACATGTAGTGCATAGACGTCTGTGTGAAAAACTAACATCCTGTCAGTTTCCTGAGTCGAAAACATGGAATCTAGAATATGAACCCTTGAGACACATGTCTTGGCGATTACATTCCAAGAGTAACGATTATTTGCCACCCTTTCAAGCATTAAAAACCCCTTTTTGGCTCTCATTTTGGGGTTGGAAGGCATCACTCAAGCCTTCTCATTCACTTTCTCTAATTCAGAGTTCTCTTCAATTTTGATAGCAGTGCTCTCACAAACAAAGCCATGCCAAACTGAGGTCCTCCCAGCAGTAGCAACAACTCTCAAGAAAGCAATCATCAGTACATTTGTGTGCTCAGAAGAGGGTCTAGGCCCATGGGTAATGCTCTCTCTTTCACTTTCCTTTCGTATTTGTTCATTTACCATCTTGTGGTGCAGGTTGTACTCCTAAGTGGGTTTTTCTTTCACCACACACTTTGTTTACTTCCTTTACATTCCTTTCCAACTTGGCTTTCTGTGGAGGTGGGGATACCAAAATGGGTGTCTGACTGAGGCAAGCCCCTCTACAGCCACCCAACAACTTTTTATTTGTTCTTTTATGTGTAGGTCATGAAAAGGAGCTTGGAGTGAAGATCCGGTCATCTAGAGAAAGGTAACCTTTCTTCAGGCATCCTTTTGCTGATTTTTATTTTTGGTTTTCTAACTAGTTATATTGTTCAACACACCTTAGGCCTGATCTTGGAAGTATAGCTAGTTTATGTCCATTCGAGTTCTTGAGTTCTCTGTTTCTTAGGATGCCAACACATCCTTTAAATGATAGTGCACTACGTTGTCATTTAGAAAATGCACTGATGTCTTTTTTCTGAGAGCTCCCTCTTCTGGGACAAAAATTTCTTGTTTTTTCTCTTAGGGTCTTTGGTGGATTTTCTCGAAGCATAACCGAATTTTAATTTCTTGTCATTCCACTAATCCATTATTCTGGAGTGGATAAGGGTAGTTCCTTCCCTGGTGATCTCTCAAGAAAGGAGAGACCCATGTGCAGTGAATCCCTCTTATATCACACAAATTCTTTAAAGTGGGGGCATACATCAACACTCATGTTTCACTATGTTATTTTCTTTATTCTTGCGATGCAAACTTTTCTTGGTGGTGTCATTGGGTTTTATATCCTCTGAAAGCATGATATTTCTTTGATTTGTCCTCTCTTGGAGACATTAGGCACAATGTTCCCTAAGAAGAGACCTTACATGAACTAAGCAAAATACCTTTGAACGTACCTTACACTATTTTGTATTTACAATATCTATTATATCACCACCCTGTAAAACATTCTTTGTATGCCTATGGATCCATCCTATTTGTTCATGGTTGTCAAGCATATGAAGCTTTGCTTACCTCATGGAGCTCAAAGTTCATTGTGGTGTGGTGTCTTATTAAATTTATGAGGAGGTATAGCTTTGGTATGGTTGTACATATGGGTGCCAAAATTAGGTGTGACTTTCCCATAGCCACTTGCTTATTTGTGTGAGTGCATACCAACCACATTCATATGTGTCTCTGGGGGGAACACCTAGTGGATGGCCCGAGGTTCCACTAGCCCTTGTGAGCATGTGTTGGTTTGTATAGTGGACATCATGTTCCACTTGTGAATGTTCTTGGACAAAAAACTTAGATTTGATCCACAACATGCAGGACAAACAATTGAAGCTTGATCCACCCCTTCTATTTTTGTCTTTCTTTTTTCTTTGTCTTCGACAATGTATGTGCCTTGATGTTCCTTCTTATATCCTTTTCATGTGTGTTATTTTGTGCCTATGTTGGTTTTCCATAGGATTTTAATATTTAGGGATTGCAAACCCTCTTGGTCGTTGTCATCCTATCTCACTTGCATTGGCACACTTGGACCCCTCTTGATGCAAGTTTCTCTACTTCATTGTGAGTTTGAAGCAAATTCATCCTCTCACTAAAGTGGGTGCTAAATGTAGTGTAGAAAAATGTATCCCTCTACATTTTCACACTTGTTTGGGCCCTCCCTACTAAAAGTGGGTTTATTTATGCCTTATTTTGCATCCACAAGCCTTAATTAATGCATCTTTATGAGGATAATCTAGACATGTATCAAGTGACCAATCAAAATTATAATAATTTTGTATTGTGTGGCCTAGATTTAGTGATCTGGGGCTCATACATGACCTTGGGTGTATAAGGTCCCACCTAGGTTTTGAGGCCTAGATCTATATTTCACATTACCTAGATCTAGATTTCACATTAAACTAAGTCTTTCTTGAAAAATGTGTCCCAAGCTTAGCCTAATGGGACTCATACAACACAACTAGTGTATGAGTCCCATTTAGCTTAGAGAAAATTTAAATTAAAGTTCTTGGTAGGATTTTATTCTCCTAGATCTAATGTCAACTTGTAGTGTTGTAATTTTAGAAAATTTGGGATAAAAAGGTATAAACACAAGCGTATTTTATATATTTTCTCCTAAAAAGACCTAGCAAGCTTACATGTCATTAAGTTATCATAAGAGAACTTACAAGAGCATTCAAGAACCTTCAAGAGTGATTATTAAGCATTTTGGAGAATTATTCAATGAAACAAGGGATATCAAGGTATTGCTACTTATGGTTTAGGACATAGAGCAAACACCTCTCCCAATTATTTCATTGAAGGGTAACTCTAGAGATCTCAATCTTAAGTATGCAAAGGAGAAAGAGATCTTGCAATAGGGATGTCCTAGGGTATGATTGTAATCTAATGAGGGGTTCACCACCAAGATAGGGCTTGGAAAGAAAAATGAAATGCAAGTCCAAATGCTTAAACCTAATGCAATGAAAACTTTCACTAAATGACCTAAAAAAGCATGTAAATCAAAATAGAAAGCTAAGAGAAGAAGGGGATACACTGGAAACTTGAAGAAGACTTGATGAAGGCCTAAAATGTTGAAAACACTAATTTTAAAGCCTGGTGGGACTCATGTGCCAATTTGGATGATTTAGTCCCAGATTAGGGTTTTTGGGTAGAAATTGGAATTTGGAAAATGACCTAAACTAGGACTCATATAAGCCTGGTGGGACTCATGCGCCAATTTGGATTATTTAGTCCCAGATTAGGGTTTTTGGGTAGAAATTGGAATTTGGAAAATGACCTAAACTAGGACTCATACACCAAAAATGGAATATCAATCTAATTAGGGTTTTTTTAAACTTCAAAGCTTGAATTTTCTCCTTAATGTCTACTATATCCTTTCTAATTGATTTTTGTATCCTAAACCCTGATTTGTAACCTGTAGAAGTCTACTAATGATCTTCTATGAAAGGTGACAACTTTGACAACTTTCTCCAAGCTTTCTCTTTAATGTCTCTTCAACCTAGACCTAAAAATCACACACTAAGGAGAGGGAAAATTTTTGTTTTTTTAGTAGAAAGGGGTTTTCCTTGGTCAAACCCTGTTTTGGTAATCAAACCTTGAAATGAAATGAAATAAGAATGGAGAATGATGAATGAACAAAATGTGCTACAAAGATGTATGAAATAGCTCCAATAGATGTAGATCTTGACTCTTTCTTGAAGGTGATAGATCTTGAATTGAATGCTAGCTTGAATCATGAAACCCTACATCACAATTATTAGCTCAAAAACAAACATGATGCATAAAGACTTTTACATGATGCTTGATGCTTGAATAATGCTCTAAAACTCTTGATAATCAACCCTTGAAGACTCTTGAATGCTCTTGTAAACACTTGAATTCTCTTGTGAACTCAAATTTACTATAATTCATGAATACTTGAAGATTTAGGATGATCTGTTGAATGCTTAGGTGAAAATGAGTGAAACAAGCTTGTATTAATACTTAATTATGCCAAATTTACCAAAATTACAACACTACAAGTTGAAATCAAATCTAGGAGCGTAAAATATCACCAAGAATTTGAATTAATTTTTATTTTGGGCCACATGGGACTCATACGCTAGAAATGGCGTATGAGTCCAATTAGGAATTAATTATGGGATAATTTTCAAAAAATACTTAGAAAGGTGCAAAACCTAGATTGGGACCCAAAAATATAGGTGGGACTCATACACCCAAGGTGGCATATGAGTCCTAGATTACTAAATCTAGGCCACACAACCTTAAAAAAATTGAATTATGATTGGATTTTGATTTATTTTAGGATTATCCTCAGAAAAATGCATTAAATGAGGCTTTTGGATGCAAAATAAGGCCAAATAAGGTATAAAGAAGCCCAATTATTTATGAAAACCCTAGAAAAGTGTGAAAGTGTATTACAACACTTTACAACACTCTAAATAAGGTTTAATTAAGTTCATTTAGTTCACAAGGGTCGAAGACCTAATGTGAATGTGTCAAACACATTACAACGCTAAATCAAGGCAATATTAATTCACTCAATTTAACAAGGAGGGCCTAAAAAAGAAAGGAAAAGTAAAGGGATACTTTTTCCATTTCCATATTTAGCCCCCACTTTAGTGAGAGGATGAAATTTCTTCAAACTCGCTCTACAATAGATAAACGCACATCAAGAGGGGACCAAGTACACCAATGCCAATGATCAAGAGGGGTGATCAAACCCCCAAGATCAAGATCCCATGGCTAACCAACATATGCACAAAAGGAAACACATGAAAATGACATAAAGAGAAACAACAAGATACAAGCATACACTGCCAAAGGAAAAGAGAAAAGAAAATAAAAATAAAAAGGGGGGAATCAAGCTTCGACCATTTGTCCGTCACAATGTGGATCAGATCTAGGTTGTTTGTCTTAAGATTCATGCTCACTCTGGGGCAACAAAACTCTATGCTATCTGTTGGGTGAGTAATCCAAGAAGGTGAGACACATACACATGCCACTAGTATGTACTCACACACACACATGCGAGTGGCTAAGGGAAATTCATGCCTCCATTCAGATTCTTTTCAATCTATACCAAAGTTATACCTCCTAATAACTTTAATAAGGTGCCACACAACAATGAACTTCAACCTTCATGAGGAAAGAAAAACTTTGTATGCTTGGAACTCATGAACAAACAAGATGGCTCCACAGGCATGCAAGGTGGCCATATAACCAAAATTTTGTAAATGCAAAATTTAAAGAATGTTCAAAGGAGTGTTTCTTAGTTCATGTAAGGTCTTTAAATTAGG
Source organism: Sequoia sempervirens (assembly GCA_007258455.2). NCBI lineage: Eukaryota > Viridiplantae > Streptophyta > Pinopsida > Cupressales > Cupressaceae > Sequoia > Sequoia sempervirens. Next base: position 184,338,027 of record VDFB02000008.1, on the reverse strand, counting down.
GAAAATTGGGCCTAATTTCAACAAGAGAGGACCAATCAAAGAATAGAAGATTCACATCTTGGGGTATGTAGTGTTTCGCATCAAGACACTAAGAGGAATATCATATGCTAAGAGAGATCATTCTCTTGAAGGAAATCACACCCAATGACAACCACAAGGTGAAAAATACATTGCATGAAATAAGGAGACTACACCATGAAACATGAAAAGAAAAATGTAAAAGAATAATGTCAATGTATGCCCCCACTTTAAAGAAATTTCTAAACACCATGCTATGAGAAATTAATTTAAAGTACTAGCAAATGATAAATGCTAATAATAAAGAAGACATGAGAGCTAATCTTGGAAATCCTTATGCCAATTCATATGTTTCCAAACAAAGCTACATCATGCACAAGAAAAGAGAGGGGTTCCCCAAAAATTGAAACTCCAAACACATGAGGAATCTATCGATTTGGGGTCACTATGTTCTTGCTACAATTTTTTTAAAGAGCTTGGAACTATCATCATTCCTGAAATACACATAGAACTGGAAGAATGATACAAAGAGCATGAAATAGTGAAAATCCTTTTAGGTCAACATGGAAGAAACATGAATGTCTCGATTCCTTGCATCATCCCCAAAAGGAAAACACAAGACAAATGAAAAAGGAAAAATATTTTGGTCAACATGGAAGAGACATGAATGTCTCGATGCCTTGCATCATCCCCAAAAGGAAAACACAAGACAAATGAAAAGATAAAGGAAAAGCCAAAATATTTGACATAGAGAAGAATGAAGGTACGAATAGAGGAATGTCACCAAGAGAGAGATAAATCAAACATAACAATACGAGGGGGTCACATTATGCACATGCAATCACCTAAAATTAAAAACACATGAAAAAGAAATAATGCAAAATAGTAGTAAGGCACATGCAATTCAACCTAAAGCAGTTCTTCTACATCCCAATCATTTTCATTATATACCAAAGGTATATAACTAGCTAAAGGGACAATATCAAGTGTCAAACTAGGGTCATTACCAAGTTCAACACTCTTCTTAGGAGAATTTTCGTTTAAGCTCATGGAAGAGGAAAAAAATGTATTCAATTCATTATGTACCTCATCAATTTTAGTAATTTCCTCATCATCATCTAAATAAATCACAATGGGAGGTTAAATGATAATGTCCATACGAGGGTTCAACTCTTGTTGAGATTTCATTATATGATCTTTTTGTTTCGGGGAAGGGGTAGGCTCATCATGCATTGCTTCATTCGAGTTTGGATCTTGATTTTATTTGTTTATTTCTTCATTTAACCTATGAGCAAGGGCATGATGTCTACACCTATGCTCTCTCACACCTCTATTTCTTTTAGTTCTATTTTAAAGTTGTGTAACTTGGGTAGGAGCAAGTTAATCAACTATATTTTTTTTCTTCCCCAAGGGGAGGAATTAAAGGAACCACATGAGGTTGTTTGACCACTTTCTCTTTGACGTAAAATTTTTTTATTCTAGGAGGCATGATGGGATTGATTTCATTGTCTCTTAGTATTTTTTAGGAAATGGGTGAAGGTTTTATCTTAGGTGGGTCTTCATTGTTTGGCATGTATTTTGGTTCATCATGGTTTCATCAAGGATGGTAGGTTCAATTGGAGGTTGTTGCATGTTTTGAAGGGAAATTTTTTCTATGCATTTTTCCTTGAACTTTTGGTAGGATTTGAAAAGTAAGTCCTCATGAGGTTTTATAGGTTCCATAGGCTTAGGCTAGAAGAAATCTAAGGAAAAGTTTCCATGACCAGACAAAGGGTTGAAACCACTATGATGTATAGTGAAAATTTCATTGTCAAAGGGAAACTTTAAGAATTTATGCACAACCCAAGGGACTACATTCATGGAGTGAATCCATGGATAGCCTAACTACACATGGAATTGGTCTGACTATGGGATGATGGAGAATGAAACATCTAGTGTTTTTGGTCCTATTTGTAAAGGGTGATCAATCCCATCATAGGGAAAGTGAAATTGTTATCCATCTTAATCCATTCTCTTGGTTTATCATATATTTCTTGATAAATCTCATGCACAAGTAAGAATTCCTTAGTGATCATGTTCTCTCCACAAATGAGATCTATTAATATCGCATTAGTGGGCTTACCATAGATTCAATTGGCTATGTAAAGATGACCATCAAGTGCATGTTTAAGGATATCTTGTGAGGAGAAAACAATCTCAAGAGGATTTTTAGTTTGGACCTTATGAGGAATGATGTCAATAACTCCTACCATGTCATCCATATGATCAATATCTATAGGATCATGTTGAATAGTATTATTGTTATCATCATCCATGTCAACATTCATCACATCAGGCTTTGTAGTTTTGCAAGCTTTGACAAATGAAATTTTATGATTAGGCATCGAGTTGGTAAAAATTTGCAATTTTTGGTTGTGAGGGGCAACAGACTTATTTCCTTGATCATTAACACCTCCAACAGAAATCTGACCAGAATCAATGAGGTCTTGCACACGATGTTTAATATGCTTACAATGTTTTGTATCGTGTTTGAACTTTGTTAGTAATAATGACAATAAGAATTTGGTCTATGGTTTATGAGTAATGGTTTATTAGGATCGAGAGTTTTAATGGGAGACAAGGTGATCATCTTCTATTCTAAGAGTTGTGTTATTTTGTTGTGAAGGGTATCGGGTAAGGGAGTGAATTTCCTTTTCGAGTCCCCATAGCTAAAGGGTATCGTTGTTATAATAGAATCTACTTGGTTGTTGAAATTCCAAGTTGTTTGTTGAGGGGGATTGAATTGAAGGAAGCTTTTATTCTGTTTTCTAAAGTCTTGAGATTTTTTTTGGTTTGCAGACTCAAATTTTTTAGCATGACTAGAAGTTGATTTTACATCTCGACTACTAATCAAATTTTGATAATCACATAAGGAAGTACATAAGTGCATGAAGGAGGGGAATTTCATCATTGTAAGCTTGTCTTGTATCTTACTTTGGAAATTCTCTATGAACATCTTTTAAAGGTGAGGATCAGGAACCTTGACATCGATTTGGGAATAAAGCGATTGATAACATGAGATGAAATCAATAATCTTTTTTTCTTCTTTTTCCTTACATCTCATCAAATCGTCAAAGGTCATCTTAGGAGTCATATGCACTTGGAAGTGGTTTATAAATGCCTCAATAAGTTTATTGAATAAACAAATTGAGTTGTTTGCTAATGAAGAAAACCACTCTAAGGTAGTATCTTTCAAGGACCTAGGGAAAAGCTTAGTGAAGAGTTTATCCTCAAGGATAAAGTCACTAAATAAGGTAGTATAAGCAAAAACATGGTTTGAAAGATATCCCTTTCCCCCATGTTTCTTGAATATAGGCACCTCTACACCTTATGGCATTGGTGTTCTAATATATCTAAGAATAGAGGACTACTTTTCACATAATATGTAGCTGGGCCATTTTGATTTTGGTTGATGGTGGAAACTTGCTTTTGAAGGGATGAAAGAATTTGCAAAAGTTGGTTTATGAGAGTTTCATTACTTGTATTATGAGATGAGGATGAAAAAGGTGAAGGGGTGTATGTTTTCGAGGGACAAGTGAATGGGATATTTATAGTTGGCAAGGTGGTAGGGGATATGACATGTGATACCACAAAGGTATTAGGGATGCTAGCAGAAATACCTGAGGAAGGAATCACATTACTAGTTGGTTACATTGTTGTTGTGACTTGAGGGTTGGTATAGGTAGGAATAGAGGCAATTGTTGTGGGAGGAGGAATTTGAATTCCTCCTTGGCTCGTGACCTTGTTTGAGGTTAAAAGAAAACTAGTGGTTGAGGTAAGGTATTTTCCAAAGACCTAAATTATGTTATGCACAAGGTCTAGTCTATATTCACTTTCCAACATGCGATGAATGTTATCTATGGTAGGGATGGAAGTAGTTAAAATGTTGTCATTGCTCACTTGATGTTGTAGGTTTGCTAAGTATTCATGGATTTGTATTAATTTTTTTTGTAGGATACTAGCAACCATGGTTTCAACATGTGTCACACTACTTGAAGGCAAGGAATTGTTAAGGGTATGGTCCATACCTAGTGAACTATTGTCAATATTAGGAGTGAAAGAGCTAGATAACCCAAGATCAATGAAATTTTTGTTATTATGGGATGACATGAGTCTCAAACTTCGTCTCACTATAGTATTAGCAATAGGACACCAAGTAGAAATGATCATGCAATGGATACTATATGCAAGATGAATGCAAATGAAATTTAAGCTAAATACAATGAAATGAATATAACAGAAACTCAATAAACTAAAGCATAAATTTATCAAAAACAAACAAAAGTACAAAAATATAGTTTTAAATTATGTAAAATGTAGTACAGAATCTACGATGGGACTAAATCACCCAGAGAGGTGTATGAGTCCTAGTGGACATTTTTTTCAACAATTTCAAGTGATTTTTATGCTTTTTGGATTGTATGATCTATAAACTAAATGAAAATGTAGATTTCAAATGCTTTTCAATGATTTAAGATGAAAAAATGCAACCTATATGCACTTTCACTAATGAAAAATTTAGAAACCCTAGAATTCCAATTAACTAATGTAAACCCTAATACAATGTTAATGCAAGTAAGATCTAGGATGATGATGCACTCCAAATCAGAATTATGATGTTCTAAATGTAGGTTCACCAAAATGAAACAACAAATATTGGGGTATTTCTACTTATGGTTTAGGAAATAGAGCAAACACCTCTCCCAATTATTTCATTGAAGGGTAACTCTAGAGATCTCAATCTTAGTATGCAAAGGAGAAAGATATCTTGCAATAGGGTTTTTTTAGGGTATTATTGAATTCTAATGAAGGGTTCACCACCAAGCTATGGCTTGGAAAGAAAAATGAAATGCATGTCCAAATGCTTAAACCTAATGCAATGCAAAATTTCACTAAATGACCTAAAAAGGCATGTAAATCAAAACAAAAAGTTGAGAGAAGAAGGGGGTGCACCTGGAAACTTGAAGAAGACTTGATGAAGGCCTAAAATGATGAAAACAATTATTTTAAAGCTTGTTGGGACTCATATGCTAGTCTAGGTGATTTAGTCCTAGATTAGGGTTTTTGGGTAGAAATTGGAATCTGGCAAAGGGTGTCTAAAACTACAAAAATCTAGAAAATGATTAAAATAGGACTCATATGCTGGAACTAGCATATCAGTCCAGTTAGGGTTTTCTAAATCTTCAAATCCTGAACTTGCTCCCTAATTTTTGCTCTATCCTTTCCAATTGATTTATGGATATGAAACCCTAATTTGCAACTTGTAGAAGTCTTTTAATGATCTTCAATGCAAGGTGACAACTTTGACAACTTTCTCCAAGCTCGCTCTTCAATGTGTCTTCAACCTAGACCCACAAATCATAAACTAAGGAGAGGGAAAAATGTTATTTTGTTAGTAGAAAGGGATTTTCCTTGGTCAAACCCGATTTCGGTAATCAAACCTTGAAATGAAATGAAATAGGAATGGAGAATAATGAATGAACAAAATATAATGTTGTAACTCACCAAACCCTAGCAATGAAGTGTTGCAAACATGTATGAAATGGCTCCAATCGATGTAGATCTTGCCTCTTGCTTGAAGGTGATAGATCTTTAATTCAATGCTAGCTTGAATCATGAAACCCTACATCAAATTTGTTAGCTCAAAAACAAACATGATGCATGAAGACTTTGACAATATGCTTGATGCTTGAATAATTCTCTTAAAAACTTTATAATCAACCCTTGAAGACTCTTGAATTCTCTTGTAAACACTTGAATGCTCTTGTGAACTCAAATTATCTATAATGCATGAATACTTGAAGGCTTGAGATGATCTCTTGAATGCTTAGGTGAAAATAAGTGAAAGAACCTTGCATTTATACTTAATTATGACAAATTTCCCAAAATTACAACACTACAAGCCAACATCAAATCTAGGAGGATAAATCCCACCAGGAATTTGAATTAATTTTTATTTTGGGCCACACAGTACTCATACGCCAGAAGTGGCATGTGAGTCCCATTAGGCATTAATTATGGGATAATTTTTAAAAATACTTAGAAAGGTGCAAAACCTAGATTGGGACCCAAAAACCTAGGTGGGACTCATATTCCCAAGGTGGCATATGAGTCTTAGATTACTAAATTTGGGCCACACAACCTAAAAACACCTGAATTATAATTGGATGTTGATTTATGTCAGGATTATCCTCAGAAAAATGCATCAAATGAGGCTTGTGGATGCAAAATAAGGCCAAATAAGGCATAGAGAAGCCCAATTATTTATGAAAACCTTAGAAAAGTGTGAAAGTGTATTAAAACACTTTACAACACTCTAAATAAGGTTTAATTAAGTTCATTTAGTTCACAAGGGTCCAAGACCTAATGTGAATGTGTCAAACACATTACAACACTAAATCAAGGCAACATTAATGCTCAATTTAACAAGGAGGGCCCAAACAAGCAAGGAAAAGTAAACGGATGCCTTTTCCATTTCCACATTCAAGTATCAAGCATCATGTCAAAGTAATCATTCATCATGTTTGTTTTTTAGCTAACATTTGTGATGTAGGGTTTTATGATTGAAACATGCATTCAAGTCAACATCTATATCATTCAAGCAAGAGTCAAGATCCACATTCATGCTATCCATTACTTAAAAGATTTCATCCTTTATTCCAAGGTTTTTGTGAGTTGCAACATAGCTTATTTGTTCATTCATCATTCCTCTTTTTTATTTCATTTTATTTCAAGGTTTGATTCCCAAAATGGGGTTTGACCAAGGAAAACCCCTATCCATTAATGAAAAAACATTTTTCCCTCTCTTTTATGTGTGATTGCAAATCTAGGTGGTTTAGGTTGAAGATCCATTAAAGAGCAAGATTGGAGAAAAGTTGTCAAGTTGTCAAAGTTGTCATCTATCTTGAAAGATCACAAAAAGTCACTTATAGAGTAGAATTTAGTGTTTTAGAACTAGATATTTGGTAGGAGGAAAGCTATAGCAGAGCACTAGAGGATATCAGAGTTTTACAGCAACCCTAATACTAGGACTAAATCACCACTTATGGCGTATGAGTCCTAGTATACCTATTTTCAAACTTTTTTTGTAGATCCTGATTCAGTAGTTCTAGATTTTAGTTTCAGTCTAAAACCCTAAAGTATGACTAAATCGCCCCTACTAGCATATGAGTCCTAGTGTGCATCAAAATTAGTATTTCTAGGATTTCACACCTTCACTCAAGTATCTTCAAGTTTACAGGTGCACCTTTGTACTTTCTTAGTTCACTATTTTGATTTGAGTTTATTTACAGGTCATTTGTTTAAGTCTTGCATCTCAATTACATTTCTTGTTGGATGTTGCTGATATGTGGTTGTCATTCATGTCAACACTAGTGGCACTAATGTCTTTAAGATTCTATATGTTGAGGATATTGAGAAAATTGTAATAAAATAAGTTGTAGGATGTCAATGATGCAATGAAGTTCAGTATGTTAGCTAGCTCAATATGTTGATGATTGGAGATTGTGGATCAAAGGGTTTGTTGTCAAGTATATCTAGTTTATCCATGTTAAGTTTTCAAGAGCCGCATGAAGATTTGATCGAGTTATGAGTATATGTGTTATGACAGTTTTTTTGTTGCTTCACTTAGTGTTCTTAAAAGAAGATAATATGATTCTAGTAATTTCAATTGTTGTGGATGCTTCTATGGTGATTAATGATTCTCTTGGATGTTTCTAGATTGTGCTCTATCTGTGTTGCACATCCACATTGATTGTTGTGCTTGTGATTGGTGATTTTCTTTTGTGTGTTCATACTTTTCATGTTCATGGCTGATAAGGTGATTGTAGCGTGTTGTGGATCTTCGAGGCATAACTGTTTAAAGTGTTTCATGTTTGAGGATGTTGTTTTGGGTCTTCACTATGTTGTATATGACATTGGTTAGTTTGCATTGATAATTATTTATGTTTTGGGAAAACAATTTGTACATGTTTTATATTTTGTTGAAGTCAACATGTAGATGATGTTATCCCTAGTTGCGGATATATATGCTCGACTGTTTATACCATTTGATGCTATGATGTGCGCAAATAATGTTCTAATATTTCAAAGAAAGAGGTAGAGAGTGTAGAAGAGTGAGCGAGTGAGTAGATTTTTATGTGCTTAACTGAAACTGTAATCAGGCATTAGTAGATGCTATTTTCTCAGTTCAAAATCTTCTAGATGTAATCTGAATGTTTTTTTAAGACATCGTGTCTTCCTTTGGGCAGTAAGCCTATTGTATTTGAGCACTAAGCTCTAGGCAGTGTGCCTGAATGCATGTGTGTTTCCCATTTATAATTCTTTATACTTTTAATAGGGTATAATCTTTTGTACTAACCTCAACTCTGGTTTCCCCCTAATATGGTTTCCACATAAAAAATTCTTGGTGTTATGTGTGTTTCTAATGTGGTGATGATTTAAGCTTTCATTTTTAATTATCAGATCTAAGAATAAGTTTAATAACTATAATTTATGTGACAACTAATTTACCCCCCTCTTAGTTGTATTCCCTTGTGTTTCCAACAATTGGTATTAGAGAGGGTTCCTTGGAAGAATTTTAATAGCTTGAGGTGATCTGGGATGGCGACATATAAGAAGGGTAGTCCGAGATTTGATGGAACTAATTATTCTCTATGAAAGACTTGAATGGAGTGTCATCTAAGATGCATTGGTGAACCCTACTGGAACATTGGAAGGAATAGGTATATCATCCCACATAATGGTCCTTCTACTTCTGTTGAGATTAAGGATTCTGAGTACAATATCAGGGCTAAGGAAGAATTGTTAAGTGCTTTGACTGATTCTGAGATGAAAAATGTAATGGATCTGGAAAAAGTTGGAAAATTTGTATGAAGGTGATGCACATGTGAAGATTTCCAAGCTGCAAAGCCTGAAAGGGAAATATGAAATGTTGAGAATGGGTGATGATGAGAATATCACTTCTTTTATGTAGAGAGTGAATGAACTTGTGTGTAGTATCAAATGTGTTGTTGGGACATTGGAAGAATCAGATATTGTTGCTAAAGTGCTTAGATCCTTGCCTACTGCATATAAATCCAAAGCTATAGCCATTGAGGAGATCCAGACTATGAAAAATGTAACCATAAATATGTTGATTGGTAAGGTTAATGATTTTGAGTTGAGTGAGTTTGGTGATCCACTTCCTAAGAAAGAATTTGCATTCAAAGCTACTATCTTCGGGAAAGATAAGTAGAGATATGATACAGGAGAAAGTTCTTCTAGAAAATTGTTCAAGTATGAGGAGGAAATGAGAGAGATTGAAGAAGAAGAGAGAAAACTAGATGAGCTTGAAGCACTTATTGTTAAGAGGGAAGCCAAAGGAGAAGGTAAGTATAAAGGGAAATTTCCTATTAAATGTTTTTTCTTGCAATAAGATAGGTCATTTTGCATCAAGGTGTCCAGCAAGAGTTCCTAAGCCAAGACCTAACAAGCCTAGATTTCAAAGAAAGTGTTATTATGTTGCTGATGATGGTGTGATAGATGATGAATTTGATAAAGGAAATGTAAGTGAGGATGGGTATTTGTTTCTATCAAGGAAAATGATCTAGTACCTACTAAATCTGCTAGTTGCACAAACATGGAGAAAGCCCTAGGAGCCAGAGTTGAAGAAAAAGATGAATAGGTGATTGAAAGTGGATGTTGTCATCACATGATAGGTGATAAAAGTAAATTTGTGAGCTTGAAAAAGTATGATGGTGGTGTTGTAAGATTTGGTGATGATAAAGCTGGTGTAATCCATGGAAAAGGATCCATTTCTCTTGATGGTAAGCATAATACTAATGATGTTCTATATGTGGAAGGTTTAAAGCATAATCTCTTAAGTGTTGGATAGATGGTTGAAAAGGGATACAATCTTCAATTCAAGGATGGAAAGTGTAGAATGTTGGGGAGTTCCAGAAATGTGATTGCATCTAGTACAAAAAAAAAGGTAATATCTTTCACCCGAGTGCTACTATTAAAAGTTGGTTGTGGCATAGGAGAATGTGTCATGTAAACTTTGATAATATTATCAAGATAAGTTATACTCAGGTAGTGAGAGATCTTCCTAAGTTGGTGAAACCTACTAATGCCATATGCAAGGAATGTCAATTAGGGAAGCAAACTAAAGTTCCATTTAAGAGCAAATAGCATTGTTCAAATGAAGTGTTGGAGCTTGTGCATACTGACTTGTGTGGTCCTTCTAGAGTCAAAAGTTTACAAGGATACATGTATTTCATGTTACTTATTGATGATTATTCTAGAATGATGTGGGTTTCTTTCTTGAGGGAAAAATCTGAAGCTCTAGAGAAATTCAAGATTTATAAGCTATGGTTGAGACAGAGACAGGTTTGAATATTAAATGTCTGAGATCAGATAGAGGTGGTGAATTCACTTCCGGTGAGTTTAATTCTTTTTTTGAAGAGAATGGAATAAAGAGACAATTATCTGCCCCACGAAACCCTTAGCAAAATGGAGTTGTTGAAAGGAAGAACAAGACAATTCAAGATGTTGCTAGAACTATGATATTGGAAGGAAATTTTCCTCATATCTACTAGAGAGAAGCTATGAGTACTATTGTTTACATTCTCAACTGGGTACAAGTCAAAGATACTGGTAAGACTCCTTATGAGCTATGGTATGGTCATAAGCCTACTGTTAGATACTTCAAAATCTTTGGGAGTAAATGCTTTATCAAAAGAGATGAAGATATAGGAAAGTTTGATGCTAGAAGCAATGAAGGAATATTTCTTGGTTATTCTACTAAAAGAAAGGTCTATTGGTGCTACAATAAGAGATTGAGGAAAGTAGTTGAAAGTGCTAATTTCAAGGTTGATGAAGACACATTTAGACCATCCAGAAACCGTGGATATGATTTAGACAATCAGAATGATAGCTTAGATAAAGGAAAGAAAGTTCAAACTCAAAATCAGGTTTAGATGGAAAATCAAGATGAAGGAACTAGTGAAAGTGCAGAAGTGAGATCACAAGAGCTTGAAGTTCAAGAACATCCTAAGACTCCAAGGTATGTAATACTAAATAATTTAGAAGATTAGATTATTGGTGATAAGAACAAAGGTGTTCAAACTAGGAGAAGAATTGTAGAAGAATACTATTTGATCTCGAAGACTGAGCCTAATAGTGTAAATGAAGCATGCAAAGATGAACATTCAGTTGAAGCAATGAAAGAATAACTATTGTAGATTGAGAAGAATGATACACATATTCTTGTTCCTAGACCTAAGGAAAAAAATGTAATTGGAACTAAATGGGTATTTAGAAAAAAACTGAATGAGCAAGGTGAAGTTGTTAGAAACAAAGAAAGTCTAGTGTGTAAAGGATATTCTCAGATGGAAGGAACTCAATTTGAAGAAACTTTTTCCAGTATTGCTAGGATTGAAGTTGTCAAACTATTTCTTGCTTATGTTGCTTACAAAAACTTCAAGGTTTATCAGATGGATGTCAAGTCAGCATTTCTAAATGGTGAACTGGAAGAAGAAGTGTATGTTGAGCAATCTAATGGATTTCAATTAATTGATCAAGGAGATATGGTTTGTCGGTTGAAGAAACACTGTATGGACTCAATCAAGCCCCAAGAGCATGGTATGCTAGATTGGACAAGTATTTGTTGAAGCTTGGATTTAATAAAGGTATTGCTGACAATAATTTGTATTTCAAGATTGATCATGATAAAGATTTGATTGTTGAAGTCTTTGTTGATAATATCATTTTTGGAGGAGATGATAGTTTGTACATGAAGCTTGCTAATGAAATGCAGAGTGAGTTTGAGACGTCTATGATTGGAGAAATGAAATTATTTCTAGGATTGCAAATTACTTAGCTAGATAAGGGGATCTTTATATCTCAGTCCAAGTATGTAAAAGAATTGCTAAAGAAATTTGGTATGGAAGATTCAAAGCCAGTTGGTACACCTATGGTGATCGGATGTAAGTTGACACAAGATGATGATTCTCCTAAGGAAAATTAGACTAGATACAGATCAATGATTGGTGGATTGATCTATTTGACTCAAACTAGACCTGATATCATGAATGTTGTATGCATTGTTGCAAGATTTCAAGCTGATCCTAAGGAATCTCATGTGATAACTATGAAAAGGATTTTTAGGTACTTGAAGGGGACAGTTGATTTTTGCCTATGGTATCCTAAAGATGATGACCTTACTTTGAGTGATTTTACTAATGTTGATTGGGTAGGAGATGTGAATGACAGAAAGAGTACTAGTGGTGGTGCATTTTTCTTAGGAAAGAAGCTAATTTCATGGTTAAGTAAGAAGCATAATGAAATTTCTTTATCTACTACAGAGGAAAAATGCATTGTTGTTGCTAACAATTGTACTCAAGTATTGTGGATGAAGCAAATGTTGAAAGATATCAAAGTTGTGTATGATGAGCCTATTACTATATTTTGTGATAATTCAAGTGCAATTAACATTTCTAAGAATCTGGTGTTGCATTCAAAAACCAAGCATACATCTATCAAGTTTCACTTTTTGAGAGAGAAGGTGAGTGAAAAGGAAGTTAGATTAGAGTATGTAACCATGAAGGAACATATTGCAGATATCTTTACCAATCCCTTGCCTAAGGATACTTTTGAGTATCTCAGAGGGAAGCTAAGGGTGATTACCCTCTTAATCAGAATTAAGAAGCACTGACTTGCATCAGTCAGTGCATTTCATAGTCATATATTGATCTAGATTGATGTTGTGGTGGATGCTACTCAGAGGGAGTAGTCAGATGTTCAAAAATGTGGTTCAAATCTTGTGTGGACAAAGATAATGTGCATATTTTTCATTGATGTGAAAGGAAAAGAAGTCATGTGAAAAACTTGGTGGAGAAAAGAGTCAAAACCTAAGGGGGAGAAAGTGCTAAGTGGAAGTCACATTTATGGTGTTTTTCACATCATGTGTTGCCATCAATTCCAAAGGGGGATATTGTTGGATATTTCTGATAGATGGTTGTCATTGATGTCAAAAATAATGGAATTAATGTCTTTAAGGCTGCATATGTTGAGGATATTGAGAAAATTCTAATAAAATAAGTTGTAGGATGTTAGTGATACAATGAAGTTCAGTATGTTGGATATCTCAGTATATTGATTATTAGAGGTTGTGGATCAAAGGGTTTGTTTTCGAGTATATCTAGTTCATCCACATTAATTTTTTGAGATCTAGATGAAGATTTGATCGAGTTATGAGTATCTATGTTCTGATAGTTTTTTTGTTGCTTCAGTTGGTGTTCATGAAAGAAGGTAATATGATTCTAGTAATTTGAGTTGTTGTGGATGTTTCTATGGTGATTCATGATGCTCATGGATGTTTCTAGATCATTCTCTATCTATGTTGCATGTTTGCATTGATCGTTGTCCTCACGATTGGTGATTTTCTTATGCATGTTCATGTTTTTCATGTTTATGGCTGACAAGGTGATTGTAGCGTGTTGTGGATCTTTGAAGCATAATTGTTTAAATTGTTTCATGTTCAAGGATGTTGTTTTGGGTCTTCACTATGTTGTGGCTAACATTGGTTGGTTCACATTGATAATTATTTATGTTTTGGGCCGACAATTTGTACATGTTTTATATTTTGTTGAAGCCGACATGTAGATGATGTTATCCCTAGTCGTGGATATATATATTCTTGATTGTTTATACCATTTGATGGTATGATGTGCGCGAATAATGTTATAATATTTCAAAGAAAAAGGTAGAGAGTGAAGAGTGAGAGAGTGATCAAATGTTTATGTGCTTAACCAGAATTGTAAACAGGCATTAGCAGATGCTATTTTCTCAGTTCAAAATCTTCCAGATGTAATCCAAATGTTTCTATAAGACAATGTGTCTTCCTTTGGGTAGTAAGCCTCTTTTATTTGAGTAGTGAGCTCTAGGCAGTGTGCCTGAATGCATGTACATTCTCCATTTATAATTCTTTATACTTTTAATACGGTATAATCTTATGGACTAACCTCCACCATGGTTTTTCCCCTAACAAAGTTTCCACATAAAAAAATCTTGGTGTTATGTGTGTTTCTAATGTGGTGATGATTTAAGATTTCATGTTTATTTATTAGATCTAAGAATAAGTTTAATAATTATAATTTATATGAGAACTGATTCATCCCCCCCTCTTAGCTGTTTGCCCTTGTGTCGCCAACATTTCTTGTCTTTCCAAGCCCTAGCTTGGTGGTGAACCCATTTTATACCTTTAATCACATCCTAGGAATCCTTATTACAGATCTCTTTCCCTCATTCTACCCTTAGATTGAGATCTCTAAGGTATCCTTAAATGAACTTGAGTGAAATGGGTCCTAAACCCCAAGTTTCATTTCCTAAAAGGTGGAACCCTATTTCTGAGGTTTCAAATACATTTATTCGATGTATTTTGTAACATCAAAAAATGTTTAAAATAGGCCTTGGGATGAATAATAAATGGGTTTAGGGACCTATTTATGAAGTGTAAAATGCATAAAATAGAGATGACTAAAATAGGTCCAAATTAATTAAGTGTGAAATTGTATTACCACATAGAAGGAGTACAATTTCCTACACTATAACGATGTATTGATTGGGATAATTCATGACTTAACAATGCATTAATTCCATGGCTTGGATGTCTTGTGAAGAGTCTTCTAGTGTGAGCGAATCTAGGTCATTTGAATCATGATCTTCTTCATGTATGGTTTGGGATGGGAGTGTGTTCTCTAAGGTCACTTGATGGACCACTTTCTCAAAGAAAATATCATTAAATGATGAAATTGGAAATTCCTTAGATTCTATGAGTTGTTTCTTTGATGCAGTCATGGTAGGAGGATTCCAAAAGGAACAATCCAGACCGTGTAGCAAAAAATGAACACATTGGAATTAATACAAAGAATTGATGCAGAACAAGAATCTTCATTAACATAGAATGTTTACATGCAATATTGGCCACATGGGTGAACATCCAATCTCACAAGCCTTTCGTTAGAGGCTTACAACATACATCTAGCCAATAGGCCTTCTTACATGTCATGAAGGGTTGTTACAAAATAAAATCCTATTACAAAGAACTAAACTGAATACTTATACTTTATGATTAACGAATTGATGTTATCCTCATAAATTATTACAATGCTCATATATATGCTTCTCAAGACCCCAAATAGATCCCCATTGGCCACAAGGATTAATAACATGATAAGAATATTGAACATGAAGGTCAGCCTCAAAACATGTGTAGATAACTCCATGTGAGGAGATGTAACTTGTAGATCTCCAAGATAGGTCCCAATGAACCCAAGATTTCATAATTATGTTTCATTTAGATCCACATGTATCAAGAAATAGGTCCACACTAAGAAATTGAGCCAAGTCAGCCCCAATGCTCTATCAAGAAACATACAATAAAATTTTGAGAGTGAAAATTTTTCATAGACAAGTGCAAATGATATGAAATGTGGATATGTGATAGGTTTTCATGTATAGTGTTATATCCTATGCCATGAGTTGAGAAACAATAATGTAGTGAAATGTGAAATGAACTAGTGAAACTACTACTGAATGTAATGCTAGAAAAGAACTATTTTTGGTTGATGCAAGATTGCTTTACAACTAGGGATGCTCCTACATCAAACACCCAGGGTTGGAAGATAATTGAGTCCCTCACTTTCTAGGTCTAAGAGAAAACCAAAAATGGTCCACCTCAGCCTGCGATACCCATGATGAATCCTCTACTAGTCTACCTTTCCACTTCACAAGGTATTCTTTGTACTACTTGCTCCTAGTGCTCCTTTCAATTTTGATATCCAAGATCTATTCAATCTCCTTCGATTCCTAATATGGTAACTGCTTCTCTAAATCAACTTCATTGCTACTGCCACTTGAATCTCTTTCATGAAACTTGTATATATCTATAATATTAAGTATAGGTGATATACCCATTGTCTCTGGTAACTCCACTTCATATGCATTTCCAAAGTCAAATTTCCTCTAAATCTTACATGGTCCAAACTTCCTCATCTTCAACTTGTTTTAGGTACCAACTAGAAATATCTCTTTCCTCAGATATACCATCACTTCATCTCCAACAAAAAATTCCTTAGGTCTCTGGTGCTCATCTACCTTCTCCTTATACTTGTTATTCCTATCCTCCAAATGTTTATGGACTAATTTATGCACTATGTCCATGAAATCCGTAAACTATTTTGCTTCTGAACTCCTTTTTTTCTCCATACTGATGTCTCTTAAGTCTACAACACCTCTAAGACTTTCTCCTATTAGAATCCAAAATGGTGTCTTCCATGTACTCCAATTAACTGAATTATTGTAGGAAAAGTTTGGTTGCGGTAGAATTATATCCTAATTTCTTATCTTATCTCTGACCAAACATCTCAACAAGTTACCTAAGCTTCTATTTACCACTTTGGTTTGTCTGTTGGTCTGTGGGTGATATGCTAAACTAAACTTTAGATTTTTCTTCATCTTCTTCCATAATGTTCTCCAAAAGTATCTAAAAAATTTGGTGTCTTTGTCTAAAATGATACTCTTAGGTACTCCATGCAATCTCACGATCTCCTTGAAAAATAAATCAGCCACATGCATAGCATCATTAGTCTTCTTACAAGGAATAAAATGCATCATTTTAGAAAATATTTCCACAACTACCATTATTGAATCATGTCCTCTCTTTGTTCTAGGCAATTCCAATATTAAATCCATGATCATATCTTCCCAAGGTCTTTTTGGTATTGTTAAAGGTTTATAGAATCTAGTATTCTAACTGCTGCCTTTTGCAACTTGAAAAATTCTACAATTTTAAACATACTTCCTTACATCCTTATAGATTTTTGGCCAAAAATAAATTTCACTCCCCAAAGCTATTATCTTATCCAGTCCAAAATGTCCTGCTAAATCTCCACTTTGCTTTTCCTTAATCAAATTTTCCCTCATTGAGCTCCTTGTAATGCACAACTAGTTTTCTTTGAACAACATACCTTCCTGAATGAAGTAGTCCAACCATTGGATTTGGTTTATTACAACGAGTTCTTTACATGATTTCCAAGCTTCACCAAAATATGCATCTTCTTCATACATATGCTTTAATTCCTCAAATCCCAGTACTTCCACTCTCATCTCTATCATCAAGTCCCTTCTCCTACTCAACACATTTGCAACTTTATTTGACTTTCCACTCTTACGCTTCAATACAAATATATAACTTTTCAATCTCATATGTCTTTGATTCAACTTTCCTTGACTATTCAAATACTACAAAGCTTGATGATCTGTATACAACACAAAATCCTTAGGTAGTAAGTAATGTATCCTCTTCTTTAAAGCTTGAATTATGGCATAAAATTTTTGATCATAAACTGAGTATCTTCTTCAAGCATCATTCAATTTCTCACTAAAATAGGTTATAGGTGTCCCTTCTTCACTTAATACTACTCCTATCGCATTTCCACTTGTATCACAATCAACTTGAAATACTTTTTCAAAAATAGGTAATGCTAACACTAGCTACTCTGTCACCTTTTGCTTCAACAGTTCAAAAATCTTCTGTTCTCTAGAAATTCACTTGAAATCCTTCTTGTCTCTCTCATTTTCTCTGTCATGGGGTTACAAACACTACTAAAACTTATGATAAACTTCTAGTAGAAGCTATCTATTCCATGAAATGATCTTACTTCTCCAATATTTATCGGTGTAGGCCAATATAAAATTGCTTTCACTTTATCTAGATCCATTTTCAGTCCTTCAATAGAAATAAAAAATCCAAGATACACCAACTCTATTCTAATGAAACTACACTTCTTGATATTAATCAAAAAATTCTCTTCTCTCAACTTCTATAATACTTGCCTAAGCTGCAACAAATTTTCTTCTATTGTTTTATTAAAAATCAAAATATCATCCAAGTAAACAATGACAAACTTACCCAAGAATTTTTTCAATACCTCATTCATCAATCTCAAAAAAGTTCTTAGTGCATTAGTCAATCCGAAAGGAATCACTAACCACTCATATAATCCTTCATTTGTCTTAAATGAAGTCTTCCATTGATCTCCTTCCCTAATCCTAAATTGATGGTATCCACTCTTGAGATCAATCTTCATGAAATACTTTTCTCCACTCAAATAATCCATAATATCACCCATCCTTTGAAATGAGAATCAGTACTTGATAGTGATCCTATTAATTCCTCTTGAATATGTGCACATTCTCCACTCTCCATATTTCTTTGGTGCAAGTACAACAAGTACCACACATGGGCTCAAACTTTCTCTAATCAATCCTTTCTTCAATAGCTCCTATATTTTTTGGTTAAACTCTACATTCTATGTCGGTGTCATTCTATGTGCTACTTTGTTTGGAAAACTGGCTTCCATTATTGGATCTATCTAATGGTTGATTCTCCAAACATTTGGTAAACCGTCTCATACATTATCTGAGATGATTTATTTATACTCATCTAGCAATACTGCAACTTCTTCTCCCTCTCTGGTGGGGTTCTCCATCTTTGGATCATTTATTTTCTTTGGAATCAATGCAAAACACATGTTTTCATCCATCAAAACATCAAGAAAATTTCTTCCATCTACCAAACATAGT
Organism: Sequoia sempervirens; assembly: GCA_007258455.2. Taxonomy (NCBI): domain Eukaryota; kingdom Viridiplantae; phylum Streptophyta; class Pinopsida; order Cupressales; family Cupressaceae; genus Sequoia; species Sequoia sempervirens. The sequence continues at coordinate 184,319,343 of VDFB02000008.1, read as the reverse complement.
CTAGTAGTGCTACAAACCTTACTCTTGTCTTCCTCTTTCAAAGGTATCAACTTGATTCTTCTACCATTTGATGTTACAGTGTAGGTATTCCTCCTTCCATCATGAACAACATTATTATCATATTTCCATGGTCTCCCTAATAGTAAATGACAAGAGTCCATAGGCATAACATCACACAACACTTTGTCCCTATATTATTTGATATGAAATTTCAAGAAAAAATTCTCATTTATCAATACCTTACGCTCATCTTGAATCCATGCTATGTTATAAGGGTTTGGGTGTTTCAATCTCTTCAAATCCAACTTGGTTACCATCTCCTCTGAAACTAGATTATTAGTACTAACACTATCAATGATACATTTACATACATTTCCACTAGACTTGCATCTGGTTTTGAATATACTTTTCCTTTGTGGGGGTTCTTCAGTCACCTCTTCATGCATCAAAGCTTGCCTCATAGTCAATGATTCACCTTTCTTCGGCTTCCCAATGGAATTAGGGGATTCAATAGGTTCTTCCTCCACATATGCTGTTCTTTTGGTATGGTCTAGATTCTTTCTAGTATTCTCTTGATGACACTCAAAAGCTCTATGTTCTTCTCCTCCACACTTGAAATAGGTTCCTCTGAATGGTCTTCTCTCAGATTTTCCATCATTATAGTATGAATTGTAACTCCCTCTATGTCCATGATATGAATTTCTATCCTTATCACTCCGATAGGGTTTTCTTTCTCTAGATTGGGATCCAATCTTCTGAAATCTTCCTTTTTCACTTCTCTATCATTGTTAAAATTTCTTGCTTGAATTTTCCTCCACTTTGAATGCCATTTGGTATGCTTCTTCAATAGATGTCACTTTCTCCAAACACAATTCCTCTTGAATTCTTGTTCTTAGTTTATTGATATATCTCACAACCTTTTCTTTGCTTGCTGCACAATGATCGGTTCTGATTATTATCTTTTAGAATTCTTCAGTGTATTTCTACAGAGTAAACTCCTTTTGTCTCAGAATCTACAATCTTTTCAGCAATTCTAGTTCATAGTCAGCTGGTATGAATTGATTCTTTAATTTTGTTACCATTCTATCACATTTGATGATTTGTTCCTTACCTCTCCTATTCCTATCTAATTGGACTTATTTCCACCATAATGCAATGTGGCCTTTCAACTTTGTTTTTGAAAACCCAACTCTTTCTAGATCTTAAATTTATTCATATTTAAAGTATTCCTCCATTTCATTGATCCATTAATCAATTAATTCCTCGGGATTCAAATTTCCTGCATAATTTTAAATTTCAACTCTAGGTCTTTTCCCAATCTTTGAAATCACTTTCAACATCTTATTTTGATTTGATTCTTCTTCTTCTTCACCTAGGGCTTCGATAATTGGATTCATGTGATCTACTTCATCATCACTCTCATCATTCTACCTAGGATTTAGTCCTCACCTTTAATCTTCCTCAACAACATCTAATTAGACTCGCATCTCAAGCATCATTTCCAACATTTCATCCATTCTTCTAGCAATATTCACCATAGTAGGTAGTCTTCTTGGTGACATGTCTTTCCTTGAAATGGTGCAACTACCTCAATTTGATGATTTGGCTACATAGGTTTCAACTACCTCACAAGCAGTGATCGGTTGAAAAAAAATGCAGTTTGCCTCAAGTCAAAAATTTGTTTAGGTCAATAGGAATGCCTTAAGGACTCGAAACACACTCTGATACCACTTGGTGTAGTCATGGTAGGAGGGTTCCATAAGGAACAATCTAGAATATGCAACAAAGAGTCAACACAATAGAATTAACACAAAGAATTGATACAGAACAAGAATCTCCATTAACATAGAATGTTTACATGCAATATTGGCCAGATGGGTGAGCATCCAATCTTACAGGCCTTGCCCTAGAAGCTAACAAAATACAACTAGCAAGCATTCCTTCTTACATGCCCCAAAGAGTTGTTACAAAACAAAATCCTATTACTAATAATTGAACTAAATGATAGTACTTTGTAATTAACTACTTGATGTTATCCTCCTAAATGATTACAATGCTCCTATATATGCTTCTCAAGCCACCAAATAGATCTATTTTGGCCACAAGGATTAATAACCAGATAAGAAGATCGAACATGAAGGTCCGCCTCAAAATATGAGTAGATAACTCCATGTGAGGAGATGTAACTTGTGGATATCCAAGATAGGTTCCAATGAACTCAAGATGTTGTAATGATGTTTCATTTGGATTCACACACCTCAATAAATAGGTCCACACAAAGAAACTAAGCCAGGTCGGCCCCAATTCTCTATCAAGAAACATATAGTGAAATTATGAGAATGAAAACTTTTAATAGACAAGTACAAATAATCTAAAATCTAGATATGTGATAGGTGTCCATCTATATATGTTATATACTATGCCATGAGCCGAGAAATAGTAATATGGTGAAGTAAAGAATGAACTAGTGAAATTGCTACTGAATGCAATGCTAGAAAAGAACTATATTTTGTTGATGCAAGATTGCTTTACAACTAGGGATGATCTTGCATCATTGTTAGCTTGTGACCTTATGATAGGTATACAAGAAATAAACCTAAGAATGATGGGATTGGATGAAAGTGATTAATGATGATGGGATAAGGAGATGAATGGTATCTAACTTAGGAATGATGTGGTGAATTGTGATGGTTGGATTGAAAGGATTAGGATAATGATGGATTCAACTTGGAAATTATATGGAAGAACGAGAATTAATGATGGATACACTTGAAAAATGGGGATGATTTTCTTACTTAGGGTTGGCAAGTTCCTAAGAAAGATTGAATGGGGATTTTGGAAACTAACTTGGGGTAGCCAAGTTCCCAAGCTAAGGTAAGAAAAATGATAAGGTCTAGATTAATACACCACTTAAGATAGGTAGTTTCTCAGGCAATATAAAAGCTATTGGATAAAAGGGATATAAAGATCTAAATTTGACTCTTAATAAGATTGATTTTACTTTGGATGTGGATATGGATTAGAAGATTAGATAGGTCAAATGATAAAAGAGAATGGGTTAGAGGATCATATAGAGTAGTGATGATGGAATATGGATGGGAAGATAAGGTGGGTCAATGATGATAGATATTGGATGTTTGATGTTTGGTCTAAGGTCTAAAGATGTTGATGATGATGATATGTAAGCTATGAAAATGAATGAAGATAACAAAGTGAAGGAATGATGGGGGTTTCAGTTGAAAAGGTTAAAAATGGTTGATATTTTAAGTGAAATGATGGTCAAAGATGGGTCCCCTAGGTTTGGTTCAAGTTTGCAAAGGTCCAAGGTACAATTTAGGGTTATCAAGTGGTCAAATAAAGTTAAAATAGGCTTAGATTTATGCAATAGAGGTGTCACTCTATGAGATAGATTCTTCATTCTTTGAAAAATTGATGCCTTTATGTGAAACAGAGGCACAACTATGTGAAAAACTATGCACAAGTGCCTCAAGATGGAGCACAGGTGCCTCAAAATGGAATGGAGGTGGTGAATGGAAGTTTGGGATATTTTGATGAATTTTTGGAAAGAGATTGAAAAACAAAAAGACACATTGGATGACTTGAATTTTAAGGTGATAAGGATAAAATTGTTGAGATTATGGATGCATAGTCCCTGAAGCTCTAGAGTTATCAATGGAGGACCCTTGCTAGGAAAGATAATCAACCACACAAAAAGTGTTCGAACTTAGGCATGCACAATGGATATTCTATATTGATCTACATTATGAGATGAGATGATTACAAATGTACAAGATGCCTAATTATATAGGCAAGAAAGAAAACCTAAGATGCATGAGATGTTGCCATGTGTCATGATCTAACAATATGTGACAACATGTGAACCCTATCTAGGAAATTATTAAATGTTGAGACAAGTTCTAGAAGGAATCTTATCCCTACAAACAACGAAGGGAATATTACCCCATTTATTAAATGATTTATTAAAATCTAAACTAGGACTAAATAATGCATGACCTAAGTTAACTTATGCTAGTGTAATGATTAATTAATTACACTAACACCCCCCATAAGTTCAACTTAGGGAGGAAAATGTAATGATTATGCAAAGATGATGGGTCCTGGCTACGAGGCCATGTTAAGTACCCATGTACATGAAGATGCAGAAAATCTCCCACAACTAGAGAAAAGGGGAAAACCAAGTGAGATCAAAACCCCTCTCCAAGAAGGAGATGAAAAAGAAAAAAAGTGAGATAGGATGGGAAGGATGGAGGACTCCCAAATACCCCCCAAGTACACCATATGTCACATGGATACAATACAATAGCCCCCCCATCGGAGGGAAAGAGAGAGACTATATAGCCCCCCAGAAGATGTGATCACCTACAAAGATGGTAAGTGTTTGAAGACAAAACAAGATCCAATGTTGACAAACAACTTGTCTCCCTTTCGGAAGAAACAAAACCAACTGCAAGTGTAGAGATGCTTCCCATTCTAGATAGGAATTGAAGGAAGGAAGGATGGATGCCAATGATGCCTCTGAACTCTGCTCAAATGTCTCCTTGATTGAAGATGAAGATGCCACAATCAATGAAGAGGGTGAAAAACTAGGACAATGCGGAAATTGATGTTGAACAATATCCAAAGACTGAGATGGAATGAATATGATGGATATGATAGAGACTTGATAACCCCCCTGAATGAAGTGTCCTCAAATCCACTAAAAGAAGCTTGAAGCCAATCCAACGGTAGATGCTGAAGAAACCTCAAATCCTAAATGGAATGATAGGGAAGAAGTCTCATACAAGAAATGTCCTTCAAACCTATATAAGTAGTCAAGTCAGTGATACCTGAAACAAAGCCATCCTATGATGCCAAGTATGTAAAACTTAATGTTTCCTAATGAATGATGATGGTGGAAGCCTCAATCAATGAATCTGGAAAAGGAATCACTGAATGTGAAGGGATACCAATAGTCTCTGATGGAGAAGAATCACTTGAAGGAACCTTGTCAACCTCTTTGGAAGATTCAAGGCAATCAACTTCCTGCACAACAATATCATCATGGGGTACCTGATCTGAAGAATGACATTCTAAATCATGATGATCTGGGAATTTTGGAGTGTCTAAATCTCCATATATCTCCCAAAGCTTAGGATGTGAGGACAATCACAATGATCAATAGATCTAAAACATCATAATCAACTTGCATTGAAATTATTTCCAAGACAGTGTATTTGCTGCAACTCCAAGCAAGTTCATGAATACCTTCACTTGGATGAGGAAATATATCATATAGATGAGGCAATAGATCAAGTGATTGGAGATGGTGGGTGATCCCATCCCACCATTGTGAATAGTTTCCCTTGTGCAACATAACCAAAGGAGTATATGCAAACCCCATAATGAACTTTCTCCAAAAAAACAAAGACAAATGACCTTCAACAAAAAATAAAGACTTCCAAGGATGATGTGAAACTGAAGTGATGTTTCCTAGATCAAGAAATTTTTTCCCAAGCTTCGAAATATCCAAGTTATTGAATAAATGCACCAAACTGAAAAAAATATCATGCAAGAGTACTTGGAGCTAAAACTCATCAAGGGGTCTGGACTGATGAAAAAAGCTCTAAATCACCTTCTTGATGCCACTAGAATGACTAAAATTTGATGAATGGGTTCGAAGATACAAGCCTTTATGTCCAAATTAGGGTTTTTCCTTCAATTGGCTGTAGAATTTTCTACAAAAATTTTTTGCAAAAAAAATTGGACCACTAGAAAGTAGATGAAATTCTCTTTCCAATGGTATCTCATTTGCCAATTTTTGATACCATGGGTGAAAGTTATGAAAAAACAAAAAAAAAGCCTATATGAGGCATTCTGCAGGCTAATCAAGTGCAAAATTATAGCACCCCGGGCTTTAAAAAAATATGCCCCTAGTCCTTGAAGTGATTGTTGGGATTTGTGGCATAAAATAAAAAGTGCTCCCCTCTTTGGAGCGGCGATGGAGCTGAGCAGCCTGGGCAGAGTGGCTGGGCAACTAGGTGGCACCGCTTGGATGTGCGGAACCCTCAGTCATTGATAGGACCAAGCCTTCAGCGGGGGGCTTACTGCAAATCTAGCAGGGTGTTCGGTGGTCGTCGGTGGGAAGGGGGAGCACGGAATGGTGAAGACTTCAGCATGAATGGGCCGACATAGTTGAATAAACACAGGCAGTGAATAGGGGGCCTAGTCGAATGTGACAATGCCGACAAAGTACAATACTCCCTACATAAACAAATTGAATGCGGTTGACAAAGGAATATTTGCAGACTGTAAACTAAGGTCACATAATTTTTTATTTTATTTTTTATTATTTCCTAAGGCAAATAAAAAATCAAGAAATCATGTCAATAGAAAAAATAAAACCCCCAATTTGTATGCCGATGGATAATAAATATAAAGCCAATGATTTTACAAAAAATCAAACTATATACAAGCCGACTGTTGAATATAATAGTAGGTCACCCAATGTATTTTTTCTGAAACTATAGAAAAAATACACAAAATATATTTTTTTCCAAAAAACAAGAGATATTGCTCATTTTTTTTGTCTAAAAAGTGCTTGCAACTAAATTTTTTTTTCCTCAAAGGACAACTGACCAAGATGATTTTTTACTACAAATTGTACAGATAGTACGGTTGATTTTACAAACCCAAAAATACTTTTAATGGTTCTTGATTTGATGAATCTGATTTTGATGATTAGACGAGTGATCCTAGGGTTTCGAGGCCTTCTGAAGACAATGGTGAACTCGGATCTAACTCTATCTAGTTTAGAAATCAGCTTGGTCATCGAGTGGAGTCAAGTAGCCTTCAATGGAAACCTTCAGCCTGCAAAGAATCTTGCACACCAACTTTCTTGATCAAGGGTTGATGTTTCAGTGGACAAGCTCTGATACCATGTTGAGATTATGGATGCACAATCCCTGAAGCTCCGGAGTCTTCAATGGAGGACCCTTGCTAGGAAAGATAATCAACCACACAAAAAGTGTTTAAACTTATGCATGCACAATGGAGATTCTATATTGATCTACATTATGAGATGAGATGATTACAAATGTACAAGAGATGCCTGATTATATAGGCAAGAAAGAAAACCTAAGATGCATGAGATGTTGCCATGTGTCATGATCTAACAACATGTGACAACATGTGAACCCTATCTAGGAAATTATTAAATGTTGACATAAGTTCTAGAAGGATGACTCATCTTCTAGAAGGAATCTTATCCCTACAAACAAGGAAGGGAATATTACCTCATTTATTAAATGATTTATTAAAATCTAACCTAGGACTAAATAATGCATGACCTAAGTTAGCTTATGCTAGTGTAATAATTAATTAATTGCACTAACAAAAATTATTTCACTGGTATTGCAAATGAAAACATGTAAAACACATGAACACAATTGTATAATTAGTCAAGTAGATGTGTATACTCAATCTAGGCCAGCCAGCCAAAGGCTAATCCCTCAAGATTAGTGTGAGAAATTTCTCTTTTAAGATTCAGTAGCTAGGGATATAGTGGCACAAGGGATCAAATTTTTCCTTTCCTTGGAGGTCCTAAGACCTTTCCCAAAGAGCCTCTACCTCTACTCAAGGAGATACATGGTGAGTAATTTTAGGCATGATATTGTATCTTACACTAGACTAAGCAATAACCAAATGGTCTTAAAGGATTCAAAAAGAAATGTGTTTAGTGATTTTGTGAATAGTGAACTTGTATAATAGTGCTTTAGATTAGAGGGTCTCCCCTTCTCTCCTCACCAAACAAGTCTTGGTAGATTGAGGGTTTTATAACTTGGATTGAATGCTGCCAGCTACACTTTGAGGTATAAGTTTCACTCTCCCCACTTTGTATGCCCCACAATAAAACATGGTTGAGGTCACACTCGAGGTGATGAAATCCCCAAGAAGGCCTCCTAAAATAAAATACTATACTAAGGGGATAGTATACACTCAAAACTAGTAAGCATTGGGTGATAGCATAAAATACAAAATGAGGAGATACAATATTTTTAATCTCCAAGATCATTCTAAGCCCAAGGAGATATAATACATCTACAAACCCATCCAAACATGGAAAACAAGATTCATTAACCCATTATTCTAACTTTAGTTCCTATATTAGTGGATAAACAAGTCTTGTATCAATGAAATATGCACCAAACTATTAGTAATCTTGATAAATATGATCTTTGACAACCGTATACAGGGTGCACCACTTGTTAGTTGGCAAAAAATACAAGTTAGAAAAAAATATAAGATCAAAACTCTAATAAATAACAAACTTAAATGAAAGAACTTTACCAAAAATAAGCACCACTTTATGATGTAAAGGCACCTCAAGGTGCTAGGTAAACACAAAAAATGCACCTTTTTATTAAATAGAGGTTCCTTTTCATAGATAGGGGTCCTAAAACATGTTTTGGGGTCTGAAAAGTGTTGTTTTTTTATCAAAAACCTTAAAAACCTACATATGATATTATGACACACTAAAAGGGACACAAGTCATGTAAAAATATGTTAGTCAATAACCCCAAAAGGCCACAAGATAGCTGTGAACTCAAATATACTAGAAAACTTGAAAAAAGTTCTGTAGATTGGAGAAACCCTATTTTCTACAAAGAAGCAAGTTAGATAACCTACAAAAACCAAGTTTATTGAGGGATAGAACCTTGCAAAATAAGGCACCAATAATGGAAAACTAGGAGAAACCCTAATTTTTCAATCTAAATGCACAAAAAAAAAGTTTAGTTTTGGGTGATGAAGGCACAAATATTATAAACATAGGTGCCACTTCATGCTACAAAGACACAACTTTGTCTAAAAAAGGCACCTTTTTTGAAACAAAGGTTCCTTTTCACATTCTATAACCCAAAAAAATTTCATAAAAAATATAAGACAAAATTCACTAATAAAGGTTAAAATAGGGATGTGTGTCCCATCAAGTGTGCCAAAATCAATATGTGGAAAAATTATTAAGGAAAAACAACATAAGATAATGCATCAAATCAAATGTATACCTCAAACAATATTCATCCTCCTCGATGAGATGAAATAGAATGCACTATAGTTTTAAATGATTTTCTCTAGATTATGATATGATGTGGATTGATCATAAATTAACATTGGTATGCTTATAATAGTGAGATCATTGAATGACAACATAAGGGTATAATAGCTTGATTCTTCTTAATGATGAAGGATGGTGGCCTCTAGTTATAGAGATTTGAAGAGGAAAAATTAAGGGCTACAGTAGATTGATGATGGATGGCTAAGGTTGAATGAGGATTAGGGCTAGGTTCAGAGATGTAACATAGTCATATGATAAGTATCACATGAGTGATAATACCTGAATGGATTATATAAACATCTTTATGTGAATGACTAGGATGTAGAGGTGGGGTATTAGATGAATGGATAAGATGGAAAGATAATTTGGATTTTGGGAAAGTGTCTAAGTTCAATGAATCTAGATGAGTTAGTTAGACATGTAAAGGGGGCACTTTTCACATGATGACAATTTTATATTATGATCCATGTGAACAAGTTAAAGGGCTAGGATTAAATGGACAAGGATAAAGTGGAATTAGTTAAATAAGTAATAAATATTTATTTGTTTAATGAGAACATGTGAAGGGAAAATAAATTAATAAATAATAAATAATATTTTAATTAAATGTTAGGATAAAGTGGGGGAAATGATATAATTAATTAAATAGTCAATATTAATTTAATTGATGGCTTAGAATAGGGTAAAATTAGGCGAGGTTGCATAAGCTTATATTTTAGTTGTCAACTAGTCATTACGGCTAGAAATTTTATTTAAAAATTAAATCTATTGGCATGTAGATAGCTAAAGAAGATTGAAGTATAGCTCCATTTGGGACACCCATTAGTCCAACTTCTCTATGCTACTTTTAGCATCATAAGGTTGTATATCAATTTTTTCCTCCACCTTAAAGAACCCTCCCTTAGAAGACTAACCTTGCTCAAACTCTCCTCTTTCTAGTTCTCTTTCTTTTATGTTCTCCTCTGAGATTTCCATTTTGAAGATTACAACTGTAGTGTAGAAAAAAGTATCAAGTTGATGGTGTTTTCTACACAACAACAACTCAAACAAGATACAAGTATCCAATCTCTCTTGAAAGGTAAATCTCTATCAACAAATCTCAAGAGACAACCCCAAGGTCTCTAATGTTAGGTCTTGACAATGCAAAAACAACTTAGTGATAAATGTGAAAATGTTGGTAATCACAAAGGGACCTTACAAACAAATACTGGATCTTCAAACTTATCAGATTTTGCAATATATTGATACTCAAAATACTAAATCTAACCCAAATGACAAAGGAAATAGAAAATATGAGGGTTTAATAGAGATTTCTAAGATTAAAATTACTACTAAGATCAACAATGCAAATGATAAATATTTGAAATGGACCAATCCCTCAAAACTAATTCCTGCTCAACCCAGACTTAATCTACAATGTTATAGAAACAGTGCAATCTTCTAAGGAATTAAAGATTTTCAAATCATGAGACATTTATTCATACCACCCTATTTTGCAATTGAAATGAATCAAAACTCACAATTGAACTAAGCAAATAAATATAAGTTCTAGGCTAACTTTACACAACAACTCACAATTAGCCAGTTGCTAAAAGTATGGACTAGGGATTGCTACCAACACTTCAAACATCAAATCATAAACACCATTGAATCAGGCCAAATTCTAAATCTATCATATATATCTAATACTTTTTAAGCAATCTTAAAAGATAGAATAACAAGAACCATGCAAGATAAATCAACAGAAGAAAGATCACCAAAGCACAATGTCTTTACTTATATTGAATCACCCAAGAATTGCAACAATTCTTGTATTTTGTGTTACAACACTTGCTTCAAAATGGACTAACTCCTAACTCTTGCTCTATCACTTATCTTGCTACAAAGTCTAACTGTCTAGCCCTTACAAATGAGGCAAAATGCCCTATTTATAGAAATTTTATGTTGTGTCGGCCCAAATAGGGTTACAAAGATGGTTGGCCACAAAGAGGTCGGCCTAGAAAGTTTCTAGAAGAAAAAAATATTTTTCATTTAATGCTTGAGACTTTTTCTAGGTCATCCTAGGTTCTCCAATCTAGCTTGATCTAATGCATGTAGAAGGCGAAAGGAGAGATAGTGGGAAGCACAAATCTTAATGCAATCATTCATTAGCTGGCCCCTTGTCTTTATCCTAACCCAATTTATCTTGTACCTTAAGAAAAACCTTCTCTAATTCATCCAGTGGTGAAGTGATCAACACTTTAAATCTCCTCTCAATTGATTTAATCTCATCCCTTGATTCTTTGACGACCTTATCCCATTCCACCTTGAGATCTTGAAATTTCTCCATGACAACAATATAGGTGGCTGCATCATCCAAATAGTGGGTAGTGATTGGACCATCATCACTTAGAGCATAAACCTCATGCCACCATTTCCTTAATTGCTCTAGGCTCAGATGCTTTGGTGCAAATTTCTTCCTTCCAGTCATCACCTCAAAGAAAGAGATGCATTTATTATAAATTCCATCAATGTATTCTTCACTTGCTAACCTTGTTTATGAATTTTATTCAACACTCTTTGCTTAATCTGCAAGACTTCATACCATTCCCAGGGCTTTGAAAACTTTGAGGAAGGCAAGATTCCATCACTTCTCAATCTTTCCTCAGTATAGTCCATGATTGTCTTCATTTTCTGTAGGAGAAGATCTACATCATCCTTGTCATGTGCCAATAAATTTTGCAACTGCTCAAATGACCTATGTGCATCTCCACAAGTGGAAAAAGTATCATGAATCATGTTATCTCCTCTAAGCCCTACTCCTTGCAGCCATTCATGTGTAGCCTGTGTAGAAATATTCATCTTTTCAAGCTCATTGACTACCTCCTTAGGCAACGATCCCTCAAGGGTTATTCCCTCACTTCCTATTTCTTGCAGAGGTTTCATCAGATGCTGCACATACCTGTATACATCATTCAACTAATTTTGTAACTTCTCTTTTTCTTGTCTCTTTATCCAACCTTCTCAAAATAGCCTAAGAAGACTCCTAGAACTCTACCTTTTCTTGATTTTTGCTGATAGACCCTAGGTTCATTGTTTGAATGTTGTAATCTTGAAGAGTTACCTCACCCTTATTCTTATCTGTTGTAGGACTGACAATATGAATCACCCTATTATTTTATTCATCCCCGGTGACTTTGGAAATGATTTTGGCCTTCTTTTTTGCTTTACCTTTTCCAATATTGGCCAGTAAATCATCCCAATTTGAAGGAGTGTCATCTATAATTATTTTCTTTTTTTCAACTACTCATTAAGCCAACTAGGAGTAGCTGTATTTGATTGTTGCTCACCATGTTTATCCTTCTTTGTTGACTACTAGAAGAGTCAACATTTGAACTGAGCTCCATAGGAACCTCTTCAAATTTATCTTCCTTTTTTGTATCTTTCTCTTTATCTTCTTATGGATTCTCATCTTCCTTATCAGGGATCTCTTCATGGATTGGAGGAGTTCTTTCATGCATTTCTTCTCTTTTCGAGGATTTCTCTCCTTCATTCTTGATAGGTGAGTTTTCATGTGATACTAAGGAAGATTGTAGAATACTATCAATCTCTACCTTTGCATTGTGAAGATCCCCTTAAATTCTTTTGTATCCTCATCTTGATGGATATCTTCAATAGTTGCATATGTGGGCTCTTTTTCTTCATCATGGACTTCCTCTATTGGAGGAGGGGAAGAAGTGCTTTCCTGTAATTGTGTAATAGAGGGAATCATGGTGGCACCTTCCTTAGGAGAGGGAGTCCTTTCCTTTCTAGTATAAACCTATGTTTTCTCTCCAAAACTCTCTACATCCACCAGTTGTGGTCCTGTCTCATCCTCTCCCTTAAGAGGCTCATTTTTCTTCCTTGAGGTTCTTGTTACTCTTCTCCTTTTGAGTATAGGAGAATCACCCTTCTTTCCTTCTCCTCCATGTTCCTCTTCTTGAACAAATTTCTTCTCCTTGGAGGCAATATTCCTCTTCTTTGCAATAGGATTTCTCTTCCTTTCTTCCTCAGGCTTTGTTTGATCACCTTTGATCTTTATTCTGAAAGGAGAACCTGCCTTTTCCTTTCCTTTTGGGTCTTGTTATGCCTTAGAATAAGATTGATATTCCAAGCTTCCCATCAAGTCATAGGTGCATTGCTTCCCTTCACTGTCTAACTCCCAGATCTTATGTTTAGCCAAAAACTTGGTGTATTTGATCACAGGGGCATTGATTTGATTCCGTTTTGTTATTTTTTCCTTCATCCAATCAATCTCACCTATAGGCTTGTCAATGACGGATTCATAATCATGGGATTGTATAACCTATCAGTCATCCTCAATCTGATCTAGGATGACCTTGATACTATATAGTCTAATCAAATCAGCAGGAAATTTGGAGAACTTCTTCCTTAAAACTTCAAATTCATCTTTGCAATTTTCCCAGTAGTCTTCTAAGTCATCCCTGTGTCTGAATTCTATATTGGCTTTCTTTTGGGCTCCACCTGTTCTGTCAAATTTGAGCCTCTTAGTATGTAAAGGCAGGTTGAAGGTTCCTATCTCTTCATCATAAAACTGTGTTGAGGCCAAGGAAGGGAAAGCTTCATGTCCTCCAATCCTTAATGGGAATTCACTACCAAAACCAAATTTATGCATATCCTTTTTCACAATTGCATCAAAGGCACAAATTTTCCTTGTAACCTCTAGAAGAATGAGATGATTTGTAGGATACCTAGACAATCTGTGTGGAGCTCTTTGGAAACCATCAATCCTAATGTAAGAAAATGTGGGAAATTGTATGAACCATGCCCCAAACTTTTGTATCAATTCCCTGGCAGCATAAAAAATCCTAACATGCTCTGCACCCAAGAGCAATCTTGTGATGTACATGGTGAATGCATCACTCACCCTTCTATAGCTAGAGCTATCCAAATTCCGCTAGGGGTAGACTTCATAAATCACATCCTGGTGAAAGATCCCTCGAGTGCTCAACCCTTTATATGGATGAAACCTTGCCAAGGCATAGACTAGATAAGATGTCATAGTGAAAGCTTTGGTCTATAGTACGTTGCACAATTGCTCATGAATCATCCTACTTATTATTCTTTCCCAATGGTAGTTTTTACCTTCCTCCATTATTACTATCAGGTAAAAAATCTAGTTCTCAAACATCCCTGCACTCTACAAGCCCATCACTCTACTAAGAAGAGTGATTGCATCATAGTAATCTGATTTAAACTTAGCTTGGTGCAACTATTTTGTCAATCTAGAAATATATGCCTTTAGCTTCTCTAGCTAGGAATTAATAACCTGCAAAGCCCCATTTATATCCTACTCATAATACTTCTTGGCTATATCAATGTCAAACTGAACTACATGAGACCTATCTGGCATGTCAAATGTTTGGGCAACTGTAATAGGGGAGAAGTTTGAAAGTACTCTACCTTGTGGACTGATCACCCTCTATGTACCCTGATCATAGTGTCTAGCACATTCCAAGACAAGCTCATAACATTGCACTGTGAAAGGGAAATCAACCACATGAGCCAACCCAGAATCTAACATTCTCCTCACCAAAATAGAAGGGTCAGTTGTTGCCATTCTTGTCTTAAAATCTTCATAGTCCCACTTCCCTACATTGGTGTCGGTCACCTCTAACCAAATGGAAATGAGTATATTCTCAGGAATCTTTCTCTTTGTATCCAACTTGATCCTTTTAGCCTTAGAGATAGGAGCCTCCTCAATATTAGGATCCATCTACTTGTTCCTGCTCTTGCCAGCAATAGCTTTGCTTGATTCAGCCTGCACTCAACAAAAGGTGACAATTAATATCCATTATAACATAGGAGTTAAGGTTAGTCCATCATAAACAACATATTCATCACCCAAACAAACCCAAACAGTGATCAAAATCCCATAAAATCTCATAAACATAACCCCTTAAAAATATTGGGATTTTCACCCCTTCATGGAAATCAAGCTAGGGGGGAAATTCAAGGATTTCATGACCAAGAAGAAATTGGCAAAGAAAAAAGATATCATCTCAGAATCAATCAATCAACATTGTAGTTCAAGAAATGGCAATATCTAACATTTAATTTATCAAACCAATCATGAAATACCCAAATCATGTACAATATCAAATCATCCATTTCTCATTTTCAGGAAGTTTCAGGAATTTCCACTTAGGATGGAAATTAGCGAAGATATCATAAAGCTCACTTTTACATGCATTTTCAAGAAAACGACAAGGTGATGGAAATTCAGAGATTACTGAGTGTTAGGGAATTTCATGAAGTACCCAAAATTTCCAAAATTTCCAACTCTTCACAGCTGGCCAAATTGATCGAATGATCATTAATTTGGGACTTGGTTCAAACTTTGTGCTCGCCTCACATCACTCAATCATAATTTGGACCTATGACTCACTTAAACCTAGCTCAATCAATCTGAAGCAAGAAATTCAAAACAAGCATCCCTAGGGTTCCACCATGAATAAAAGTCAAAGTTTCGATACACTCAATTATTCTATCAAGTATCAATCAACTCTTTCAAACCACCAAAGGTAAGAAATTGAATAGATACAAATGGGAAATGATAACTCAAATTTTCACTTAGATGGTTAATCTATCAATCATACAAAACCCTAGATCTATCGAAACTAATCAACATTATGCACAATACCAAGTTCAAAGGGAAAACCAAGCAAGGATTGGAATAGTTAAATTGCAAATTCAATGGGGAATGGTGATGTCAATCTTCAGGGGAGGCATTACTATGATGAAGGAGATGACCCTAGTTTAAACGCATACCTCCAATACGCAGAAACCTAAGCATAAAATGTGCATAATACCAGAAAATCATACATAATTGGTAATTTAAAAGAAAAAAAATCATGCACATACCATTTGTGAAGCAAAACTCAAGATAATAACTATTGGTAATAAGATTTAATTACCACACAGATGCAAATGAAGTCAAGGAACATCACTAGAACAAGCAATCCACAACGCCAATCAATCCAACCTGCACGTAGCTCCTCAAGGCCAAGTTTTGCAAATTCGCTATGAGGAAAAATAACACCAATATGCCAACATAAATCCCGCCAAATATCACTAAATGAAAACTGCAGCAATAATACGACAAGCATAAATGAGGCAATATGACCACTTAAAGCAACTTCAGGTATCCGAGGGGGTGATGGAAGTTGGGGAATATGGAGACCTAGGGAAGTTTGAAGAATTCCATCCGCCATGGAATTCGATGAAGTATTGAAATCTCTGACATTGAACACAAAATGACATGCTTCAGGTAACCAAGACACTGACAGGAATCAGGGATTTCCACCCAAGGAGGAAATAACCAAAACCCAGAAAAAATTTGAAATTCACCCTTTAACTCAATATTTTCAATAAACCACCTCAAAGGACCACTTGCCCAAAAAAGATAGGAATTCAAGCATGTTTCAAGTTGGCCAAACCCACACTACCAAAGGAATACAAGCACCCAAGATCAAAAGCCAGTCCAAGAGGCAAGACCACAAAAAAAAAACAAAAAGGCCAAAAAGAGGGTCCCTGCTTTCAGCGGGGTGTGTGTGCAAAAACTGCACAATATATCCCTTTACATTTTCGCACTTGTTTGGGCCCTCCTTGCTAAAGATGGGCTTCTTTATGCCTTATTTGGTCCTATTTTGCATCCACAAGTATTATTTAATGCATCTTTCTAAGGATAATCCCTACATTTAATAACTAAAAAATCATAATTTAATGTTTGAGATTGTGAGTTCTAGATCTAGTGATTTGGGAATCATATGCCACCTTGGGCGTATGGGTCCTAGCTAGGTCTCGAAGCCTGATTTTGAACATTTCCTTGAACTAAACACTTTTTTGGAGTTTGTGTCCCATGTTTAAGATATTGTGACTCATACGCCCAAGGTGGTGTATGAGTCCTGCTTATACAAAGACCTATTTTTAAATCAAATTCTTGGTAGTATTTTACTATCCTAGATCTGATGTCAGCTTGTAGTGTTGTAATTCCAAGAAATTTGGAATAAACGAGTATAAATACAAGGGTTTTCACTATGCTTCACCTAAGATTTTTGACCTAGAAATTTTGAGTTCAAGCATCCTAGAAAGTTTATGAGATCAAGAGCATTCAAGAGAAAATTATCAAACATTTGGAGCTACATTCAAGATTCAAGCATCATGTCAAAGTCTTCATGCATCATGTGTGATTTTGAGCTAACGTTTGTGATGTAGGTTTTCATGATTCATGAAAGCATTCAGAAACATTATCTCATATCAAGATCAAGAGTCAAAATCCACATCCATTAGAGTCATTTCACACAAGTTTGCAGCCTTTACTGCAAAGGTTTGGTGAGTTGCAAAATAGCATATTTCTCATTCATCATTCCTTCATTCTATTTCATTTCATTTCAAGGTTTAATTACCCAAACGAGGCTTGACTAAGGCAAACCCCTATTCCCTAACACCACAACATTTTTCCCTTCTCCATGTGTGATTGAAGATGTAGGTGATTTGGAGCTTGAAGATCCTTTGAAGATAAAGTTGCAAAATTGAAGAAATATGTCAAAGTTGTCAAGAATTTTTCATCTTCATGAAAAATCACCTACAAGTTAGAATTCATACTTTTTGGACTAGAAGATCAGACAAGACAAAAGCTATAGAAGATCACTCAAGGCTACAAAAGTTTCAATCAAACCCTAATACTAGGACTAAATCACCACCTTGGGTGTATGAGTCCCATATACCTCTGTTCAACATTTTTTTGTAGATCTTGATTTGCCAACAAAAGATTCAAGATTATCTCCAGATTCCAGTAGTAGGACTAAATCGCCGAGATCAGCATATGAGTCTCAATGCACTTTAAAAAGCAGAATTTCAAAGTTGTAGACCTTGTTTGGAATCCATCAATTTACCAAGTTCCTTTTTGCCTGATTTTTGTTTGTTCAATTGGTTTAATGCTTCTAAGTTTCTAGGGTTTAGTGCATTATAGTTTGCATTTCTCCTTTGAAACTTCATTTTAATGGTAAACCCCCCTTTTAATCACACCTAAGGAAACCATAGTCAAGGATGGGAGATCGACCTCAATAGGCAAGATGGATTATGATTCGTAGACCAAGGAGAAAGGGGTTGCACCTGTAGGTGTGTAGATGTTGGTTTGGTAGGCCCATAGGGTAGGGTTTAATTGTAGATGCTAGTCACAACCAACTTCATTGAGCATTTTCTTTAGGATCTTTAGAATGGTTTTATTCATGGCCTTAGCTTGACTATTTCCCTTGGGGTAGTAAGGGGTGGAGAACCATTCCATTGTGAAGCTAGCCAATCTTCCGAGGAAGAGTCAAATTAGATATGAATCTCTATATGCTACTTCTATGCAATGTATGTGAAATTCTCTTATATGGTCCTCAAGATTTCCTTTTCCATGGTATTTGTCAAATTTTGGTATTTTGAATCCTGGTGAGAATGGAACCATAACGATGTTCCTATCGAATGGATAGGGGCACAAATCTTGTTTAGTGTATGATTGTTTTTCTTTTCTAGATTGAATGTCTTGTATTTTTTGCTAGAGCAATCTGACTTGTGTGGGAAGATCAGTTTGTGGATTGGAAGTTGGAATGTACATGTTCTAGGGTGGTATCCAATTTGTTGGGTGAATGATAGGGTGCGTTTCTTACTTGTGTGTTAAGGTTCAAGGAATTTTGTTGCATGTTCATGAAGGGTTGTTGGAAACCTTGTTGTGCGAGCAATGCTTGGTGGTATGCCTATTATTGTTATTGTACCAACAATGCTTGTTGTTGGGATTGTTGTTGTTGTGCTAATAGCACTTGTTGTTGATCCTATTGTGTTGATTGTTGTTATTGTGCTATCAAGGCTTGTTGTTGTGTGTGTTGTTGTAGGTATTTTTGATAGGCTTGCACTTGCACTTGTTATGCTTGGAATTGGGCCTATGCTTGGGCTTGCGATTGGGCTTGCACTTGTGCTTGTGCTTAGGCTTGAGCTTGAGCTTGCACTTAGGCTTGTTCTTGAGCTTGTTACTATTGTAGTAAAGCTTGTGCTTTTTGGACTTTCCATTGCACCAAAAGATTAACCTATCAATACCTGATACAAGCTTCAGTTAAGATCCATAGGAGACGATTAGACCATGTCACAACCCCAAGTGTTGTGCTGCAAGGAAGACTAAGGAACACACCATCTTGCAACAATCCCCCCCAGCACAAGCGAGGGGTTTGAACCTGTGACCAGCTCTTATACCAATTGTTGGCCTTGTTGTTGCACCAAAAGATCAACCTATCAATTCCTAATACAAGCTTTAGTTAAGATCCACAGGAGGTGGTTAGACCATGTCACAAACCCAAGCATTGTGCTACAAGGAAGACCAAGGGACACACCATCTTGCAACAACGCTTGCACTTGTGCTTGGGCTTGTGCTTGAGCTTGTTAGGCTTATAATTGCTAAAAGGCCTTTTGGTAAGCTTACTGTGCTACTTGCAATGTGATACTATACTAATTTTTTGTATTGGGATTTAGAAGTGGAGGTGAGATATTTTGAGGGATGGTGTGATATGATGCAACAAGAGGTTGTTGGGGTGTTTTTTGAGTGATGACAAGGGGTTGAGTGGTAGATGGTAGATTCAAAATTGTAGTTGACGTGCTTAGTCCTTGTGAGACTAGATTTTGGGATATTTCAGGTGTTGTAGATGATGTGATTAGTGGTTGAGATATTTGGGATGATGCCACTTGGTGTTATGACATTAGTGGCACATTTGGAGGATTTGGTGTGATAGATGTGTTGATTTGATTTGGGAGGTTGACTTGATTTGGTTGATTTTGGAAATTGATGTGTTCAATGATGGAATTTTTCCTATACCTTGACTTGGTGTGGACGATGGTGTCAAGATAGGGAATGGTGGGTACATTTGCGATGTGTTCCCTTGTGGAAGTGAAGATGGAGCATTTAAGGTACCCACTTGTCTGAATAGGTCAACTTTCCCTTGTGAGATGTTGGGGTGTAACCTTGTGTATCAAGGGCATAGGCAGGTGTGGCATGGAAAGAGGATGGATTGTTTGTGTCATGAAAGATAAGTGGTACATATGGATGTTTAGGGTCTTTTGGGATGGTTCTATGCATACCCAAGATTGTGTTGGCCTCCAAATTTTGATTGTTGACAAGTGGGTGTTCTTGAAGAGCTTGAAGTAGTGAGCTTCCCTTGGTGATCATGGGTTAACTTGGTGCTTGAGATGAAGATGGTTGAGAGATAGGTTGGATTATTCTTGGGAATGAGAGTGTGAATTTTTTTTGTGGGATGTTCACTAAAGGTTGTTCCATAATGGTGTTTACATCAAAATTAGAAGGGAGCTTAGCTCCTTCTTTTGCTAATGCCAACATGTATTTGGTGGGTTTTATTTTCATGGTCATGTTGACAAGTTTGTGGGTTTCTGTATTTTGTACTAATTTGAGAAATTCATCTTGGGACATCTCTTTGTAATTGTTTGTGACATCTTGCACATGGCAACCTCCCTCTTGAAGATCTTGTGATAGTTGAGGGAGATTAGGTGGAGGGTTGGTAGATACCCTAGGGTCAAATTTTATTTGGCTTAAATCACTTTGGGTTGATGTTTCTTTTTTTTGCTCCATGATCTTCTTGTGTTGTGACCTTGTTTGGACCATAAAATTGGGATCAACTTTTAGGAATACGTGGGATGAACCTTTAACTCCTTTGGTTGATCTAAACTTTAGGTACAAAAATAAATTATAGGATGTATTTTAGGATCAAATAATAATGATGTGGTAAATGAAGGGGTGGATGGTATGGATGTTTGAACTTTTGAGAGCCTTGGATTAATACTAGACCTTAGGATTTTGATTTTGATTTGATTTGGATGATGAACTTGTAAACCCTAAGACATTACATGTGATCTTAGGATGAACTTTTCCTAAAGAGGGTGCTAATTTAACTAAGTGTATGAGAAAGGATTCATTCCCACACACCTAACTAAACAAGATGATTTTGTTTTGGTCTAAGTGATTTACCAAAAGTCTAGCATAAGGATGTTTCCAAATTTCTATAAATTTATAATTTGTGAGATGGATTTTGATAAATGTTTCAAGGATGGATGGATTTATTTGTTTTGAACCTAGATGAACCTAGAAGAACTTTGTTTATAACACCAAGGTGTTGAAGAACATGCTTTACCCGAGGAGTGCATCATAATCAATGCATTTATATTAGACATGCAATTCTGGCCCTTCACTCTCAAAATGTGCATAAAAAAATTCTCAATAAGGTGTCCCTAAGTTTGTATCTCTCCAAGATGCATTTTTTGATTTCATTTTCACTATGATGTCTAAGCTTGAAGAAACGATATGTGGACCTTTGTTTAGGGATCTCGATTTTGTGAGAGATCATGAGGATAAATACTTTGTGGGGTTCAATTGTGATTTTATCTTTGATTAATGAATTCTTTTTACCACATCAACTTGTCTTGCTTAAATTTCAAACTAAATGTATATTTCCAAGCTCTTTTTCATTCCACAAGGTCCATTATGTGAAAATAAAAGAGCTAAGGCCATAGTTTCCCTAGGTTGAATTTGAAGAGAGTGAATTGAGATATGATCCCAAGTATTTAGAAGGCTCTAAGGACACAATCCTTAGGGACAAGTAGTAATAATTAGACTCTTCAAAGGTATTCACTCCTTTCAAAGGGTTTGAAATTTTTGTGATTATTAAATGTTTGTTTCAATGTTTTAGAACCAAGCAATGTGTTCATCTGACTTGCAAAATGCACAATCCTAAGCTGAAGAGATACTACTTGCTAAGTTCCCACTTGGATTGCTCCAAACACTAAGACAAAGTGAATAGA
The DNA here is from genome assembly GCA_007258455.2 of Sequoia sempervirens. Taxonomy (NCBI): domain Eukaryota; kingdom Viridiplantae; phylum Streptophyta; class Pinopsida; order Cupressales; family Cupressaceae; genus Sequoia; species Sequoia sempervirens. The sequence continues at coordinate 184,297,349 of VDFB02000008.1, read as the reverse complement.
TAGAGATTTGGTGACACTGGCTCCCCCTTACATGGCACACACTTCTCGAGCAAACCAAATCTAAAACCTTGAAGATCCGAAGATCCGAAGGATTTTCTGTTTCTACAATGAATAGTGGAATGTGGGGTAGCTTCAGAATGACCATTCCTGTAGCAACAAGCATAAAGGTTTTTGGTCACTGCAACAAGTTGGTTCTTAGTTTAAATATTTAGGATAAAACACTGGTTCCATACATGTGGCAAGATTATCTCAATTAAGAGGCCTCCCAATCCCTTCCTAAGAATAGGTTTTAACATATCACACAAACACTAGGGGTGGCACTTGTTAGTATTGGACAACCACACCAACTGGTTGATGACTTTAACCACCACTGTTTCATTTATATAACATACCAAATATGAAAGCACCGCTTTGGGTCGTTCCCTCTCATAAGTTGGGAGGCAGGCCCATCTAAAGGTAACACTTTGACATGAAACACAAATGTGCAAAAAGAATTAAAATGTTTTTCATCACCTAAGATCACCAAAAGGTGTGAGGGGAGAGGATACATGCCTTAAATGCACAAAAGAAAGAAAATAGCACTTTGAGTGTTACTCGTCACCTAAGACCGCACGAAGTGCAAGGGGAGAGGATACACACTCAAAGTTTGTCAAAGACAAGATCATTCACTTCAAACACTTATTCGTATTCGTTTTAACCTTCAAAATAATGGTGAATTCATTTTAAACATCAAACTGAGTGTGAAGTTGTTTTGTTCAATTTTATCCCACATAGTAATGTTTAGTAAACTTTTCAATTCAATTTTAACCAACTTGAAAAGATCAAATCAATGATTAATTTTAAATCCAAAATAAAGCTAGTTGGTCTAAAACAGAAAATGAAAGTAGCAAATGGATACCCTAAGCTATTACAATGAGCATTTAAAATTTATTTTTCAATTCCAATGCCCAATTCTCCAACTTAAATATGCTTGTTATTTTTCTAGATTTCTCCACCTTGCTACACCATCATAGTAGTGATCGCAATGTGAAAGATGCCACCATTGATTCTTTACAAAAATCCATACCAGTCATCTGCCATCCTTTATGACTCATCCCTCTTAGTAATTGTTGTTTTCTTCTACAAAATCTTTAAAAATTGTCAGCACTCAAATCATATACAACAATATAAATATAGAGAAACAAGAATATTGGGATTGAACAACAATATTAAATATATAGAAATGTGATATTAATGAGAAGCCTCCTTAACATTAAATAATAAATAACAATGCATATGTTGTGTAAAAATTTGTTGTTAATTGTAGAAATGAATTAATTATGCAGCAAAATTCTTTCTAAAAGAACTTGCACCTACTTATCCAGACAACTTTTAATGCATAAGATAGCCATTTCGTTACAACTGAGTGACAATGAACTCATTTACTGAATGCAAACCATGAAAGAAAAAACCATCTTAGACCCCACCTGCTTCCCCTTCTTCAAATTCAACACAATTTTTTCAAAACATCAATCCATGGATGCCATCATTATAGTATGTTGTTCAAATTCAATTTGATTTTAACTTACCAAATTCAAATAATTAATCAAACATGTGTGATATAGCGCGTGCACTCAAGTTCATTCTTACAAAGTATACTGACAAATTGACTGCTTCCAAACATTTTAAGCAGGCATGGCTTTCCAGTTATTTATAGAAGAAAAGTAGATTATTTCAAAGCAAAATTGTATTCCACAACTTCGTTATAATCAGAAGAGTACCAGCCAACAAAGATAATCTATTTTTCTCATTTAATGCTACCAAACATTGACCTAAACTTCAATGCTACTAGCGAACAAAGATAGATTTGTCACGGCCAAGTTGCCTAAAAAAACATGTGTAAAGGAGAATTGCAATATGGATGACTGTGCAAGCTATAAGGAAGCATATTAAAATCCAATGTGAAGTTTATCAAGCATAGGGTACGAATATAATGAACATGACATAGGAAGACAATATAAGTATGGTGCACATATTTAATGTTGAGGGCATGAATGGTCAGAGCCTAGAGTATAAAGATACAAATGGCTTGCATGTAAAATAGAGGTTGTGCACATTAGTTTCTTTTCCAAGTGGCTAGCACATGAAAAAGGAGGTATTTTTTTCTTGCGAGAAGATGTTGGTGGGATATAGTAGGTGGGAAATAGCAAGTGGAGAAGGCACGAGAGCCAGTGAGGTAAGAGGATTAAGAGGCCCACAACACTAGAGGGTATGGAGAAAAATTACCTAGAAAGAGGGAGGAACCAAACCCATTGGATTTCGCAGTTAGATCTAGATTAAACATTTCAAAGGAGTAAGTATCAACCCAAAGGACGACTAGATCTTTACTAGAGACTGCGCTCAAACAGAAGAAAAAGTTAACAAGAGAACGAACATTTTTGAACCCTGAATTTGTAGAACTTTCTGTTTCCTGACAGACTTGTAAACTACCTTGATCTTGCAGTGTAAAAATTCACTGTCATAAATTAAATGTCACCAATAGCTTGTCAAGCTCAACAAAATGTATAAAATATCCATCCAACATGTACAAGAAAATTAGAAGTTTTTTAAAAAATCCACCATTTTGTAACACATTCCTTTATGATGAATCTAGTGAGTTTACCTCCTGCTCATAAACATTAGGGAAAAAAGGTTGGTGTTACATGGAGAGCAATATTAATATAATAATATTGATAGAACATCAATATCGATGTTGAATAACTCTTTAATAGAATTCTTATTTCATGTGATAGAAAATAGATTGAGGTAACAACTTTCAAATACAAGCAAAAATAGAAATGAGATGCATTAGTTCAAGAACATAAACATCAATGAAATGCCAAATTTCAGTAGATTAGAAGACTTGTTTTTGTCCTTTAAATGTTTACGAACTAAGTGAAATTGAAACCAATAAAGTATCATGTCACTTTAATAGAAAAAAGGAAGTCATAATTAAAAATTATTAAATCGATTGCACTACCTGACATTCGAGCAATGAAATAAAACATTAAGGCCCCTGGCTAAAATTTTTCAACCAAGCAAGAACACGGTGGGCGCCAAAATGTGAATGTTCAATCTGCACCTTGCTTAAACATCGACAAACATTAGCACGTGTTAGTCAATTTAAACAAATGAAATAAAACATTCCCTATGAAATAGTTGAGCATGCAAACAAAATGGAAACATTATCAAACTATCTTGAAACAACAAGCAAATGAACAATGAAATCCTATTCTAAGCTACTCAAACCATCATCCCATAGGGGGATTGGTGTCACTTTGATGTGGAAAGTGACCCTTTCCCAATCCCTTGTGATAAGCTCTTGATCCTTTGATGCGAAGATGACTTTGATGCAAAGAAATGGTGAAATCTAAACTAAAATGGCATGAAAAAGCAAGTGATTGAGCAATGAAATTAGTAGAGTAGCAATGCTTCAAGTTGTGGATCCATTTCAAGTTGAAGAGGCCTCTACTTATTAGGAGTGAAGGGTTGAAGAATGGATGAAATTGGTGGATGTGGGACTAAAAGGGGAGCCAATAGGATTGTGAAACTTGTCACAAGGATAATGGATGGATGTGGAGCACATTTTGGAGAGTGTGTAGAGTTAACGCATGTAGGTGAATTTGTAAGAGGATGTAACAGAATTCAATGAATGTGGTTGAGATGTAAGAGGGACAAGATGGCATGTAAGTGGAGTTAAATGCTCTTGTAAGAGACATTTAAGGCCTTGTGTAAGAGAAATATGGCTATTAAAGACCTTTGTAAGAGGCTTTAATAATTGGTCAAGAAAGTCAAATAAGTGGAGTTATTGTAGGAATATTCTCAAAGAATATGCCTTTGTGAGGAAAATAGGCTATCTAGTTAATTAGAAGAAATTATTTTCATGTGCAAGTTGGGTAGTTGACTATGGATTTTCTCAACCTTGATAGGGTTAAAAGCTAGATAAATGAGTAATGAGGATTAGGAGGATATTAGAGTTAATTAATTCGGAATTTAATCAACTCAAGTGGGTTAGGGGATTTATGACATTTGATTTAAATATTTTGATTTATTTAATTAAATGTGGTGAACATTAGTGAGCAGGAAGTGAATTAATCTAATAAACTTAATTACTTGATTAATACTAGAAATTAATGATTTGAGCACGTCTACAAGCATAAAAAAGGAATTCATAAGATTGATCTTTGGTAAATAAATCATTTTAAATTTTGAATAATGTGTGCTTAAAAGATAAGTTAAGGATGTAGTTCCATGTAGGGGACATAAGCTTCTATATTTACTCCAAGCTCAATCTAGTGGAATAAAAAATATGCACACACAATTAAAATCAAATTTTCTTATAAAATACAAATGCACATATATAGATGCAAACTTTAAAAAGTTTCCTCCTCGAACTTAAGATTTTTATATCTATTTGGTAGGTTAATTCTAATATATATTTCTATATAATTACTACAATTTCTCATCTAAACATCTTGGCTTCTAATTGAATTATCTTAGCAAAAAAAAAAAGGTTTAATTCCCTTCTATGGAATGATGGAAACATAACTTAAGTAGTTGCATGTGAAAACCTATTGTAAGAGTATTTTTTAAATCTATTTACTAGTTAATTTTTATTTGTCTTAAAACAAAAGCCTTGCAAAATGTGTAAAGTACTTTATAGCTTCATTAAAGACAACCTCATAATTAACAACACAAATGAAAGAACCATCGCATTCAAATAGTTGGCTAGCAATAAAAATCCAAACATAGGGAAACAACAAGGTAACATTTGTGATAAAGATGTAAGAATTCATGATACTCATGTCAAAGGATTGTGACACACTTAAAAGGATAATTTCAACTTTTCCAACATCTTTTTTTCTGGTTGGAGAGTTTAATATCAAAATTACATAATCATTTAGCTATTCAATATGGGAGCACAAGTCTTTGGCTAAAACCTCTTCAACTATGAGTGAATGAGTAAGGGGTATTTGTCTCGCTAAAGTAGAAGGGCACAATCCTAACCTTACCCCTTATCATATTGAGGCCTCACACTTTGCAAGACTTGATCCTTCATAAACTCATTCAAAACCATTCAATTTCATCAAAAGACAAAAAATAAAAATCTATTGTTTTCCAACATCCAGCCCACATGAAAAGCCTTGGACAAGATCTTTTGTTTCTCTTTCCATGAATAGTCCAAGAATTTCACTAGACGTTGACTGTACAGATCCTCGAGGACATTGACAGTCAAAGCTGACCTTCCAGAAGAGTGTTTGTTTACACTAATTTTGCCAAAGAAATGTGCATGGATTCTGTATTCCATGGAATTTGTGAAAAAAACTATCTGACAGCTTTAAACTAATCGATGCTAGGAAATATTCAGTCACATCGATTAACAAATAGCAATCCTCTGCTCTTACCAGAAATGCAAAAAAACAAAGGTTCGCTAATCATATGCCAATTATGAAGGAAACCAGAGAATATAAACGCGGCGTTTCATCGAGATGGCCGACGCCCTGCGCAGCATGCAAGCTGCTCAAAAGAGGGTGTTCAGATTCGTGCATACTCGCCCCTTATTTCCCACCAAACGATGCACAAAGATTTATCACTGTGCACAAAATATTTCCCAGAACAAATACGATAAGAATATTGCAGGTAATTATTCGTTCATTCTTTGACGTTCTTAAAATACCAGAACAGATAGTTGTGTTAATGTGTTCTTTTTCTTTTGAATCAGGGAGTTCCAGAAAACAAGAGAGCTTCGGCTGTGGATAGTATGGTTTATAAGGCGAATGCCCGAGTGAAGGATCCCGTGTATGGTTGCACTGGTATCATCTGCATATTGCACCAGCAGATTTCACGCATGCAGGCAGAATTGGCTGACATCAGAGCACAATTAATCAACTGTAGGCAGTTGCAATTGAATGAAAGGGCATTGCCACCAGCGTCTCATCTGCCGGAGAATACAGGTGAGCTCTCGGAAGATATCTCGGAGTTGTTCTCAACACAAATGTCACTGGACCATCTCTTAGATTGAGATAATGATCCCTGATATGAGGAAAATATAGAATGTTATGGTTGTATGTTATTTTGGGGATTAAAAATGTTATTTAATAATTGTAAGAAATATTGAACAAAATTTGTAGATTTGTCGTTACATCAAAATCTGTGGGTGTTAGTGAACTTTCAAATTAGCACCTTCATCTAGATCAAAAGTGATGATTAATCTACAAGGTCAATTTTCAGATGTAAGACAATTAATCCAACAAAATTATTAAATATATACGAAAATATAATATTCTTTGATTCAACATGAATATGATTTGATTCATATGTGTATTAAGATCTACAAAAGGGATGGGAATTTCTATTGATGGCATGTGCCTCAGACCTTGTACTTTTAGATCTTCCTATTTGACTCCTGATATCTGTTGTTGCCTAATATTAATAACTAGTCTAAGATAATTGATTTAGTAGATCCATTTTTGTTATATATCCTCCTATTTTTGTCTTCCTATCTACAGTTTTGATAATTGTTGATCATGTATCTGTCTTTGTTGTTCTTTCATATTCCAATCATGGCAGTTTATACGATAATTGGATGGTGTGGGCTCTAAAAGAATGAAGATAATGAAATTATGTGTGGTGTTGTTTTGCACAATTCTTCATGTATAGCAGCTGTCTTTGTTGTTCTTTTATGTTCTAATCATGGCAGTTTATGGGCTCTAAAAGAATGAAGATAATGAGATTGTCTGTGGCATTGTGTTCTGATTGTACAATATGATGTGTTTTGAAATTGGAGTGGAAAATCTTGATCTTCACTTACTAAGAGGATGAATTCATTTTACGGTGACCAAGAGTGACACTCACTGGTGGCAGATTTGATTGTTCTACATGATTGAATTTAATATGCTAAATGGTCTCAGATCCATTGGATCAATTTATAATGAAAGACCCAGGCAATCCTAGATGTATTGTCACAGTTATGTATCCTCTATAGGTTGCAACATTAGCATGTCAGGTTCTATGCTATCCTCTGTGGACCCCTTCTCTTATATACAGGATCAATGGAGTGTGGTCTCACCTAGATACATGTGGTGCCTTCTCGAATCTCTAGAAAGTGTGAAAGGGTGGTCAGTTTCTCTTGTTGTGCTATTGGGGTGAATGGTATGTGGTGGTCCCAAGGGTCATGTGCTTAGTGGCTATGTCAACAACCTGTGGAGCCATCCGATCTCTATTAATGTGATCTACGATCTGCACATGACCTTGCACCTGGTGCAAATGCTGGGTTTCTGCATTAAACTGGCGGTCGGTTGTTTCCACATCATCTATTATGGGGGCATGTATCCTTTAATTGTATGCACCTATTGTAACGTGAGCATTTTCCCACGCTCCTAGGGTTTTTCAGTGTTAATTTGATCGTAGGGTTGCATCATCCACCGAATCTCTTTTGATCTAATGGCTCCCATGCCTCCTTCAAGCTCTATTGGCGCCATTGCTCGTGACTTTGCCAAGTCAAATTTAGCGGTTTGTTCATCATCCTTTCTACGTGCATGTGTTCTATCTACAATGTTCTCGTTCCATAGGTTTTATTTGGTGGCTCCCATGAGCTCTCGTGTATGAATGATGTCATTGGTTACGCAACCATTCAATCTTGTATTGAGCTATATGATTCAAACGTCCGTGCATCTCTAAGGGGCTCAGTTGTGTTGTGTTGTTGTGGGGGTTTTTGTGACCATTCATCTCATTTGAGATGAGTTAACACTTGCACCACATGAGCTCATTTTATGTTTGTGATTGGCTGAAGGTTTGGGAGTTTAAAATTGTTAACCTATGTGTTAATCTTTTGGGTTAGCATATTTATAAATTTATTTTTCTATTTAGATAGTTAAATAGTTATGATAGTTAAACTATCATCCTCTTTATAAAATAATGATGTAAACAGTTTTTCAATATAATATCAATACACAATTTGTCCCTCCTAGGCCTAACAGTGGTATTATAGCGGTTCTATTGTAGAAATGTTTAAAAAAAAGATCATAAAAACATATGTAGGACAGTTAGCACTTGTTTCAAGACACCAAAGGTAATTATAAATGAGCGGGAGCATCTGAAATATTTCAAAGCAGATGTAGAAGATTATTCAATGGTTGTTGGTTGAACATGTTAATGGTGGTTGAAAGAGGTTTTAGATGAACTTGTAATTGAACAAGGTATTGTTGTTACAAGTTGGTTGATGTTGATCATGGAGATCACTCTGCTCATGTAGATATGTAGCTAAAGTGCCATAAGACTCTGTCATCCAATGCAATAACTACTCATTTGACTACATAATATGGAGTAGAAATTTGTGAATCAAGATGATTGTTGGTAGCATCTTCATCGCCTCCCACGATGTAAGGATTGGATAATTTAAGAGGCCATGTTTTTACATTTTATTTTTTGCCAGTTTTCACCAATTATCTTCGCCCATTTGTAGTACATTGTGGTTAAAGATTTAGCAGAAGATTTTTGTTTGGTTAGATTGTAGATACGTAGTCCAAGAGCCTTCAATGAAAATGGTTGTGAATAAATAAAAAAAGGTTGAATCCAATAAATGTGAAAGAAAGAGATCCAGAGGATTTTTAAAAGGTTTTTTTTGTTTATTTTCAAGAATTGATTTCTTTGTTTGGTGTTGCAAACTCAAGAATGAGGTGTTTCAATTATTGATTTTTGGTGGAGGAAACTGAATTTATATCAATGCCATTGAATTGGAAGCAGTGTTATTTATTTGTAAAATTTGCATGTAAAAGATTTTGTCATTGACCTTTTCATGCAAAATTAGTAAATTATGGAGTAATAAGGTTTTTGGGAGTAATTAAAAATATGGAGAAATAAGGGTATACATTGATGTTATCAGGTGTTTGTTAAATTGTGTGTTTCTTTATTTACAATCATGTCCACATTTTAAATTGATGGCATATTATCTTTACAAATTCATGTTAGTACAAAAGATGAGGTAGAATTAATATCAGAATGTTGGATACAATACAAACCTTTGTTCTTACAATTTTGTAACCAATACATATTATTGAGAAAAGAACTTAATATGTCACAAGATCAGTTAGGAAAGAATAAACAGAAAGATGTTTAGCATGATGTACCGTCTTCTAGCATTTCAGCAAAACAAGAAAGTAAAACCAATGTGTCCTTGAAGAAAGGTGTTGTGTCTTCCCTTGTGTCAAAAAAGAAACATGTTGCATCTAAAACTATGACACAAAAATGCTACCAATCAAAGCCACAAAAACAAAAACCCATTGTGAGAGTTTGGGAATCTCATAAAACAAATAGGGGGAAATGTGGTCTTGGTTACAAGGGTTTTGCTAGCTCTGATATCCCAAAATACTCGAAGCCCATAAAATTTGTATCAAGGGGACGTATGAACAAATCTCATATTGAGTCTAGATGTGTTGATGACTCTTGCAAAGTTCAAAAAGCTAACCAACCAAGAACAATATTATCTAAGTCAAATAATGTACAATTTTGTTCTCATTACGGTTGTCAAGGTCATCTTTCTAGTAATTGCTTTGATCTACACCCTTGTACATCATGTGGTTTGCATACTCATTCTACCAAGCATTGTTATCTACAAGTTCCACCTTCAAAATCTACAAGGCATATGAATTTTGGTTGGATAGATCATTCAAGTTGGAGATTCAAGGTTGCGTTGTTAAACAAATCTTATAAGAGAGTTCAATCTATTATTGATGATGAAAATATGCTCACTCATAGTGGTGGTGATGTTATTCCTCATAATTCTTTTAATGATGATGCAGATATTATTGAGCCTACGTTAATTCCAATCAATGTTGATATTTATGAGATGCCAATTAGTATACTTGATAAGAATTCAATTGTTGAGAATATTGATGAAGTGAATCTACTTCCCATGAATAATTTTGGTAATATTGGAGATGCTCAGAAAATACAGTTATGTTGAGTGAAGTTACTATTGATGATGACAATAATATTGGTAATGTCATTGTTGATGACAATATTGTTTTGGTTAATGACAATTTTATTAGTGATGATAAGAATGATTTTGCTAAAAAATGTGATTATGTTGAATATGTTGGATATGTAGTTTATGATCATTATGATGATGTTTTCCTTTAATAACTTTTTGAGGCTATGGAGATAAATAATTTGTCTCTTGTTCTATTACTCCATCAAGGATATCATGTTTCTTGCATTTTCCTCTCTCATCTGCCAATGGGGGGAATTTTGATATATGTCAAATTCAAGTGGAAATTTCATAGATTTTTGACACCTTGTGATTGGTGTGGTAACTTCAATATTTTATTGCACTCAATTTTCCATTTTAGATATTATTTTTAATGACCACACTTAATGTGTGCTATCTTAGATAAATTTTAGATATAATTTTCAATGATAATGGTTGTCGTAGATTGATAGTTGGTGACTACTCATATTGACTACTAAAGTTTGGTCATTTTTCAAATTGCAGCATGGAAAAAATAGGTCCAAAGTTGAGACTTGTCACAGCAACAAGCTCATTTTTCAAAAGTTAAGACTTGTCCAAGTAGCAACCTTATTATAAAAAGTTGAGACTTGTCCAAGCAACAAGCTCATTATCAAAATTTGAGACCTGTCAAAGTAATGATATCTTTATATCAAATTTGAGACCTATCAAGGCAACATACTCAATATCAAAGTTTGAATCTTGTCAAGGTAATAAGCTTAGTTCAAACAAATTCAACTATAACGGGTTCTTTTCAAGAAGCTTCAGGTCAACCATAAAAGCTTCACCAAAGTGCTTGGTTGAGAGAAGTTTGAGTAATTCAAAATATTGCATAGTTTCGTGATAACCCCTTCGGATTAAGAGGGGGATGTTAATGTACATGTTAATATTCTAGGTTAATACATTTGTAAATTTATTTTTCTATTTAGATAGTTAAATAGTTATGAAAGTTAAACTGTCATCCTCATTAAATAATGATGTAAGCAGTATTTCAATATAATATCAATACACAATCTTCCCCTCTTAGGCCTAACAAAAATCAATTTAATCATTAGTTCTATTCTAATTTGTTCATTGTTATTGGTTAATGTGAATGTGCATTGGAAATCTTAATGGATCTAAGGATGTGTGTCAACAATATTTGCATGGTGTGTGATAATATTTGATAAAATACCTAATGATCATGTTGTGCCTAAGTGGATGAATGGCTTTAATGGTGTCAATGGATGTCAATTTAGATGATTTCAAGCAACAATCTCTTGGTGTAACATTAGATTAGTACAAGATTTAGGCTAGTTGGAGTCATAACCACAACATAACATTGCTCTTCTTGGGGAGATTTTATTTATTTTGTGGGTTGGTGTCCTCATCTATTGCATAACCCACCATGCCTTGCTCTCAGCCAAAAGAATTCCAAGATTGATTGTGAATGTGATCTATAACTCAGTTTTCCTCTAATAATATAAGAGGCCATGTGCTTTAATGCTTATTGAATTTACTAACTATACAAGCCCTATATGGGCTAGGTTGATGAGATTACATGAGGGCACCCAACCTTGTTGTAGGTTCCCAAACCCTAATCAAACTTGAGCTACAAAATGAAGAAATGAGGTTGTGTTGTTGAAAGAAACCGACAAAACCTCTATGGAGGCCTCAAAACACTTGTTGTAGGTAAAATAGTTAGCTATTGTGAAGTAGGAAAAGAGATCCTAGATCCAACAAGTAAATTAACTAGGATAAACATTTTTTTGTTCATCTATTACATGCTCATTTGTTCCTCTTTATCTATTCTCTTCTTTGTTTTCTAGGTTTTTCCCTCTTTTTGATTGTTTTCCTTTTATTCTTCCTATGTTCCTCTTCTCTCTCTTTTTTCTTCCAAAATCTACAAGTTTCTACCAAGAATCATGCCTAAACTGGGTCCAACACTCAAAAATATATCATAAATGTTCAATAACTATTTTTTGGGTTCAAAATTCCCTCTTAGACTTATTCTTCTCCATTTTTCCATGTTGCTATTCATTAATGCTATAGACAGTAGGTAGTTTTCCCTTCCAACGGTAACATCAAATCAATTTTAAATTGTCACAAACTTGTATGCATGAAGGTAGAAGAAAGAATGCACCAAAATAAACAAATAAATGAACATGATGCCCCTACATCAAATTGTTAAGGTACAAAATTTTATGAGCCATTGCTTATTGACTAAAATTCTAAGTTGCTACAAGTCAAAACTTATTTGCTACAAGTGAGAAGCTCTATTGTTACATGTTAATAACTCTATTTCTATAGGTTGGACTGGTAGAAACCAACTTTTGTTGGGCTTTACCAAGCGGTGTCCTCCACTAGTCTATTCTTACATTTTACCATATATCCATTATATTCTTTATCCCTAGTCCTCCTAATCTAGAGTCCAAAATACATTCAATCTCTTCTCGTTATCTTTTGGGTAGTTGTTCCATCTATTTTTCTATTGGTGCTTCAACTTTCTCTTATTGTTGCAATGTCTCTCATTCATATTATTTATACAAATTAGAAACATTGAAAATTGGTGAGATGTCCAAAACTATAGGTAGCTCCAACTCATAAGCATTTTGTCATAACTTCTTGATATTCTTATATTGTCTAATCTTCTTCCACTTGAGTTTGTTATAGGTATGACTCAAAATTATTTATTTTCACAGATGTGTCAGTACCATATCTATCACTTCAATTATACTAAAATGAATAATTTCAACTTTCCAACATCCTTTTTTTTGTTGGAGGGTTTAATACCAAAATTACACAATAATTTAGCTATTCAATATGAGAACATTGGACTTTAGATAAAACCTCATCGGCTAAGAGTGAAGGACTAACAAGTATCCGTCCTCCTATAGAGGGACACAATATTGACCTCATTCCTTATTGAGGCCTCACACTCAGCAAGACTTGATCCTTGACAAACTAATTGAAAACCATTCAATTTCATATAAGATAAAAATTCATTGACTTCTTACACTCTTTAATTTTAAAAGACCGGATGAAAAATTCTTTGATGAATAATCCAAGAATTTGATTACAGGTTGATTGTACAAATCCTCAAGCACGTTGACAATCAAAGTTGACCTAACAGAAGCGTGTTTGTTCTACACTAATTTTGTCAAAGAATTGTGCATGGATTCTAGGTATATTCTATAGAATTTATGATAAAAATTGTCTGACAGCTTGAAAGTCATCGACACTAAAAAATATTTAGTCACATCGATTAGGAATCGTCGGATTTTTTAGGATATGATGATGGGGGCCCCTCGCTTGTGGTGGAAAATTTTGCATTCTTTGGGAGAAACGATCACGGCTAAGTGTGATCTGTCTGAGTCGATTGCTCCTTCTGATGTTGGCTGTTTCAACCGCCTTCATTTGCCTCTTTCGCATCAACAGCTAATGCGCAATAGGTGTAGGCATCCTACTCCGAAGGTGAATAGGGAGGGAAGATGGTCTCCTCCTCCTCAAGGAATCCTTAAAATTAACACGGATGGCTCTTCTCGTGGAAACCCTAGTCATGCTGGAATTGGTGGTGTTGGTCAAGATAGTTCGGGAGATGTTCAATTTATTTTCTCTATTTATAAGGGTCTTCATACTAATAATCTTATGGAGGCTCAGGAAATTTTACTGGCTGTGGAACATGGCAGTAAGTTGGGGTGGCGCAGGATTATATGTGAATCTGATTCCTAGGTGGTGGTGAACTTGCTGAACAGGCAGAAGTTAGAGGATGTTAGTTGCACTTGGCTTTGATTATTGAACAAATTCTCAATCTTTGTGTTTCTCTTGAGTTTGTTACTTTCACTCATATTCCTAGGGAGTGGAATGGTGTTACTGATTGTTTGGCTAAACGGGCTTTTGACCATATTCATGATTGTAATTTGGTTGATCGGGGTCAATTACCCCCTAATTTGTCTCACCAGTTGGACCATTTGGTGGAGCTTGATAAGGCTATGTGATGTTCTGGCTCTGTAATTTTCTCTTGTGATTAATAAATTTTTACCCCTCTTTATGTTTAAATAACGTACCTCGTGTTCCCAAAAGTTTCCTCTCATACTTAGAAATTAGTTTCTAGCGCCGCTATTTGAAAAGATGTGCGAACAAATAATATTGCTCTCAAAACAGAACTCCTAAAAGTGACAGATCATCGTACAAATAATTTCCACACACTGAATCCGCGTCTTCGAGTACATTCATCATTACATTTAATAGGAATCCCCTACTCTTACCGGAAATTTAAAAAAAAAATTTGCTAATCATGTCAATTATGAAGGAAATGAGAGAATATAAGCACAAAGTTTCACAGCCTGGAGGCTGCTCAAAAGATGATGTGTTTAAGTTCATGCTTACTCGCCCCTTATTTCCCACCAAATGATACAAAAGGATTTATCATTGTGGAAAAAATATTTCCCACAACAAATATGATAAGAATGTTTTAGGTAATCATTCATTCATCCTTGGACGTTCTCAGAACATATAGTTGTGTGAATGTGTTTTTTTCTTTTCAATCAGGGAGTTCTAGAAAGCAAGAGAGTGTTGGCTATGGATAGTTGTGTGTGGGATTGTGGTTTTATGGATAAGGGCTTCAAGATGAATGGTTTATTGTGAGAAAGGTTGATAAAAGGAAAATCTTTAGTGTAAATGTGAGATATTGTGGAGAAGATGAGTGCCCCATCATGGCTTGAAATTAATCAATGTTAATGTCATTAGGGAAACATGATTCTTGGAGGGCTTTCTCAAGGAGTTCTTTGTGCATGGGAGATCTCCGAAGTAGTTCAAGAATGGATATTCTTGCTAGTGATTTTCCTAAGTGGTCAAGGAGGTTATATTTGTGTATAGATGGGGAGGAGGATGAGGCTCCTTTGGATAGTGACTTGACTGTGATGGGTAGTGAAAACACAATTAGATACATTGATGGTTACAATATATACCTTGGTAAGACTTTGTTAAATGGGACCGATAATGAAATCAGATGAGATATTATTGTTATTGGTATAGGGAACTAAATTATAAGATGCAGAAGCTTTACCATCATTGTGTGAAAGAAACAATTATTTAATTATACCCACTTGTTCATTAGGTGAATTTTGGACTTCAATGGTGATAAATCTCCTCAATTAATGAGATATTACATTGATTTTTTTGAGTCTCATGCAATTTTATGTTTATGTCCATGTATTCAATGATATTCACAAAGTCATTCTTTTTATACCAAGAGGGTTTGGGAATATCCTCACTAAGCGGTTTTATAGTTGGAAGTTGGATCAAGTTTTTTTAGACTATTTTATGGAAAACTACGTCAATAAGCTATCCCAATAGAGTGTACTCACATTGAGTAGGAGAAATTTGTGACAAATTGTGTGGCTAGTTCAAAAGGGGTGGTGATGGTTCCATTAGGAAGGTGTGTAAACCAATCTAGGGCTTACCCACCTAAGCTTCTAGGGAATAGTATCAAGAGGTATGCATCAAGACAAGAAACCTCTTGATATGCTATGTAAAATTCCTTAAGGTGTTCCCTAGGATCTCATTTTCCTTTACATTCTTCAAATTTAGGAATCTCAAAGTTTTGAGGAAGGGGATCATTGTGATGGATTTTTCAAAAGGATAAGGACATAGTTCTTGGAATGTGTAACTTTTATTTTGATGTCCTGCTTGAATTCCCTTGAGTGTATAATTTATTTTTTAACTTCTTGTGCCAAAGAAATTGTGAGATTAAGTTGCAGTGGTTGATAACTAGATATTGGAGGATATTTGTATGTGTAAGAGAGGGGGTCCAACCATGTTCAAGGCCCTAGGTCATGGAGGGCCAAGAGCGGAAGGCTTCCCTAACTTACCTCAGCTTAAAAGAGTGTTTGGAGATGAAGGACGAGAATGATGAAGACTATAAGGTCCTTCAACCACTTTGTAGACTCGAAACTCAGAATGGGGCTAGGCGAGCAGATTTTTGGGTTCAACATTGTGCCTCAAGAAACTCTCTACTTGAGGATGAAAGCATGGTTTTGGGACGACAGTACAGTGCACTAGTGTCTCTCAGGTGCACTGGCATTCGTACAACTAGAGTACCAAAAGGACAATGTGAACCGTCAAAAAATAGAATGACGACCTAGCTAATGGTTTTTAGGATAAAAAAACAACACTATGAAATAAAAAATATATAATTGAATGTGATAAAGCAAGTAGATTAAAGCTAGGGTGACAAGAATGATCTCACAAAAGAGCTTATTCGCTAGCTAGCTCCAAGTACACTTTCACCTGCACACAAGAAAGAGGAAATTTGTTGGGGGGTTGTATAGGGGCCTGCCTCAGTCAAACCCCTGTTTTGGTGTTTCCACCTCCATGGACAACCAAGATAGCGATAATGGAGAAAAAGTATGATAAAGGAAGATGAAAGCAAAGAACACAATAACACTTCAAAACAATATTATGCTACTCAACCAAATCATAGAGGAGAGAAGTGAAAATCTTACCACCTCCACCAAGAGTTCACTAGCTAATGGAGGAGAAAATGAGAGGACTCAAGCCCCTACTGCAATGGTGTTGTTCAACACTTGCTCTACAGAGTTGATGGAGTGTTGTTGTTTCTGATATGAAGTGCAAAGTGTTGCTTGAGAGTTGAGAGTGCAAGAAGTGAATGCTAGAATGCTTGGAGAGATCAATTTGAGTGCTTAGAAGGATGAAATGAAGGAATGAAGAGTGAATTTGAAGGGAGAATGAGAAAAATAACTATATTCAGGTCGATTGGTCGAAGAGGGGTGTTACAAATTGACCCCAATGGGAAGTGTAAAGTCTTTGCAGGCTTCAAATGCAGGAATCCGTCAGGGATGTAAGCGTGTCATGTGGACGTCTGCGTGCTACATGGATGTCTACGTGTCATGTGAACGTCTGCGTGTTGTGTGGATGTCTACATGCCATGCAGGCATCACCTACATTTATTCCTCTGCTGGTGCACAAAATAGACACCAAGTGGAACGAAGGCAGTGGGCTGATGTGGATTTCCGCCTTTGGATTTGGTTTTCTAAGGTGAGGAAGTGTAAAAAGGGAATTTGAGTAAGGGGTGCAAATTCGTTCCTATACATTTATCCCCCACTTTAGCGAGAACGAATACTAATGAGTTCTTCGGTAAAGTAGATTAGAGAAGTATAATTAGAAATGTGGGTATGTGCAGGATCATCGTGCAAAAAATAGGCCCTTAAGTGGCAAAAAATTCAGAAAAATCAGTGTTAGGCAACTTGACGTAAATATTTGAATAAGTTATCTATATTATTTCAAAAATATGTAAGAATATAATTTGTAGAAAATTGAATGTAGTTTCTAAAATACTACGTTTATTTAAAAATAAATACCACCCTAACCATAATGAAATGATAATACTTTTTGTAATATTTTATATATAAGTAGAGGACTCATGTCCGGATGTGATGCATATTTTTTTGTAATTTTTTTCCAAGTAAATAATTAATTATGAATTTTTTATTACAACTTTTAGAAAATATAAAAACTCATCTGTCGACCACCTTAACTTGGTCAAAACTTCATGAAATTTAATTTTTCTTTTTTTAATCCTATAGTATGTGAAGCATAGAATGTGACGCATGTTTTGGATTCAAAAAATATGATACCGTTTGAAAGTTATAGATGTTTTTCAATTAGCCTATCGATCAAGACTTTAGTCGTAATTGTAATAGAAAATGAATAATAATTATTTATTCAATTCAAATTAAATCATAATTTATATTTTTGGAAAGCTGAGAATGTCCTCTAAAAACCCTTTTCTTTTCATTAATTTTGGGTGAAAAAAAAGTCATCAGCCACATACCCCCATAATATTGCCACTTTTTCGCGCACCATGATCCTGCACATACCCATGTATACCTAAACCGTCGAGGAAGCAGACTGCAATCTGGTAAGCTCGAGAGCACGGGACAAGTAAAATACTTCATAGCCCCATAGAACTATGAAGCTAAAGAATGAAAGCATCTTGCAGGCCCATGGACCTAGGAGGAAACCCTCAAGATCTCTCACATGAATGAAGCCCCAAGAAGTAAGCACCTCATAGGCCCATAGACCTGCAAGGAAGGTGTCCTCCAAGATCTCTCACATCAAGGATACCTAAGAAAGTTCCTTACAGACCCGCAAACCTGCAAGGAAGCGTTCCCTAAGATCTCTCCCATGGAGGAAGCTGGGAAAGCACCCTACAGACCCATAGACTTGTAGGGAAGGTGTCCTTCAAGATCTCTTCAATGAAGTAAACCTGAAGAAAGCATCCTACAGACACATAGACCTGTAGGGGAGCCTCCCCCAAGATATCTTGCATGGATGAAGCTTAAAAAAAGCATCCTATAGGCCCACAAATCTATAGGAAGGTATCCCCCAAGATCTCTCACATGGAGGAAGCCTGAGGAAAGGGACTTCGCAAGTCAGAAAGTGGCTTCACAAGTGCACTCGTAAAGCGACATGTTTACCCACAGATAGAACATGTTAGAAAGTGATCACACATGCCTGTATCCAAGCACCAACAGGGCTGACAAGGGTCATTCAGGCACACATAGTATGATCATGGGGGAACACATCACAACACACACACACACACATCTAATCTAAAGATAAAGAAGGGGCCTCTGCCTAACACTGATCAACCAAGAGATTGTCCGCTTCCCACTCTAGATCATTGTAGGGGGGAGGAGGAAGAGCCTGTAGTGGTGGAATGTTAAGAGGAGGAGCGTACAACCCTCATGCAACAAGGGCCAAGGAAGAAGGCCCCACAAGGTCCTCTCCACCAAGCTCTCTTGGAGCTAAGGTCAACAATTTCATGAAGATTTCCAACAAGGCCGAAACCTCGTCTAGAGAGTAAAACATGCACTTAATAGGAGTCCCATGTTTCACCTCAATAGAAATAGAAGGTTGTGCCTGAGATTCACTGCTAGGCTCGCCAAGTGATTTGGGAGCGATGACGAACTCAGGGGAAGCCGGGACTAGTTTTGTCACTACGAAAGAACAAGTCAATGTGGGACCACCTTTCAAAGAAGGTGGGCTCCTCTTATGTCCTCCATTACTTCAAGGACAACACTCTACCTTCTTCTTTGTCAAAGGAGGTGAACTCCCCACAAATGAGGCAAGAAGTGCGGAGGAAGAGGAGGAGGACAGAACTGCAGTAGATATGACCAAAGTGTTCATCATATCTATGGGTTTTGGGAAAGGCTAGACATCTGGAAGGGACATCAATAGATGCGGCTCCACCAAAGGAGTGATGAAAACCTACACCTTTATAGGGTCAAGCGCATTCGTACTCACAGTTCGGAAGCCAAAAGTGATATGGAGCTAGACTAAACAGAAGCATCTAGGGGAAGAGGTAGGAGGATGAGATAGGAGGCCCTGATACAAGGGCAGCCATCTCCTCGTACTTCCTCTGTAAGGTGGCCTGCTTAGCCATGAGATCCTTTCACCGATGCTTCAACTCGTGCACAAGGTAGTTTTTCTGACTCTTTGAACTGGAGACTAGAGGCTGCGAAGGAATAGAAGGCTCCTGCTCAGCCATGGGAGTGTCCACTACAACCATTTTTGGTGAAGTAATAGACTCTTAAAAGGGAGCAGGAGGAACAGGTTGAGAGGTAGTGGGGAGATTTGACTCAAGTGCCTCAGCAACAGGCCTCGTCTCATTCACTGCTTTGGGTGCAAGAGTGGTAGGAGGCCTGTGTAGGTCGAGACATAGAGGATTCCCACAGGGACCTTTCTTCCTATTATATTGAATGGGCCTAAGCTTCATGGGTAGAATAGGAAGCTCAAACATGGGACGCTTAGACTTTTTCCAAGCAAGCACCATATGATTCTCTTGCAAATGTAGAATAAAATTCGATGGCACCTCAGCAAGGCGAGAGGAAGCGTTAGGTTGAACAACAAAAGATTAAAAAGGAGGATTTCAAGAGTACTTCTCTTCTTCCCTTCTACATGCCTTAGCGGCATCACTATCAACTTTTAGGCAAGCCCTATGTGAAACAACATAAGGTGACAAAGGGTATCTCACTTTCGGCCTTAGGCGCCCTTTCTTATAATTTTGATACTGTGTCATACAAAAAAGGACCCTTTGCTTGACATGGGATTAAATCATGATAAATTGGACTTAATGAAGTCTTAATCTAGTGTTGTGAGGCATTTTATGCGTCCACACTAGGTATTGGACCCTTGCAAATAGAATAACATGCTTGTATTGATGTCTTTTAAAGGTTTTGTAGAGTCTTGTAAAGGACTTTCACACTTTTCTAGACTTAATGAACCTATTTCTTCCCAATTCAAAATTATAAAATATGTTTAATAATATTATTACATCAATTTAGAAGGTTTCTGAAATAAACTTAATGATAAACTAGTGATGTAATGTGTCTTGCACATTCACATTGGTTCTTGTGCCTTCTTAGGCTGTGTGGACCTCATTTTAGTGTTGTAAAGTGTATTTAATCACACTTTCACATTGAATTCTATGTCCCAATCCCTATTTGATATTCACATAATCACTAATATGCCCCTATTAACCCATATTCTGCATCCTGAGGCTCAAATTGATCAAATACCTGACAAGGTTGCATTTTAGACCTTATTTCCTTATCTCTTGGCATCTTAGCTGTCAAATTGGCCCCTATGGGACCCATTCACAATACATGGAAAATCAGTCCCATCTAGGTGGGACCCATTCGCCATGTGTGGTGAATGAGTCCCACTTGGCTCAATTTTGACCTTTGAGTGAGAAAAAAAGAGAAATTTGAGTTTAATTTTGCTTCATGTCGGCCTATGATGAGGTATTAATGGGTAAAATAGGTGAATTGCTTATAAAATCACCTCTCTAAACTCATTTTTACATCCATTCATCCATTAACTCATTCACATCATACATTCATCACCAATCTTTCATCTCAAGTCAAGCAACCTGGGGTTTTATCATTGCAAGACATCAAGAAAGCTTCCTAATACATCCAAGGGATGATTCAACGTGTTATGCTGCAGAATTTCAAGATCAATCATCATGGAAAGGTGATCTATTCCATTTTTGCATGTTTCATTCTATTCTTTCATCATTTTGGTTTAATTAATTACCTAAACAGGGTTTGACCAAGGCAAACCCCCATGCCCTAACATTCAACTTTTCTTCTTCTCTTCTTGTGTGTTTGCAGATTTAGGTCCCTTGGAAGCTTAGAAATAATTGAAGATCAAGTTGCAAGGTTGCTAAAGTCTTCTCTTCATTCAACAAGTCAAAATATCAAAAAAATCTTATTTCCAGGCTCGTAAATCAGAGTTTCGAAAGTAGACACCTATAGAATATCAAAGTGCAGATTAAAAGCTTTGGAATCCACCTTTGAAAATCTAGAAATTCAAAAGTGGACTCATTCACCATGGGTAGTGAATGAGTCCCATTTCTAGGCCAGTTTTGTGTTTTCTACATTTTCTAACACCCTTTTGACAAAAATAGGTTTTGACACAGTTTACTAGAACTAGGACTGATTCGCCCAGAATGGCGAATGAGTCCCACTAGGCATAAATTTTAGTATCAACAGTGTTTCAAAATAAATCTCCAATCTCCTTCAAGCCTTTAGGTGCACACTTCAAGTTCCATTCATATTTTTTTAGCTTTGCATTTATTTTTAGTTCATTGTTGCATTATACAATGTGTTTTCAAACATATTTGTTTCTTAGGTTTTGCGTATTTAATCAATCAATTTCATTAATTTATTGCATCTAGATCATCTCATTTAGGCTTAATAACATCACACATAACATAATTTGAATGAACCTAGTTAGCATTTTTGGCCTTACTTTCTCCTTTTAGGAGAAAAACCCTATAAGAGCTAGAAAGGTACAAGGTGCCAAAAATCAATGATTCAGATACATTTCATGTAGAAGGTCCTTCCTAGGTGGGAGAGGACCAATAGGTGTATCCCAAGAGTAATCCAAGGATTAGCTACCATGAGCAACCGGTGGTTTATAACCAAAGTCATCAATCACATGCACGAAACCCTCGTGGATAAATTTCAAAGATTTATGCACGACCGGGGGTACTGCATTCATAGCTACCAACAAAGGGATACCCAGCTTCACTCTAAAGAGTTCAGACCCAAGGATTATGTCAAAAAAAAGATTCACAAACTTAGATCCAACCAAAATTGACAAGACAATACTACCCAAAGGGGGGCATGGAAAGTCCTTCATGCGTGCAGATGATGCTCATAGGTACATCATACCCATCTTTGTGCAAGAAGTTGATTAGCATGATCTCCTAAGTTATAATTTTTACTTGAGACATCGAATCAACAAGAACACTTGCTATGATGTTTCTGTTGATTTGCACAAGGATGTAGAGAGGAGATGGTTCCCTATAAAAACCCATCGACAAATCCTATGAAGTAAAGGTTATGCCAGCACCTCTACTCACAAGCTATACAAAGGGGATAGGTTGATGCAGGAAAGAGGCCATTACTCACATTAGATGATACTTTCACAGAGTCCCTAAAAGGTTAAAGGATAAGATGGTGACCCAATCAAGATTTCGCTACACAACACCTTAAGAACCTTCCAACTACACCTACTAGGGGTTGTAGGTTGGGTTGTAAGGTGAAAGCCTCACAACACTCACACCTACAAAACTCCTAGGATACGAGGAAATGAACTTTAAGTATCACAAAACGGAACCAAAATGGTTCACGTCGAGTTCACCAAAATTTTAAGAGAGGGGGACCAACCACGTTCAAGGCCCCAGGTCACAGAGGGCAAGAGTGGAAGGCTGCCCTAACTTACCTCAGCTTAAAGGAGTGTTTGGAGATGAGGGATGAGAATGATGAGGACTATAAGGTCCTTCAACCACTTTGTAGACTTGAAACTCAGAATGGGGCTAGGCGAGCTGGTTTTTGGGTTCAACAATGTGCCTCTAATAGCTCTTTTCTTGAGGATGAAAGTGTGGTTTTGGGACAACATGACGTGTTGGTGTCTCTTAGGTGCGTTGGTGCCCGTATGACTAGAGGACCAAAAGGACAATGTGAACCGTCAGAAAATAGACTAATGACCTAGCTAATGGTTTTTAGAAGAACAAAACAACACTATGAAATAAGAAATATACAATCGAATATGATAAAGTAAGTAGATTAAAGCTAGGGTGAAAAGAATGATCTCACAAAAGAGCATGTTCACCAGCTAGCTTCAAGTGCACTTCCACATGCACACAAGAAAGAGGAAAATTGTTGGGGGGTTGTATAGGGGCCTGCCTCAGTCAGACCCCCATTTTGGTGTTTACACCTCCACAGATAGCCAAGATAGTGATAATGGAGAAAAAGTATGATAAAGGAAGATAAAAGTAGAACACAATAACACTTCCAAACAATATTATTCTACTCAACTAAATCGTAGAGGAGAGGAGTGAAAAGCTTACCACCTCCACCAAGAGCTCACTAGCTAATGGATGAGAAAATGAGAGGACTCAAGCCCATGCTACAATGGTGTTGTTCCACACTTGCTCTACAGAGTTGATGGAGTGTTGTTGCTACTACTATGGAATGTAAAGTGTTCCTTGAGAGTTGAGAGTGCAAGAAGTGAATGCTAGAATACTTGGAGAGATAAAGTTGAGTGCATAGAAGGATTAAATGAAGGAATGAAGAGTGAATTTGAAGGGAGAATGAGAAAAATGGCCATATTCAGGTCGGTTGGTCAAAGAGGGGCATTACAAATCAACCCCAATGGGAAGTGTAATGCCTCTACAGGCTTCAGACATAGGAATCCATCAAGGATGTAAGTGCACCGCGTGGACGTTTGCACATCGTGTGAGCATCCCCGTTAGTTATTTCTCTATTGAGACACAAAATAGATGCCAAGTGGAACGAAGGTAGCAAGCTAATGTGGATTTTTTCCTTCAAATTTGGTTTTCTAAGGAAAGGAAGTGTAAAAGGGGAATTTGCGTAAGGGGTGCAAATTTTCTCCTATACAGTATGATGTTTGGAAGTTTTGATGGGTGGATGAAATTGGGTTTGAAGTTTGGAGCATGTGTGTTGTTTTTAATGGGATTGATGTTGAAATGTGGGGACAAGGGATGGAAGCTTGAGTTTGTAGGATTAAAGTTGAAATTCTTTGGGTGCTTGATGAGATTTTGATGCATTAGTGTGTTGTGGATGTGGTATTGGTGGTTTGAGAAAAAGAAGAGGATTGGATGAATATAAAAAATGTATGGGATCATGATGATTAGAATTTTGGGGTCTGGAAGGGGCTTGTCAAGTATGATTTGGGAGACTTAAAATCAATGAGGTATTTTGGCACCATTATTAGCTAGCATAAGGATTGAAAAATTGGAAAATGAGTGATCCTAAAATGGAATGGGGGTATGATGCACCTATTTCCCTTATTTAATTAGGAAAAAGAGAGCCCCTAGGGAAAGATTGACTTTCAACCCTTAGGTGAGTCAACCTTGGTGGAGATCTTGTTGTTTTCCTTATGACCTAGGACGAGGTAAATCAACCTAAACGACATTTTAGGAGAAAAACTAAAAATAGTAAACAAACCCAATTATGCAATGTAACACTTGGAACATCAAATTTAAACCTTAATCTAGCATAGCCTACAATTTTTCGGCAAGTCTAGGAAAGTTATGATCTTATGCACCTATGCCAAATAGTTCCTGTTGAGTGTCTTGTTGAGACTCATTCGCCCTAGGGTGAATGGGTCTTGCCAGGATTTTCTGAAAATTCAAAATTATGATCTATAGCCTCTGATATGCTCTTCCAGCCTGTGATAACTACTTGAAATAAGCATAAAAAAGGAATTCATAAGACCGATGTCTAGTAAAAAATAATTTTAAATTTTGAATAGTGTGTGCTTAAAAGAAAAGTTAAGGATACATAGTTCCATGGACCTGGGACATGCGCTTCTATATTTACTCCAAGCTCAATCTAGTGGAATAAAAAAATGTGGGCACAAATTAAAATGAAATTTTCTTATAAAATAGAAGATCACATATATAGATGCAAACTTTAAAAAGTTTCCTCCCTAAACTTAATATTTTTATATCCATTTGGTAGCTTACATGACCTTTTGTTAATTCTAATATATATTTCTATATCATTACTACAATTTCTCATCTAAATATCTTGGCTTCTAATTGAATTATCTTAGCAAAAAAATAGGAAATCCCCTTCTATGGAATGATGGAATGATAACTTAAGTAGTTGCATGTGAAAGACTATTGTAAGAGTATTTTTCAATCAATTTACTACTTGATTTTTATTTTCCTTAAACCAAAAGCCTTGCAAAAAGTTTAAGGTACTTTATAGCTTTATTAAAGACAACCTCATAATTGACAACACTAATGAAAGAACCATCATATTCAAATAGTTGGCTAGCAATGAAAATCTAAAAAATTAGGAGACAACAAGGTAATGGTTGTGGTAAGGATGTGTGAATTCATGACATCCATATGGGAAGATTGTGACACACTTATTTACTAACACTTACATTATTAAGAGATGAAGTTTGTTGATAAAAAATATAAATATATATCAATTAAAAATGTTTTGTTATACCAAAAAGAATAATTTCAACTTTTTCAACATTTTTTTTTTTGGAAGGTTTTATATCAAAATTACATAATCATTTATTTATTCAATATGGGAGCATAAGTCTTTGGCTATAACCCCTTCAACTATGAGTGAAGGACTAAGGGGTATTTGTCCCACTAAAGTAGAGGGACACAATCCTGACCTTATCCCTTGTCATGTTGAGGCCTCACACTTAGCAAGACTTGATCTTTAGATGGACACAATCCTGACCTCATCCCTTGTCATATCTCAATTTTTGTTATATATCCTCCTCTTTTTGTCTTCCTCTCTACAGTTTTGATAATTGTTGATCATGTAGATCTGTCTTTGTTGTTCTTTCATGTTCCAATCATGGCAGTTTATATGATCATTTGATGGTGTGGGCTCCAAAATAATGAATATAATGAGATTATGTGTGTTGTTGTGTTGCCCAATTCTTCATGTATAACTGTCTTTGTTGTTCTTTTATGTTCTAATCATGGCAGTTTATATGATCATTTGATAGTGTGAGCTCCAATGGAATGAAGATAATCAGATTGTCTGTGGTGTTGTGTTGTGATTGTGCAATATGTTGTGTTTTGAAATTGGAGTGGAAAATCT
Source organism: Sequoia sempervirens (assembly GCA_007258455.2). Classification (NCBI taxonomy): domain Eukaryota; kingdom Viridiplantae; phylum Streptophyta; class Pinopsida; order Cupressales; family Cupressaceae; genus Sequoia; species Sequoia sempervirens. The sequence continues at coordinate 184,271,147 of VDFB02000008.1, read as the reverse complement.
TTATCTTCATTTACTAAGAGGATGAATTCATTCTACGGTGACCAATCTAGTGACACTCACTGTGGTGGCAGATCTCATTGTTCTACATGATTGAATTTAATATGCTAAATGGCCTCAGACCCATTGGATCAATTTATAATGAAAGACCCAGGCAATTCTAGATGTACTGTCACAGTTACGTATCCTCTATAGGTTGCATCACTAGAATGCCATGAGGTTCTATGCTATCCTCTGCCGACCCCTTCTCTTATTTACAGGATCAACGGAGAGTGATCTCACCTGGATACATCTGGTGCCTTCTCGTATCTCTAGAAAGTGTGAAAGGGTAGTCAGTTTCTCTTGTTGTGCTACTGGTGTGAATGATATGTGATGGTCCCACGGGTCATGTGCTTAGTGGCTATGTCAACAACGTGTGAAGCCATCGGATCTCTATTAATGTGATCTACGATCTACACATGACCTCGTTCCATAGGTTTTATTTGGTGGCTCCCATGAGCTCTCGTGAATGAATGATGTCATTGGTTACGCAACCATTCAATCTTGTGTTGAGCTATATGATTCAAACGCCCGTGCATCTCTAAGGGGCTCATTTGTGTTATGGTGTTGTGGGGTTTTTATGACCATTCATCTCATTTGAGATGAGTTAACTCTTCACCAAATGAGCTCATTTTATGTTTGTGATTGGATGAAGGTTTAGGAGTTTAAAATTGTTAACCTACGTGTTAATCTTCTGGGTTAACAAATTTATAAATTTATTTTTCTATTTACATAGTTAAATAGTAATGACAGCTAAACTGTCATCCTCTTTATAAAATAATGATGTAAACAGTTTTTCAATATAATATCAATACACAATCTGTCCCTCTTGGCCTAACAATGGTATCAGAGTGGTTCTATTGTAGAAGTGTTTAAATAAATATCATAAAAACATATATAGGACAGTCAGCACCTGTTTCAAGACACCAAAGGCAATTACAGATGAGTGGGAACAATTGAAATATTTCAAAGTAGATGTAGAAGATTATTCGATGGTTGTTGGTTGAACATGCTAACGGTGGTTGAAAGAGGTTTAGATGAACTTGTAATCGAACAATGTATTGTTGTTGCAAGTTGGTCTATGTGGATCATGGAGGGTGTTAGAACTGTGAAATTTTGAAATTTTCATAGTTGATTATATTCATGAGTTTCCAAATTAATCCTTACCATAAGCACAAAATTCTCTCATCATAACATTTTGCCCATATTTTGTCATGTGGTCTAGTACAATCCATCTAGTCCTTAATATTTTACAGTATAATCCATATCGGCAAGAGAAGGCCAGGGTCTCCCCGATCGATAAAGCATCCTTACTAATGTCTATCTTTTGTAGTCCATCAGCAAGAGTGCAGGAATGTCATATCGAAATATTCCATCTATAAACACATATCGGCAAGATACAATTTATTGTCTCGACGACAAAAGGATCATCTCGGCAAGAGAGATGTCATCGGAATAAGTCATAATGATTTAATGCATGTCTTACCAATCGGTGCACGAGGAAAACATCTCGGCAAAACTAAAGTCATCGGAGTGAAGTCTTATCGAAAGCATCAGGTCTTGCCGACAAAGCGCAAAGGGATTCTATCAAAAGATTATCAAAATGAAGTCATGAAGTCCTGCCGACCCATAAGTCACACTGATGAGATGTTTCAGGGAAAGTCTCAACGAGCAAAGCATGTGATTAAGATTTATTGGAATAACAAGTTCGGCAAGACAATTAGCATCGATAGGAGTCTTTTTGAGTTTCAAAGTCTTACTGATAGAATTTACTTCATCGGTAAGACACAATATAATCTATGGAACATCTCCCCGACTTGAAATTTTCACAGCAATACATAAGACTAAAGTGATAAATCTCGGTGAGACTATGTGACATTATAGCGATATGCAATTTGCGATAGTCGGTAAGACTTTAGGGTGTCGGGGAGACTACAGGATGTTTTGACGAAAGGTTACGTGAACGTTGAAAAAGTTATCGCTCCAGATTTGAAAATGTCTCATAGACAATACATTTGATGTGACAGTATGAGTTTCGAAAAGGGACTTGACTCGTGCTTCAGCTGGCACATTAATGGCGTGACGGAACATAACAAGGAAAATTCAATTGGAGACATTAGTGTGGAATTGCTAGCAGGAGAATTGGAGAGGTGAATGGAGAACCAGGGCATTCTTTCATTCTGAAGGCTTCAAGCAAATACAGTAAGTTCTTACACCTTAGTTCCTTTGGTTTTAATTACTGTCATTTTGAGGAAATGGAATCTCCCAATCTAGGGAAATCAAAAGGTAGAAAGCATGGTGAAAGTAGTCAACAAAAAGGAAAGAAATAGAAAACTAAGACAGAACACGAGGGAAATGAGCGAAGATTAAATCAGGACCTTGTTGACCAATTACCAAGTTCAGGACCTAAAGCCAGAAGATCTGCACAACTTAGGGAAAAAGTAGATAAACTGGATGATAAATGCAAATTCATAGGAGACGTTTGGACTGCAATAAGGGGATATGAATTATTTAATTTTCACTATCATAGGTGAAATCGTTTTGAGCCAGTATGCAACCCATGGAAGCTTAACTTAGGAAAGCTGGTATGCCCTAATGTATTTGTTAATGCTAAATTGGTGAAATTGTTTGCTTTCCACTATAATCCAAAATTCAAAGCTATATGTGACCCATCCGGGAAGCCACAAATACATTTATCAAAAGAGGCAATAGGGGAGGTTTTCAATTTGGAAGGGGTTTGCAATGAAAGAATCATATGTGAGGATTTGGAATTGGAGTACAAAAGAATGGACACAATCTATAAAGGTTGGAGGTTCCCAATTCATAGGATTAAACAAGATGGCAAACCAGTTCCTCTGCAGGATAGTTATGGACCTCCTTTTCATATTGACTTATTTGAACCTTATATAAAATACACTTATTTCTCAGTTGGCCAGGTATTGGGAATGCATGTCCCGGAATATATGTCAATTGTGCCCATGATAATCTCTGCAGATATACAGTATCACAACTCTAGGCCATTTGACTATGCCTCATACATTTCCAAGGGGCTTCATTCTGGATTGATGGCAATCAAGGGTGGAGCTTCTATTTTTCACCTCAGGCATTATTCACTGTTGATGCATATAGTGCTATATTGTGGGCAAGTGTTGGAACTGTGGCAAAATGAGATAAGAATTTCTCAAACTAGTAAGGATGGTGCAGCATTACCTGTTCAATTATGGACTGCTGTCTAGGACAGTAGATTTGCCAACTCTAGTTTTGTTCATTTTGAAGAATACTTTGTAAAGACATTGTACAAATTGTACAATCATTCATATGATTATTCTTTATCTGAAGAGATAAATAGACTTCTTCGGCCAAAGGATTTCAATGGGCCAATTGACCATAAATGGGGAGATTGGTATTGCTTGGAGGGAGCTACAATGATTAGAGTTTATGGGTTTTAAGATGCCCCATTCATTCTACCAAAGACGGTCCCGAACAAAATTGCATATTTGAAAATTGTCAGACAGATGGATTATTCCAGTGTAATGAATATCAACTCCTTTGGAAAGTAGGCTTTTATGCCTAGTACATTATATTTTGGTGATTTTACTGTGCTGGCTAAAGAAGGATATAATTTGATCCTTGACAAATTACTACAGTACAATATGAAGAGAGAACCACCGAGAAATTTTTTTGACCTGGAGGGGTACATTAATTCTGCTAAAATAAGGGTAAATTTTGGAGGGTATCAACATGTGCCCTATCACTTTGATGATATGATTCAGAATCTGGAAGAAGAAGAAGTAGAAATTGTGGTTGAAAGATATAATCAAAGGTTGGAGGATGCAGAGAAGTTGTCTTCTAGGGAAGATACACCTGAAGATAATGTGCCACAAAGCCAACCAGGTAAAATAACCAGGTTAAGAACTCAGTAGTATGCCTGTCCTACTAGAGAATTGAGTGCTAAAGAAACTATGGAGGCATATATAAGGAATATAGAATACAGATCATTTGTTTCATATCATGAATTCATAAACTCTCCAGAGTTTAAGGCATTCTTGTATAAACAAAAGGGAAAAGAGATAAGGGAAAAGGTTGATGACATTACTGGAGGTAATGAAGAGCAATTATTGAATGATTTAAGGAAGTGTGTAGATGAGGAGATGATAGGTATGACCCTTGAAAAGTGGAGAAAAATGTTGGAAAACATTGGTGTCATGATCTTTCTTGGGCTAGATCTTAATTCTACACTTGACTTTGACAGTTTCTTAAAGGACAGTAATGCTACACACAAGCTGGACCAAGAAAAGGTAACAAAAGTGTATGCAGGATCAAAATACAATACAAATGAAGGATCATTAATGATTTGGGCCTTATATCCACCCCATAGGAAATTAGTAGTTATTGACACTGAAAAGGCATTTGGGCATGTCATGAATTTAAAAATTGGAGAAGCTGATCTTGTGGCTACTACAGAAATTGGAATTAATGTTGTAAAACTGAACAAAGCACAAATTCAGATGTTGATAAAGGAGAGAGAAATGTACAAAACAAATAATGAAAGGATGTTGAGAGAAAATGACTGCCTAAAAGATTTGGTAGGCATTACGATGAATTCAACCAAGATGCTTACTCAAGGTGAAAGCTCTCAGTCAAGAGATCATTGGGAAGGATCAAGTGCTTACTCCCAAGGAAAACATGATGCAATTGTAGCAATAATCAAGAAAAGGCAAGACAGTTTAACATCTTGGTTGAATAAACTTTGGGAAAAATATTCACATACCCTTGCTGCATTAAAAGAACATAAAAGGATGGATGGACGGATTATGGAGAAGTTTCAAGAAACAAACCAGAGAGATGCCTCTAACAGTGCAGTAATCAAAGTTGTAAACCATATTATAAATAAACATCAAAACTTCTGCGAAGAATTGCAAAGGGATGAACAGGGGTTGATAAATGCCGGCAAGAAAACATTGATTACATTCTTTGATGATAAAGGGGAACTTAAAGAAGTGACCAAATGGAAAGGTGAGAGTGAGTCAATACTAAATGAAATCCTGAAGATAGCTTCTGCGGAGGATACAACGTTGGAAGAAGTGAGCAAGCAGAATGAGAAGATGATAAAGATGGAGATCACAATCCGGAACGCAGTTGGAGATGTGGATATGTACAAGTGCCGAGATTATTTGGATCACCTTTCTAAAACTCATTTATGGCTAAGAAGAGCTTGATTATCCTTTAATCTATTTGTTATGTAAACATATGAAATTTCTGAAAGGATGCGTCTTTTCGTGTATTTGATGTATAAATATCTGTTTCAATAGCGAAACAGAGATAAGAGATAGAATATTGGAGATTGAAGATAGAATGGGAAAATACAGTAGAATATAATGTTTCACAAATATGAGACTATGATGCATGTTTGAAATTATGAAGATATCAATAAGAATCATTTAATGTGGTGGTGTATTTCTAGTGTCAATTGTCTATTGTGTTCATTGAAAGTATTACTGTAGTTGTCTACAAGATTAATGTTTTCTGGTTATTTAAATTGATATAACAAGTTTATGTTCAATTTATCAATGCACATTTTTTGTATCTATGTGGTTAATTGACTGGTTCTTTCAAGGAAAGATTAAATCCTTTTAATTGATCATAGTAATCAGGGAAGTTCATCTGGATCGTTAAGAAGAACTTGGTAGTCATAATCTTGCATGTTTATACAAGTTATAAACTAAGATATATGCCAAACAATTTGAATGTCTTCCAGAAAGAAGCTGCTCATTTAGATTTCATTTGACTCCGCATACCCAATAAGGCACTAGTCTCTGCATTTTCATTATTTAGTTGCATTCATTTTTTACATCTGTTAACTGAACATATTAGGTTCTAGTTTTAATATTGCGATACAATTTATACCAAATTCTAGTTTATTTGTCCACTCCCATCTGCCATTGTGGGAAAAATAGTTCAAAAATAAATAAGCATAAGTCAAGCTTGCCTTATTCATATAGGTACACGCGCCCAGGTTTAGCAACACCTAAAGAGTAGAAGGTCTAAACCATTTGACCTTGTCTGTTACCCTAAAACATATCAAGAGGTTGGCAGCCGCTTGGGGCATTTTGCCTACGTTTTTGAGAGCTAACAAATTGGCGACTCTACTGGGGAATCAACTCAGAATCAGGGCCTTAGTCATAGAGTCAGAAATCTTATATAGACTCCACTGGGAATAGGAAAGAACAAACATTTTCTCACTTTTAAGAAAGTGAGTGGTGGCTCTGATAAAAAAAATTCAACATGAATGGAAGAAGATCTCAATATAGAGGAGGTCATATTGGGGGTCCTGCTGGCAATAGTAAGTGGACACACAAGGATGATAAGGTTGATAAAGGTAAAAGGATAAATGAGGACATGTGCGTGATGAACAAAGACAAAGCATTGAGACCACATTGTGAAACATATGACCGATATGATACATGGAGAGATAATTCAAGTGCAGAACCTTGTACCCCAGAAGAACAAAGAAATCCTTTTCATAATCCTTAGAAACAACCAGAGTTTGATGCTAGACTCGAAGCAGAAGGACTCAGATATCAACAGGAATGCTAACAAAGAATGGAGGGTAACCAAAATGAGCTCAATGATCATGTGATTCCTTAGGAAAATTATGAATCTTTAACTCATGAAGAAGTAAAAGCACAGTTTGAGTTATAGAAAAGGGAGCTAGAAGAACTAAAAGGTGAACAAGAGAAAGCCCAAATGATACAAGCAATAAGAGACATCAAATTGCAGAAAGCCCAAATTACTACTCAGACAGCTGGTTGCCCAAAATATGTACGACCTCATAAGCAGGGAAATAATAATGTTGGGCCCTTTGATCCATCAAAATCTCCTCACAATCAGATAGGAAATCAACAAAGACATCCAAATCATCCACTGCATATTCCCTCACAATATACAAACACCCAACCACCTCATGGTCAACATTATGTGCCACATCATCATACACAATAAAATAACACAATGTACCAATTTCAGTACCCACCTAACCCTCCCCCTCATCAGTATACAACAATGATCAGACAATTTGACTTGGTAGGGTTTCAATTATACCCTTACCCTATGGATGGCAGTTGGAGAAGTCTTGTCCCAAAGTTTACAGGGAGTAGTGCAATCACTGTTGAAGATCATTTAAGGCACTTCAATGCTTTCATCCAAGATTTGGATGTACCATATGAGGATTTACACATGAGGTTGTTCATGATGTCACTTATTGAAGAGGCTAGGGATTGGTTCAACAGCTTACCAACAACTTTTATCAATTCTATCCAAGAATTTTAGGATCGATTCCTTGAACAATATGGGAATCTAAGTGCACCAGATGCTGCTCTTCATGAATTAATACGGATTCAAAAAAATCAGAATGATTTCAATCAGAGATTCAATAAATTACAAAATAAGATACCTCCTGGATCAAAGTTGCTAGACTCTGTAGCATTGAGTGTTTATTTGAATGCATTCAATCCTAAAATAGGGTACGAACAAAGAAATAGGTTCCCAAGAGATTTAGCTGAAGCCCAGAAGATAGCATTAACAATTGAAAACAATAGGAAAGCTGTTGGGATAATCAGTAAAAGAGACAATCCTAGGGCTCCTCAACAAACCAATAATTATCAATACAAATAGGAGAACACATATAGAAATGAAAGGCCTAGGTTACATGACATGCCCTATAATACAAACTGGAAGGATGGAAAACCTATAATAGATAGGCCTAGAAACAAACAAACTCCTGATCCATTAAGGAAGAAGGGAACATATATGGTTAATAACAATTATTTCTGTGAAATTTGTGATAAGCCACATTCCCCAGATTATTGTGTTGTAGCCCAAAGAATGCAAGAAGAAGGAATTTTAATGGGAGACAGTGGAGAAGATCACACAGTATATTTAACTTCAAATACTTTTCATCGTGTTGACGAGAAGTACTCATATTCAAAGCATGAGGGTTATGAGTATGATGTTTCAAATCAAAGGTACAATGTCCATATGGCTGAACAACAGGTTCTTTCTAACTTTGAAGAAGATTATACAGAACCTACTCAGTGCAATATGAGGAAACTCATCGAAGAGGAGATAGAGAGATTAACCATTGCTGTAGTTGAAGAAGCAAAGAGTAAGTACTAGTTGAGAAATAGGATAGTAAATGAGAAGGAAGGTGTCCTCAGGGGAATCTTTATGAAGGATCAAAAGGTGACACAAGGAATTGCGAAGAAAACATAAAGTAAACAACATGATAAAAGCGAACAGAAGATAGCCCAAAAGGAGGAAGTTAAAGAGTTACACAAAGAAGTGCAAAAGATTGATCAGTCAAGTAAAAGAGAAAAGGAAGAGAACAAAGTAGAAACATCAGAACAAAAGAGAATGATGAAAGCGGAGGGCTCTTCTTTTGACTTCACTCAGGCTTTATCTCAAGTAAAAATCTCTGTTCCACTGCTTGAGATGATGAAAATTAAGGAATATAGAGACAATGTTGTTCAATTAATAACAAATGGAAATGAAAAACATATAAATTATGAAAGTAAGATGGCCACTAAAATTATTAATAAGCAAGAGAAAGTGAATATCCCAGAAGTGTGCCTTAATAATGCATTATTAAATCCCCCACAAATTGATCCTTTTTTCACTACATTACTAATAAATAAAAAATTGTTGAGGAACTACATGATAGACTCTGGCGCTGCCATAAATATTATGCCAATAGGAGTTATGAAACAGCTTAGTATGTGGGTGGATACTACTAGAGGGAAGTGCTATGCAATGGATAACATACCTATTCCTGTGGTGGGTATTATGAAAGATGTTGAAGTCAAACTAGTTGCTTATCCTCAAGTGGCCTATAATATAGATATAACAGTAATTGACACCCCTCCTCAGTTTGGGATTCTTTTATCAAGGCAGTGGACAACAGCAGTTGGGGGAAATGTCCAGTTTGATTTGTCTTAAATGCAACTATTCCAGTGAATGGTCAGGAAGTTAAGTTGTATAGGGAGCCAAGGATGAACCAAGTTGTTGATTGTGTACCTCAAGATCAAATCAATTGTTTTTGTGATGTGGATCTTGGAAATTTCAAGATAGAACCGGCCCAACCAGAATTAGTCAATGTTGATCCAATTGAAAAGCATGTTGCACAAAACTGCAATGGTGTATGGAAAATGTACTTTGATGGAGCATGTAGCCAAGAAGGTAATGGAGTAGGAATAGTATTTGTTTCACCTAAAGGTACTACATTTAATTATTCATTTTTGCTAGCATTTGAATGTACAAACAACATGGCAGAATATGAAGCTTTATTAACATGTTTGAATATAGCTACAAAACATAAAATCAAGTTGCTGGCTGTTTTAGGGGATTCTAAATTAGTTGTTTCACAAGTTAAATCAAAGTATACAGCAAAACATAAAAGATTAAAGAAATATAGGAATGTTGTATGGGATACAATTGAGTTGTTTGATGCCTTCTCAATTGAGTGGATTGATAGATCAAAGAACATAATGGCATACTTTTTAGCAAATGTGGTGCTAAAAAGAGATGATATTACACTGGCTGGAGTATCACAAATTGAGTTCAAAACAAGGCCTGCCATGCCTGATAACATATATAGTTGGCAGGTTTTTAATGATGATACTAACCTTTTGAAATTTATTCACTGTATAGATCAATATGAAGCCCAAGAAATTGATTTCAATGCCTTTTTTGAAGAAGTAGATGGGAAGCAAATAGTATTCAGGAAGGAGATCTTATAGCTTAAGAAAAATAAGCTTCCTAAGGGGCTAGTAGCGTTGGAGAGAGTGTATGATGGAAGTGATCGGTCCCTCATGAAGCAAACGCCAATCAAAAAGGAGGATATTGAAGAAATCAACTTGGGAACCGAGATGGCACCAAGAAAGTTGTATATAGGGAAGAAAATAAGCCCAACAATTAGAAGAATCTTGATAGCATTACTAAGAAAATATAAACATGTGTTTGCATGGTCTTATGAAGATCTAAAAGCATATAGGGAAGATTTTTTTTAGCATGAAATACCATTGAAACCGGATGCAAAGCTATTTAGACAGAAGCAAAGACCCATTAATCCAACATTGGAACCAAAAATGTAGGAAGAATTGGCAAAGATCAGAGACGATGGCATTATCAAACCAATCAGGCACTCAACATGGGTCTCAAACCTAGTTCCTGTGAGGAAGAAAAATGGAGATATTAGATTATGTGTGGATTTCAGAAATCTAAATATGGCATCACTCAAGAATAATTATCCCCTACCCAATATGGAGGCTATATTACATAAGGTGATAGGGTGCGAGCTGCTATCTATGATGGATGGGTTTTCAGGTTATAACTAGGTTAAAGTTAAAGAATCTGAACAGTATAAAACATCTTTTACAACCCCATGGGGGACATATGTTTACCTAAGAATTCCATTTGGGTATGTGCAGGATCATGATGGGCCAAAAAGTGGCAATATGATGGGTATGTGGCTAACAACCTTTTTTTAACCCAAAATTGATGAAACGAAAAGGGTTTTTAAAGGAGATTCTCAACTTTCCACCAATATAAATTATGCTTTACTTTTAATTTAATAAGTAATTATTATACATTTTCTATTCAAATTACGACTAAAGTCCTAATCGATAGACTAATTGAAAAACATCTATAAGTTTCAAATGGTATCACATTTTTT
>VDFB02000008.1:184214737-184260282 GCA_007258455.2 Sequoia sempervirens | reverse complement strand
AATAGGTTTTACAGGAACCCAAAACCACAAAGTTTACAAAATAAAGAGAAAGTCAATAAAGACAACAGAGACAAAAAGGCTGTAAAAAATAACAGTAAACAACCACAACCATCAAAAAGGCCATTTAAGGCCATTCTGAGTTGTTTGTTGAGGGGGATTGAATTGAAGGATTCTAAAAGGTTGAGAATTTTTTTGGTTTGCAGACACAAAATTCTCAACATGACTAGAAGTTGATTTTGCATCTGGACTACTAATTGAATTTTGATAATCACGTAAGGAAGTAAATAAGTGCATGAAGGAGGAGAATTTCATCATTGTAAGCTTTTCTTGTATCTTACTTTGCAAATTCTCTATGAACATCTTTTGAAGGTGAGGATCAGGAACCTTAACATCAATTTGGGAATAAAGCGATTGATAACATGAGATGAAATCAATAATCTTTTCTTCTTCTTTTTGCTTGCATCTCATCAAATTGGCCAAGGTCATATTAGGAGTCATATGCACTTGGAAGTGGTTTATAAATGCCTCAAAATTTTTATTGAATAAACAAATTGAGTTGTTCGTTAATGAAGAAAACCACTCTAAGGTAGTATCTTTCAAGGACCTAGGGAAAAGCTTAGCGAAGAGTTTATTGTCAAGGATAAATTCACTACATAAGGTGGTATAAGCAGAAACATGGTTTGAAAGATATCCCTTTCCCCCATGTTTCTCGAATATAGGCACCTCTACACCTTGTGGCATCGGTGTTCTAATATATCTAAGGACATAGGACTACTTTTGACATAATATGTAGGTGGGCCATTTTGATTTTGGTTGATGGTCGAAACTTGCTTTTGAAGGGATGAAACAGTTTGCAAAAGTTGGTTTATGAGACTGTCATTACTTGTATTATGAGATGGGGGTGAAAAAGGTGAAGGGGGGTACATTTTCAAGGGACGAGTGAATGGGATACTTATAGTTGGTAAGGTGGTAGGGGATATGACATGCGATACCACAAAGGTACTAGGGATGCTAGCAGAAATACCCGAGGAAGGAATCACATTACTAGTCGGTTACATTGTTGTTGTGACTTGAGGGTTGGTATAGGTAGGAATAGAGGCAATTGTTGTGGGAGGAGGAATTTAAATTCCTCCTTGGCTCATGACCTTGTTTGAGGTTAAAGGACAACTAGTGGTTGAGGTAAGGTTTTTTCCAAAGATCTGAATTATGTTACGCACAAGGTCCAGTCCATCTTCACTTTCCAACATGCAATGAATGTTATCTATGGTAGGGATGGAAGTAGTTAAAATGTTTTCATTTCTCACTTGATGTTGTAGGTTTTCTAAGTATTCATGGATTTGTATTAAGTTTTCTTGCAAAATACTAGCAACCATGGTTTCAACATGCATCACACTACTTGAAGGCAAGGAATTGTTAAGGGTATGGTCCATACCTAGTGAACTAGTGTCAATATTAGGAGTGAAAGAGCTAGATAATCCAAGATCCATGAAATTTTTTCTATCATGGGATGACATGAGTCTCGAACTTCGTCTCACTATAGTATTAGCAATAGGACATCAAGTAGAAATGATCATGCAAGGGATACTATATGCAAGATGAATGCAAATGAAATTTAAGCTAAATATGTAATGAAATGAATATAACATAAACTCTATAAACTAAAAAAAAAAATTATCAACAACAAGCAAAAGAACATAACTAGAGTTTTAAATTCTAGAAAATGTAGTTCAGAATCTACACTGGGACTAAATCGCCTAGAGAGGTGTATGAGTCCTAGTGGAGGTTTTTTTCAACAATTTCAAGTGATTTTTATGCTTTTTGGATTGTATGATCTATAAACTAAATGAAAATGTATATTTCAGATGTTTTAATGATTTGAGATGCAAAAATGCAACCTATATGCACTTTCACTAATGAAAAATTTAGAAACCCTAGAATTCCAATTAACTAATGCAAACCCTAATACAATGTTAATGCAAGTAAGATCTAGGAAGATGATGCACTCCAAACCAGAATTATGATGTTCTAAATGTAGGTTCACCAAAATGAAACAACAGATATTGGGGTATTTCTACTTATGGTTTAGGAAATAGAGCAAACACCTCTCCCAATTATTTCATTGAAGGGTAAATCTAGACATCTCAATCTTAGTATGCAAAGGAGAAAGAGATCTTGCAATAGCATTGTTTTAGGGTATTATTGAAATCTAATGAGGGGTTCACCACTAAGCTAGGGCTTGGAAAAGAAATAAAATAAAAGTCTAAATGCTTAAAACTAATGCAATGCAAACTTTCACTAAATGACCTAAAAAAGCATGTAAATCAAAACAGAAAGTTGAGAGAAGGGGGTGCACCTGGAAACTTGATGAAGACTTGATGAAGGCCTAAAATGCTAAAAACACTGATTTTAAAGCTTGTTGTGACTCATACACGAGTCGAGGTGATTTAGTACTAGATTAGGGTTTTTGGGTAGAAATTGGAATCTAGCAAAAGGGTGTCTGAAACTGCAAAAATCTGGAAAATGATTAAAATAGGACTCATACGCCATAACTAGCATATCAGTCTAGTTAGGGTTTTCTAAAACTTCAAATCCTGAACCTGCTCCTTAATTTCTTCTCTATCCTTTCCAATTGATTTCTAGATCTGAAACCTTGATTTGCAACTTGTAGAAGCCTTTTAATGATCTTCAATGCAAGGTGACAACTTTGAAAACTTTCTCCAAGCTCGCTCTTCAACATGTCTTCAACCTAGACCTACAAATCACACACTAAGGAGAGGGGAAAATGTTGTTTTGTTAGTAGAAATGGGTTTTCCTTGGTCAAACCCAATTTTGGTAATCAAACCTTGAAATGAAATGAAATAGGAATGGAGAATAATGAATGAACAAAATGTAATGTTGTAACTCACCAAACCCTAGCAATAAAGTGTTGCAAACATGTATGAATGGCTCCAATCCATGTAGATCTTGAATCTTTCTTGAAGGTGATAGATCTTTAATTCAATGCTAGCTTGAATCATGTAACCCTACATCAAAATTGTTAGCTCAAAAAAATACATGATGCATGAAGAATTTGACAATATGCTTGATGCTTGAATAATTCTTTAAAAAACTTGATAATCAACCCTTGAAAACTCTTGAATTCTCTTGTAAACACTTGAATGCTCTTGTGAACTCAAATTTTCTATAATGCATGAATACTTGAAGGCTTGAGATGATCTCTTGAAGCTTAGGTGAAAATGAGTGAAAGAACCTTGCATTTATACTTAATTATGCCAAATTTCCCAAAATTACAACACTACAAGCCAACATCAAATCTAGGAGGATAACCCCACAAAGAATTTGAATTAATTTTGATTTTGGGCCACAAAAGACTCATATGCTAGAAGTGGCGTATGAGTCCCATTAGGCATTAATTATGGGATAATTTTCAAAAATACTTAGAAAGGTGCAAAACCCAGATTGGGACCCAAAAACCTAGGTGGGACTCATATTCCCAAGGCGGTGTATGAGTCTTAGATTACTAAATCTAGGCCACACAACCTAAAAAAACCTGAATTATAATTGGATGTTGACTTATGTCAGGATTATCCTTAGAAAAATGCATCAAATGAGGGTTGTGGATGTAAAATAAGGCCAAATAAGGCATAAAGAAGCCCAGTTATTTATGAAAACCTTAGAAAAGTGTGAAAGTGTATTACAACACTTTACAACACTCTAATAAGGTTTAATTAAGTTCATTTAGTTCACAAGGGTCCAAGACCTAATGTGAATGTGTCAAACACATTACAACACTAAATCAAGGCAACATTAATGCTCAATTTAACGAGGGACCAAACAAGCAAGGAAAAGTAAAGGGATACTTTTTCCATTTCCACATTCAAGTATCAAGCATCATGTCAAAGTAATCATGCATCATGTTTGTTTTTTAGCTAACATTTGTGATGTAGGGTTTTATGATTCAAACAAGCATTCAAGTCAAGATCTATATCATTCAAGAAAGTGTCAAGATCCACATTCATGCTATCCATTACTTACAAGATTGCATCCTTTATTCCAAGGGTTTTGTGTGTTGCAACATAACTTATTTTTTCATTCATCATTCCTCCTTTTTATTTCATTTTATTTCAAGGTTTGATTCCCAAAACGGGGTTTGACCAAGGAAAACCCCTATCCATTAAAAAAAAAAACATTTTTACCTCTCTTTTATGTGATTGAAAATCTAGGTGGTTTAGGTTGAAGATCCATTAAAGAGCAAGATTGGAGAAAAGTTGTCAAGTTGTCAAAGTTGTCATCTATCTTGCAAGATCACAAAAAGTCACTTATAGAGCATAATTCAGTGTTTTAGAAATAGAGATTTGGTAGGAGGAAAGCTATAGTAGAGTACTAGAGGATATCAAGGTTTTGGAGTAACCCTAATACTAGGACTAAATCGCCCTTTGTGGCGTATGAGTCCTAGTATACCTATTTTCGAAATTTTTTTGTAGATCCTAATTTAGTACTCCTAGATTTTAGTTTTGGTCTGAAACCCTAAAGTAGGAATAAATCACCCCTACTAGCGTATGAGTCCCAGTCTCTTCAAGTTTACAGGTGCACCTTTGTACTTTCTCAGTTCACTATTTTTATTTGAGTTTATTTATAGGTCATTTGATTAAGTCTTGCATCTCAATTACATTTCTTGTTGGATGTTGCTAACATGGTTTTGTTGATCATACTATTGAATATTGTTCCTATAATAGATAGTGTTCGTGGATATTGAGAAATTGTAATAATATGTTTTGCAGTAACACGCACAATTTATGAAAGGAAGTTTGTGTGTGTTGCTAGTTTTATGGATGATTAGGTTTTGTGACCGCGGGTTTGTTGTTGAGTATATCTATTTTATCCATGTTAAGTTTTTGAGATTCACATGAAGATTTGATCGAGTTATGAGTATCTGTGTTCTAATATTTTTTTGTTGCTTCAGTTGGTGTTCCCGAAAGAAGATAATATGATTCTAGTAATTTGAGTTGTTGTGGATATTTCTGTGGTGATTCATGATGCTCATGGATGTTTCTAGATCATGCTCTATTTGTGTTGCATGTTTGCATTGATCAGTGTGCTCGTGATTGGTGATTTTATTTTGTGTGTTCATGTTTTTCATGTTCATGGCCGACAGGGTGATTGTAGCGTGTTGTGGATCTTCAAGGAATAATTGTTTAAAGTGTTTCATGTTTGAGGATGTTTTTTTGGGTCTTCACTATGTTGTGGCTAATATTGGTAGGTTCACATTGATAATTATTTATGTTTTGGGCTGACATTTTGTACATGTTTTATATTTGGTTAAAGTCGATGTGTAGATGATGTTATCCCTAGTTGCAGATATATATATGCCCGATTGTTTATACCATTTGATGGTATGATGTGCGCAAAAAATGTTCTAATCTTTCGAAGATAGAGGTAGAGAGTGAAGAAGAGTGAGCGAGTGAGCAGATGTTTATGTGCTTAACCAGAATTGTAATCAAGCATTAGCAGATGCTATTTTCTCAGTTCAAATCTTCCAGATGTAATCCAAATGTTTCTATAAGATAGTGTGTCTTCCTTTGGGGAGTAAGCCTCTTGTATTTGAGTAGTGAGCTCTAGGCAGTGTGCCTAAATTCATGTGCATTCCCCATTTATAATTCTTTATACTTTTAATAGGGTATAATCTTGTGGACTAACTTCCACTGTGGTTTTTCCCCTAATAGGGTTTCCACATAAAAAAATATTGGTGTTATGTGTGTTTCTGATGTGGTGATGATTTAAGCTTTCATGTTTATTTATCAAATCTAAGAATAAGTTTAATAATTATAATTTATGTGACAACTCATTCATCCCCCCCTCGTAGTTGCCTGCCCTTGTGTTGCCAACATTTCTTGTATTTCCAAGCCCTAGCTTGGTGGTGAACCCATTTTATACCTTTAATCACACCCTAGGACTCCTTATTGCAGATCTCTTTCCCTCACTCTACCCTTGGATTGAGATCTCTAAGGTATCCTTGAATGAGCTTGAGTGAAATGGGTCCTAAACACCAAGTTCCATTTCCTAAAAGGTGGAACCCTATTTTCTGAGGT
Source organism: Sequoia sempervirens (assembly GCA_007258455.2). Lineage (NCBI taxonomy): Eukaryota > Viridiplantae > Streptophyta > Pinopsida > Cupressales > Cupressaceae > Sequoia > Sequoia sempervirens. The sequence goes on along the minus strand of VDFB02000008.1, from coordinate 184,254,193 downwards.
TTCAAATACATTTATTCGATGTCTTTTGTAATATCATAAAATGTTTAAAATAAGCCTTGGGATGCATAAAATTGAGATGACTAAAATAGTTCCAAATTAAGTGTGAAATTATATTACCACATAGAAGGAGTACAATTTCCTACACTACAAGGATGTATTGATTGGGATAGTTCATGACTTAACAATGCATTAATTCCATGGCTTGGATATCTTACGAAGAGTCTTCTAGTGTGAGCAAATATAGGTCATTTGAATCTTGATCTTCTTCATGTATGGTTTGGGATGGGAATGTGTTCTCTAAGGTCACTTGATGGACCACTTCCTCAAAGAACATATCATTAGATGATGAAGTTGGGAATTCATTAGATTCTATGAGTTGTTTCTTTGGTATAGTCATGGTAGGAGGATTCCAAAAGGAACAATCTAGACCATATAGCAAAGACTCAACACATTGGAATTAACATAAAGAATTGATGCAAAACAAGAATCTTCATTAACATAGAATGTTTACATACAATATTGGCCACACGGGTCACCATCCAATCTCGCAGGCCTTTCCTTAGAGGCTTACAACATACATCTAGCCAATAGGCCTTCTTACATATCACGAAGGGTTGTTTCAAAATAAAATCCTATTACTAAGAACTAAACTGAATGCTAATATTTTATTATTAACGACTTGATGTTATCCTCATAAATGATTACAATGCTCCTATATATGCTTCTCAAGAACCCAAATAGATCCCCATCAGCCACAAGGATTAATAACTTGATAAGAATATTGAACATGAAGGTCAACCTCAAAACATGAGTAGATAACTCCTCACAAGGAGATGTAACTTGAGGATCTCGAAGATAGGTCCCAATGAACCCCATATGTCATAATTATATTTCATTTAGATCCACATGCATCAAGAAATAGGTCCACAATAAGAAATTGAGCCAAGTCAGCCCCAATGCTCTATCAAGAAACATATAATAAAATTTTGAGAGCGACAACTTTTCATAGACAAGTGCAAATGATATGAAATGTGGATATGTGATAAGTCTCTATGTATAGTGTTATATCCTATTCCACGAGCTGAGAAATGATAATGTAGTGAAATGTGAAATGAACTAGTGAAACTTCTACTAAATGCAATGCTAGAAAAGAACTATTTTTGGTTGATACAAGATTTCTTTACAACCAGGGATGCTCCTACATCAAACACCCAGGGTTGGAAGAAAATTGAGTCCATCACTTTCTAGGGCTAAGAGAAAACCCAAAATGGTCCACCTCAACCTGTGATACCCATGATGAATCATCTACTGGTCTACCTTTCCACTTCACAAGGTATTCTTTGTATTGCTTGCTCCTAGTGCTCCTTCCAATTCTAATATCCAAGATCTGTTTAATCTCCTTCGGTTCCTAATATGGTAAGTTCTTCTCTAAATTGACTTCATTGCTACTACCACTTGACTCTCCTTCATGAAACTTGTATATATCTATAATATTAAGTATAGGTGATATACCCATTGTCTCTAGTAATTCTGCTTCATATGCATTTCCAAAGTCAAATTTCCTCTGAATCTTACATGGTCCAAACTTCCTCATCTTCTACTTATTTTAGGTAGGTCAACTAGAAATCTCTCTTTCCTCAGATATACCATCACTTCATCTCCAACAAAAAATTCCTTAGGTCTCTCGTGCTCATCTACCTTCTCCTTATACTTGTTACTCCTATCCTCTAAATTTTTCTAGACCAATTTATGCACTATGTACATGAAATCCGTAAACTCTTATTCTTCTAAACTCATTTTGTTCTCCATACTAATGTCTCTTAACTCTAAAACACCTCTAAGACTTTCTCCTATTACAATCCATAATGGTGTCTTCCATGTACTCTAATTAACTGAATTATTGTAGGAAAAGTCTGGTTGTGGTAGAATTATATCCTAATTTCTTATCTTATCTCTAACCAAACATCTCAACAAGTTACCTAAGCTTCTATTTACCACTTCGGTTTGTCCATCGATATGTGGGTGATATGCTAAACTGAACTTTAGATCTGTCTTCATCTTCTTACATAATGTTCTCCAAAAGTATCTAACAAATTTGGTGTCTTTGTCTAAAACGATACTCTTAGGTACTCCATGCAATCTCACAATCTCCTTGAAAAATAAATCAGCCACATGCATAGCATCATTGGTCTTCTTACAAGGAATAAAATGCATCATTTTAGAAAATATGTCCACAACTACCATTATTGAATCATGTCCTCTCTGTGTTCTAGGCAATTCCAATATTAAATCCATGCTCAAATCTTCCCAAGGTCTCTATGGTATTGTTAAAGTTTTATACAATCCAGTATTCTAACTGCTCCCTTTTGCAACTTGAAAAATTCTACAATTTTAAACATACTTCCTTACATTCTTATAGATTTGCGGCCAAAAATAATGTTCACTCACCAAATTTATTGTCTTATCCACTCCAAAATGTCCTGCTAAACCTCCACTTTTCTTTTCCTTAATCAAATTTTCCCTCATTGAGCTCCTTGGAATGCACAACTAGTTTTCTTTGAACAACATACCTTCCTGAATGAAGTAGTCCAACCATTGGATTTGGTTTGTTACAACGAGTTCTTTACATGATTTCCAAGCTTCACCAAAATCTACATCTTCTTCATGCATATGCTTTAATTCATCAAATCCCAATACTTCCACTCTCATCTCTATCAACAAGTTCCTTCTCCTACTCAATGCATTTGCAACTTTATTTGACTTTCCACTCTTATGCTTCAACACAAATGTATAACTTTGCAATCTCTTATGTCTTTAATTCAGCTTTCCTTGACTCTTCAAATACTACAAAGCTTGATGATCTGTATACAACACAAACTCCTTAGGTAGTAAGTAATGTCTCCTCTTCTTTAAAGCTTGAATTGTGACATAAAATGCCTAATCATAAACTGAGTATCTTCTTTAGGCATCATTCAATTTCTCACTAAAATAGGTTATAGGTCTTCCTTCTTCGCTCAATACTACTCCTATCGAATTTCCACTTGCATCATAATCAACTTGAAATACTTTATCAAAATCAGGTAATGCTAACACTAGCTACTTTGCCATTGTTTGCTTCAACAATTCAAAAATATTATATGCTCTAGATGTTCACTCATAGTTAAGAGACTCACCAGGAAGCGCCGGACGCGGCGAGTCGCACTCCGCGCAACCCTGGCCATGTCCTGGGAGCATTGGCATGGACGCGGCCGCATCTAGGCCAGACACGCCAGACGTGCAGTGTCCAGGTGAGTCCTGACCCCTGGATGCGGCCGGCGCAGCAAACGGCAAAAAGGCCAAAAAAAAACATAAGCTTAAGTTTTTTATATATTTTTTGACTTATATTTTCTATTTCCCCCTAAAAGCAACCTCATTTCATTCAGTTGGAAAAATAGGAGGAGAAGAGAGGGCAACCAGCAAGCTATTGAAGACAAATCCAGGGTAATATATCATTTGGGGAGCTTCATACTAGCAAGGAGGTGCATTGAGAGCTCATTACTAGTGATTGGGATCAGTCTATGGTGGAGTTGAGGAGAAGTATCGTCCCATTTAGGATATCATTGATAGGAGATGGAAAAACCAACTTCATAGGCCCATCCATGCAGCCGCATGTTTCCTAAATTCGGCCTTCCACTTCCGCTGTGATCTTCATGTAGATAGAGAAATTCTTAATGGGCTCTACATGACGATAGAGCGGATGTTGCTCGCTGTTACTATATAGGTGGTGCAGGAGATAGATGCCTTCACTAAGGCACAAGGAGACTTCTTTGCACGTCAAATGTGCAAAGATAATAGGACAACATTACTTCCAGGTAAAAATATATTTAAGGGCATAATTTTCATCTTTTTATATTATAATTTATTATTAAATATTGAACTTGAACTTGAAACTTGAAATGAGATTGATTTTGTTTCTTTTTCTCATCTCAGATAGGTGGTGGCATATGTTTGGTTTTGATACATCAATCTTGCAAAATATTTCCATTTGTATATTGAGCCAACCATGCAGTTCATCTGGTTGTGAGTGCAATTGGAGTATGTTTGAGCACATACACTCCAAGAAGCACAATAGATTGATAGTGGAGAGGATGAATTACTTGGCATATGTTCATTACAACCTTCGGCTCAGATATAGGAAGCTTTTTGACCACAAAAAAACCTCGATCAGTCTAGAGGAGGTTGATCCACAGTATGAGTGGATCACTGAGGCTACAAATGCAGTCTTTAGTGATGAGGACCTTGATTGGGTGGACCAGGCAGAGAGAGAGGTCGAGGTTGTAGCCATGGCTGAGGAGGAGGCTAGAGTATGAGGAGACATAGTTGTTGTCAGTGAGAGTGGAATGGAGAGTTAGACATAGGCAGAGACTATGGCTACAGTTGCAACATCATCCAGGACCCTTAGACGCCTTTGTAGGAAGGATGTTAGCTCCACTATGCCATATGGCATAGATTCATTGACTTATAGCTATTGTTTTACTTTTGATATTTCATATTTGTATGGAACATTTGATGTGATGGATTTATATTCCATGAGTTTTGTATACATTTGACTAATTTTATATATCTAAGTATTCTATTTCCTTCGGCAGCGCAACTACAATTTGTGTACTTTATACTTATGTAATCGTTGTATACTTGTGAATGTGATCAAATTTGATTTTATTTGTGTTGTATTCAATAAAGGGTGCTTGGAACAAGATTGAAATATTTAAAAATCTCTAAATTTCTAGGGTTTTTTCAACTTTTTTCATATTGTCACGTCTGCACCGCATCTAAGTCTTGAATCGCTGAGTCGCCCTCACCAAGTCTGAGCCATGTCTGAGTCTCGTTACTATGTGTTCACTTGAAATCCTTCTTGTCTTCTCTCTCATTGTCTCTGTCATGGGGTTACAAACACTACTAAAACTTATAATAAACTTCTAGTAGAAGATAGATAGTCCATGAAATGATCTTACTTCTCCAATATTTATCAGTGTAGGCCAATATAAAATTTCTTTCACTTTATCTAGATCCATTTTCTGTCCTTCAATAGAAATAACAAATCCAAGATACACCAACTTTGTTCTCATGAAACTATGTATCTTATATTAATCAAAAACTTCTCTTATCTCAACTTCTATAATACTTGCCTAAGCTAAAACAAAATTTCTTCTATGGCTTTACTAAAAGTCAAAATATCATCCAAGTAAACAATGAAAAACTTACCCAATAATTTTTTCAATACCTCATTCATCAATCTCTTAAAATTTCTTTGTGCATTAGTCAATCCGAAAGGCATCACTAACCACTCATATAATCCTTCATTTGTCTTAAATGCAGTCTTCCATTCATCTTCTTCCCTAATCCTAATTTGATGGTATCCACTCTTGAGATCAATCTTCATGAAATACTTTTCTCCACTCAAATAATCCATAATATCATCCATCCTTTGAAATGAGAATCGATACTTGATAGTGATCCTATTAATTCCTCTTGAATCTATGCACATTCTCCACTCTCCATCTTTCTTTGGTGCAAGTACAACAAGTACCACACATGGGCTCAAACTTTCTCTAATCAATCCTTTATTCAATAGCTCATGTATTTTTTGGTTAAACTCTACATTCTCTATCGATGTCATTTTATGTGCTAGTTTGTTTGGAAAACTGGCTCCATTTATTAGATCTATCTGATGGTTGATTCTCCAAACCTTTGGTAAACCATCTGGTACATTATCTGAGATGATTTGTTTATACTCATCTAGCAATACTACAACTTCTTCACCCTCTCTGATGGGGTTCTCCATCTCTGGATCATTTATTTTCTTTGGAATCAATGCAAAACACATGTTTTCATGCCTCGAACCATCAAGAAAATTTCTTCCATCTACCAAACATAGTCTAGTAGTGCTACAAACCTTACTCTTGTCTTCCTCTTCCAAAGGTATCAACTTGATTCTTCTTCCATTTGATGTCACAGTGTAGGTATTCCTCCTTCCATCATGAAAAACCTTCTTATCATATTGCCATGGTCTCCCTAATAGTAAATGACAAGTGTCCATAGGCATAACATCACACAACACTTCGTCCCTATATGATCTGATATGAAATTTCATGAAACATTTCTCATTTACCAATACCTTATGCTAATCTTGAATCCATGCTATCTTATAAGGGTTTGGGTGTTTCAATCTCTTCAAATTCAACTTGGTTACCATCTCCTCTGAAACTAGATTATCATTACTAACACCATCAATGATAACTTTACATACATTTCCTCCAGACTTGCATCTAGTTTTAAATAGATTTTTCCTTTGCGGAGGTTCTTTAGTCACCTCTTTATGCATCAAAGCTTGCCTCATCACCAATGATTCACCTTTCTTTGGATTCCCAATGGAATTAGGGGATTCAACAAGTTATTCCTCCACATATCTTGTTCTTCTAGTATGGTCTAGATTCTTTCTGGTATTCTCTTGATGACACTCAAAAGCTCTATGCTCTTCTCCTCCGCACTTGAAACAAGTTCCTCTAAATGGTCTTCTCTTAGATTTTCATCATTCTGGTATGAATTGTAACTCCCTCTATGTCCATGATATGAATTGCTATCCTTCTCCTCACTTCAATAGGGTTTTCTTTCTCCAGATTGGGATCCAATCTTATAAAATCTTCCTTTTTCACTTCTCTGTCATTGTTCAAATTTCTTGCTCGAATTTGCCTCCACTTTCAATGCCATTTGGTATGCTTCTTCAACAGATGTCACTTTCACTAGACTCAATTCCTCTTGAATTCTTGTTCTTAGCCTGTTGATATATCTCACAACCTTTTCTTTGATTTCTTCACTATGACTGGTTATGATTATTATCTTTTAGAATTCTTCAGTGTATTTCTTCACAGTCAACTCCTTTTGTCTCAAATTTTGCAATCTTTTCAGCAATTTGAGTTCATAGTCAGCTAGTATGAATTAATTCTTTAGTTTTTTTACCATTCTATCCCATTTGATGATTTGTTCCTTACCTCTCCTATTCCTATCTAATTGGACTTCTTTCCACCATAATGCAGCATGACCTTTCAACTTTGTTTTTGTAAACCTAACTCTTTCCAGATCTTCAAATTCTTCATATTCAAAGTATTCCTCCATTTCATTGATCCAATCAATCAATTCCTCAAGATTCAAATTTCCCGCATAATTTTGAATTTCAACTCTAGGTCTTTTCCCAATCTTTGAAATCACTTTCAACATCTTATTTTGATCTAATTCTTCTTCTTCTTCACCTAGGGCTTCTGTAATTGGATTCACATGATCTACTTCATCATAACTCTCATCATTCTACCTAGTGTTTAGTCCTCACCTTTTATCTTCCTCAACAACAACTAATTAGACTCGCATCTCATGTATCATTTCCAAAATTTCATCCATTCTTCCAAAAATATTCACCATAGTAGGTAGTCTTCTTGGTGACATGTCTCTCCTTGAAATGGTGCAACTACCTCGATTCGATGATTTGGCTACACAGGTTTCAACTTCTTGACAATCGGTGATCGGTTGAAAAAAAATGCAGTTTGCCTCAAGTCAAAAATCTGTTTAGGTCAGTAGGAATGCCTTAAGAACTTGAAACACACTCTAATACCACTTGGTGTAGTCATGGTAGGAGGGTTCCACAAGGAACAATCTAGACTATGTAACAAAGAGTCAACACAACAGAATTAACACAAAGAATTGGTGCAGAACAAGAATCTCCATTAACATAGAATGTTTACATACAATATTGGCCACACAAGTGGACATCCAATCTTATATGCCTTGCCCTTGAGGCTTACAAAATACAACTAGCAAGCTTTCCTTCTTACATTCCCCGAAGGGTTGTTACAAAAAAATCCTATTACTAATAATTGAACTGAATGATAATACTTTATGATTAACTACTTGATGCTATCCTCCTAAATGATTACAATGATCCTCTAATTGAACTGATTGCTTCTCAAGCCCCCAAATAGAATTATTTCAGCCACGAGGATTAATAACCTAATAAGAAGATCGAACATGAAGGTTTACCTCAAAATATGAGTAGATAACTCCACACGAGATGTAACTTGTGGATCTCAAAGATAGGTTCCAATAAACTCAAGATGTTTTAATGATGTTTCATTTAGATTCACACACCTCAATAAATAGGTCTAAACAAAGAAACTGAACCAGGTTGGCCCCAATGCTCTGTCAAGAAACATATAGTGAAATTATGAGAACGACAACTTTTAATAGACAAGTACAAATAATTTGAATTTGGATATGTGATAGGTGTCCATCTATATATTTTATATACTATTCCATGAGCTAAGAAACAATAATTTGGTGAAATGAAGAATGAAATAGTGAAACTGCTAGTGAATGCAATGCTAGAAAAGAACTATATTTTGTTGATGCAAGATTTCTTTACAACTAGGGATGATCCTGCATCATTCTTAGCTTGTGACCTTATGATAGGTATACAAGAAATAAACCTAGGAATGATGGGATTTGATGAAAGTGATTAATGATGATGGGATAAGAAGATGGATGATATCTAACTTAGGAATGATGTGGTGAATTGTGATGGTTGGATTGAAAGGATTAGGATAATGATGGATTCAACTTGGAAATTATATGGAAGAACAAGAATTAATGATGGATACACTTGACAAATGAGGATGATTTTCTTACTTAGGGTTGACAAGTGCCTAAGCAATATTGAATGGGAATTTTGGAAACTAACTTGGGGTATCCAAGTTCTCAAGATAAGGTAATAAAAATGACAAGGTCTAGCTTAATACACCACTTAGATATGTAGTTTCTCAAGCAATATAAAATCTAGTGGATAAAAGGGATATAAAGATCTAAATTTGAATCTTAATAAGATTGATTTTACTTTGGATGTGGATATGGATTAGAAGATGAGATAGGTCAAATGATAAAAGAGAATGGGTTAGAGGATGATATAGAGTAATGATGATAGATATTGGATGTTTTATGTTTGGTCTAAGGTCTAAAGTTGTTGATGATGATGATATGTAAGCTATGAAAATGAATGAATATAACAAAGTGAAGGAATGATGGGAGTTTCAGTTGAATAGGTTAAAAATGGTTGATATTTTATGTGAAATGATGGTCAAAGATGGGTCCCCTAGGTCTGGTTCAAGTTTGTAAAGGTCTGAGGTATAATTTAGGGTTATCAAGTGGTCAAATAAAGTCAAAATAGGCTTAGATTTATGCAATAGAGGTGCCACTCTATGAGATAGATGCTTCATTCTGTGAAAAATTGATGCCTTTATGTGAAACAAAGGCACAACTATGTGAAAAACTATGCACAAGTGCCTCAAGATGGAGCACAGGTGCCTCAAAATGGAATGGAGGTGGTGAATGGAAGTTTGGGATATTTTGATGAATTTTTGGAAAGAGATTGAAAAACACAAAGAAACATTGGATGACTTGAATTTCAAGGTGATAAGGATAAAATTATTTCATTGGTATTGCAAATGAAAACATGTAAAACACATGAACACAATTGTATAATTAGTCAAGTAGGTGTGTATACTCAATCTAGGCCCACCAGCCAAAGGCTAATCCCTCAAGATTGGTGTGAGAAATTTCTCTTTTAAGATTTAGTAGCTAGGGATATAGTGGCACAAGGGCTCAAATTTTTCCTTTCTTTGGAGGTCCTAAGACCTTTCCCAAAGAACCTCTACCTCTACTTAGGGAGATACATGGTGAGTAATTTTGGGCATGATATTGTACCTTGCACCACACTAAGCAATGACCAAATGGTCTTAAAGGATTCTAAAAGAAATGTGTTCAGTGAATTTGTGAATGGTGAACTCGTCTAATAGTGCTTTAGATTAGAAGGTCTCCAGTTCTCTCCTCACCAAACAAGTCTTGGTAGATTGAGGGTTTTATAGCTTGGCTTGAATGATACCAACTACACTTTGAGGTATAAGTTTCACTCTCCCCACTTTGTATGCCCGATAATAAAACATGATTGAGGTCACACTTGAGGTGATGAAATCCCCAAGAAGGCCTCCTAAAACAAAAGATTATATTAAGGGGAGAGTATACACTCAAAACTAGTAAGCATTGGGTGATATCATAAAATAAAAAATGAGGAGATACAATATTTTTAATCTCCAAGATCATTCTAAGCCCAAGGAGATAGAATACATCTACAAAGCCCTCCAAACATGGCAAACACGATTCATTAACCCATTATTCTAACTTTAGTTCCTAGATTAGTGGATAAACAAGTCTTGTAGCAATGAAATATGCCCCAAACTATTAGTAATCTTGGTAAATATAATATTTGACAACCGTATACAAGGTGCACCACTTGTTAGTTGGCCAAAAATACAAGTTAAAACAAAAACTAAGATCAAAACCCTAATAAATAACAAATTTAAATGAACGAACTTTACCAAACACAAGCACCACTTTATGATGCAAAGGCACCTCAAGGTGCTAGGTAAACACAAAAAATGCACCTTTTTATTAAATAGAGGTTTCTTTTCATAGATAGGGGTCCTAAAACATGTTTTGGGGTATGAAAAGTGTTATTTTTTATCAAAAACATTAAAAACCTACATATGATAGTATGACACACTAAAAGGGACACAAGTCATGTAAAAATAGGTTAGTTAATAACCCCAAAAGGCCACAAGATAGCTACCAACTCAAATATACTAGAAAATTTGAAAAAAGTTCTATAGATTGGAAAAACCCTATTTTCTACAAAAAACCAAGTTAGATAACCTACAAAAACCAAGTTTATTGAGGGATAAAACCTTGCAAAATAAGGCACCAATAATGGAAAACTAGGAGAAACCCTAATTTTTCAATCTAAATGCACAAAATGAAAGTTTAGTTTTGGGTGATGAAGGCACAACTCTTTTAAACATAGGTGCCACTTCATGCTACAAAGACACAACTTTGTCTAAAAAAGACACCTTTTTTGAAACAAACTGTGCCTTTTTATATCTATAACCCAAAAAAAAATCATAAAAAATATCAGACAAAATTCACAAATAAAGGTTAAAATAGGGATGTATGTCCCATCAAGTGTGCCAAAATCAATATGTGGAAAAATTATTGAGGCAAAACAACATAAGATAATGCATCAAATCAAATGTATGCCTCAAACAATATTCATCCTCCTAGATGAGATGAAATAGAATGCACTATAGTTTTAAATGATTTTCTCTAGATTATGATATGATGTGGATTGATCATAAATTAACCTTGGTATTATTGCAATAGTGAGATCACTGAATGACAACATAAGGGTATAATAGCTTGATTCTTCTTAATGATGAAGGATGGTGGCCTCTAGTTATAGAGATTTGAAGATGAGAAATTAAGGGCTAGGATAGATTGATGATGGATGGATAGGGTTGAATAAGGATTAGGGTTAGGTTCAAAGTTGTAACATAGTCATCTGATAAGTATCACATGAGTGATAATACCTAAATGGATTAGATAAAAATCTTTATGTGAATGACTAGGATTTAGAGGTGGGATATTAGATGAATGGATGAGATGGAAAGATAATTTGGATTTTGGGAAAGTGTCTAAGTTCAATGAATCTAGATGAGTTAGTTAGACATGTAAAGGGGACACTTGTCACATGATGACAAATTTATATTATGATCCATGTGAACAAGTTAAAGGTATAGGATTAAATGGACAAGGATAAAGTGGAATTAGTTAAATAAGTAATAAATATTTATTTGTTTAATGGGATCATGTGAAGGGAAAATAAATTAATAAATAATAAATAATATTTTAATTAAATGTTAGGATAAAGTGGGGGAAAGGATATAATTAATTAAATAAATAATAAATATTAATTTAATTGATGGCTTAGAATAGGGTAAAATTAGGTGAGGTTGCATAAGGTCATATTTTAGTTGTCAACTAGTCATTATGGCTATAAATTTTATTTTAAAATTAAATCTATTGGTGTGTATATCAATTTTTTCCTCCACCTTGAAGAGCCCTTCCTTAGAAGACTCACCTTGCTCAAACTCTCCTCTTTATAGTTCTCTTTCTTTTATGTTCTCCTTTGAGATTTCCATTTTGAAGATTAGAACTGTAGTGTAGAAAGAAGTATCCCTTTACCTTTTCAAACTTGTTTGGGCTCTCCCTACTAAAGTTGGGCTTCTTTATGCCTTATTTGGTCCTATTTTTCATCCACAAGTCTTATTTAATGCATCTTTATAAGGATAATCCCCACATTTAATAAATGAAAAACCATAATTCAATGTTTGAGATTGTGAGTTCTAGATCTAGTGATTTGGGAATCATACACCACCTTGGGTGTATGGGTCCCACCTAGGTCTCGAAGCCTGATTTTGAACATTGCCTTGAACTAAACACTTTTTTGGACTTTGTGTCCCATGATTAAGATATTGTGACTCATACACCCAAGGTGGCATATGAGTCTTGCTTAAACAAAGACCTATTTTTAAATCGAATTCTTGGTATGATTTTACTATCCTAGATCTGATGTCAGCTTGTAGTATTGTAATTCCAAGAAATTTGGCATAAACAAGTATAAATACAAGGGTTTTCACTATGTTTCACCTAAGATTTTTGACCTAGAAATTTTGAGTTCAAGCATCCTAGAAAGTTTATGAGATCAAGAGCATTCAAGAGAAAATTATCAAACATTTGGAGCTACATTCGAGATTCAAGCATCATGTCAAAGTCTTCATGCATCATGTGTGTTTTTGAGCTAACATTTGTGATGTAGGTTTTCATAATTCAAGAAAGCATTCAAAAGCATTATCTCATATCAAGATCAAGAATCAAAATCCACATCCACTGGGGTCATTTCATACAAGTTTGCAACCTTTACTGCAAAGGTTTGGTGAGTTGCAAAATAGCATATTGCTCATTCATCATTCCTTCATTCTATTTCATATCATTTCATTTCTAGGTTTAATTACCCAAACGGGGCTTGACTAAGGAAAACCCCTATTCCCTAACGCAACAACATTTTTCCCCTCTTCATGTATGATTGAAGATCTAGGTGATTTGGAGCTTGAAGATCCTTTGAAGATAAAGTTGCAAAATTGAAGAAAGATGTCAAAGTTGTCAAGAATATTTCATCTTCATGGAAAATCACCTACAAGTTAGAATTTGTACTTTTTGGATTGGAAGATCAGACAAGACGAAAGCTACAAAAGATCACTCAAGGCTACAAAAGTTTCAATCAAACCCTAATACTAGGACTAAATCACCACCTTGGGTGTATAAGTCCCAGTATACCTCTTTTCAACAATTTTTTGTAGATCTTGATTTGCCAATAGAAGATTCAAGATTCTGCCCAAATTCTAGTAGTAGGACTAAATCGCCTAGTTTGGCATGAGTCCCAATGCACTTTAAAAAGAAAAATTTCAGAGTTGTAGACCTTGTTTGGAACCCATCAATTTACGAGGTTCCTTTATGTTTTAATTTTGTTTGTTCAGTTGGTTTAATTCTTCTATGTTTCTAGGGTTTAGTGCATTCTAGTTTGCATTTCTCCTTTGAAACTTCATTTTAATGGTAAACCCCCTTTTTAATCACACCTAAGGAAACCACCCCTTTCCTTGTTACCCTATCCCTTCCCTCAATTGAATTACTTGATTGAGGGATCTTGGTTTCCTAATGAACTAAGAGTAAAATAGGTCCTTAGTTCCATCTCCTAAAAGGTGGAACCCTATTTTCATCGGTTCAAGAACTAGCATCCTACTCTCTAATCTTTTCAACTTCTCCTCAATACTCCAAATCCATACAATGTCTTTAAGTTTTTGAAACCTAATTTTCCCATCATCTTCTCTTACCATCCTTACCCATCTCATCTACTCTCTCAATTATATTTTTCTCTCAAAATGCAGCAAATATTAATTGTCACTTGACTTTGTAGATGACTTATAATTACACAAACTACAAACATAAAATTTAATCATCAATTTAAGATTTGAATGTTGAGTTGTGAGTGGACAATCTACACTTTTCTTAAACATGGACAAACATTAGCACATTAGTCAATTTAAAAAAATAAAATAAAGCATTCCCTATGAAATAGTTGAGCATGTAAACAAAATGGTAACATTATCAAACTATCTTAAAACAACAAGAAAATGAACAATGAAATCCTATTGTAAGAAACTCAAACCATCATCCCATAGGGGGATTGGTGTCACTTTGATGTGGAAAGTGACCCTTCCCAATCCCTTATGATAAGCTCTTGATCCCTTGATGTGAAGCTGACTTTGATGCAAAGAAATGGTGAAATCTAAACTAAAATAACGTGAAAAAGAAAGTGATTGAGCAATGAAATTAGTAGAGTAAAAATGCTTCAAGTTGTGGATCCATTTCAAGTAGAAGAGGCCTCTACTTATAGGAGCGAAGTTTGAAGAATGGATCAAATTGGTGGATATGGGACTAAAAGGGGAGCCAATAGGATTGTGACACTTGTCACAAGACTAATGGATGGATGTGGAGCACATTTTGGAGAATGTGTAGAGTTAAGGCATGTAGGTGGATTTGTAAGAGGATGTAAGGGAGTTGAATGAATGTGGTTGAGATGTAAGAGGGACAAGATGGCATGTAAGTGGAGTTAAATGCTCTTGTAAGAGGCATTTAAGGCCTTATGTAAGAGAAAGGTGGCTATTAAATACCTTTGTAAGAGTCTATAATATTTGGTCAAGAAAGTCAAATAAGTGGAGTTATTGCAAGAATATTCTCAAAGAATATGCCTTTGTGAGGAAAATAGGATATTTAGTTAAATTATAAGAAATTATTTTCATGTGCAAGTTGGTTAGTTGGCCATTGGTTTGCTCAACCTTGATGGGGTTAAAAGCTAGAGAAATGATTAAGGAGGGTTAGGAAGAGATTATAGTAGATTAATTCAAAGTTTAATCAACGAGCAAGTGGGTTAGGGGATTTATGACATTTGATTTAAATATTTTAATTTATTTAATCAAATGAGAGGAATTTAGGGTATTAATTAAATAATTTGATTTATTTAATTAAATGTGGTGAACATTAGTGAGCAAGAAATGAATTAATCTAATAAACTCAATTACTTGATTAATAGTAGAAATTGATGATTTGAGTGCCTACATTTTTCCCCTCTTTGAATCAATGTACTCATTGTGTTGGTTCAAAGACTAACACTGCCAAGATCGAAGTTCAAAAAATTTCTAATTTTTTTTTGATGCCCCATTATTGCCTTAGCGAAAGGAATTACGTTGCTACATTAGCCCCTCAAAAGATCGGGTGGAAATTCCAATTTTTGGGTCGAGCTCGCAATAAATATTTATTATCAGTTCAACTCAAAGAGGACTAGAAAGCTCAAATGTTTGATGTAGAAAATTTTGATGATGTATAGACAGTCATCAGACATGGGTAGCCTCATGTATATTTTGATATATCACACATTTTCGACACTTGGATATAATTGTTAATAAAGATAGAAGAATAAGAAGAATAAGATGGATGGATTAACCATTGATTCTGAGAAGATTCAGAAGTCCAACAATTCCATGAGTCATTGAGACTTTATTAGTTATGATGATGAGTGTTGATGTTTTTCTAATTGAGGGATTGGGACACAAACGACATAACTATCCTTATGTTTGATAAAACACATAGATATGATGCATCAAGGTATGGATAACTAGGATGGTGTGGTATCTAGTTCGATGGACTCTAACTCAACAAATAGATAGGAGTATCCTTGTTCACACCTGGCATACGAAAAATTTGCTAGGATGTACTTTGGAAGCTTCAAACATCTCAAACCAAAACATGAAAAGGCATAACCTTCCCATGTAATAATCAACAAGTTGTTCAAAACATCCTCCACACATACTTAACAAAGTAAGTATTCGCCAAGTTTATATTACGAGGAAATCCAACAAGCATAGAAAAAAAGAAGATAATGCCAATGCCCCATTCCTTTCTCTCTGAATCTTTCTAACAAACATCATTGAGAGGTCATTGGAGTGAGCATAATAAGATAAATCATAAGAAAAGATCAAACAAATAAACAAGCCAATGTTCTTCATACCTCTAGCCAAGACTAAAACTATGGTGATACCAAAATTTGTTGACGGACCCATTGTAGGAAAGACACATCCTAGGACGTGATTATTAGAAGATTTTGAACTAAAGGGATGTTAAGCCATTGATACCAAGAGTTTACCAACTTGTTTACCTATTGACCTAGACTCGAGACATTTACGCTTAGGTTTATACTTTATAAATTTTCCATATTTGTTTCCACTTGTTTTTCCAAAGGTTGAAGGTGGCGATCAATTTATTGTGAGTAGATGTTTATTGCGGGTGAACGTGAAATGGGATGGATGATTTTTGGTTTTTTGAATGTTTTTGGTATTTTGAAATGTTTTGAGGCTATTTTTCAGCTTTTCGAGATGTTTTACAAATGTTTTGATTTTCAAAATTTCCAATGTTTTTGTGTTTTCTAAGATTTGGACCAAGAATCTAACCTAAGAACCTATCCTAGGGGCCTCAAGGGCTAATCAAAGATTAGCCTTGCCTATGTTATACATGTAGAGACCATGTAGTTCGACTGACACTGACTCATTTATTGATGAGATAAGAACAATTGGATTTCCAGTTTATTATGGACACCTAAAGGACCTATCCTAGGGGCCTCGAGGGTTGCTCAAATATTAGTCTTGCTGATGTTATACACACAAAAGCATCATAGTTTGAAATGGTTACTATGTTTTTGAATTTTCTTGTTTTCGACCTATTTTTTTTATTTTTGACATGTTTATGATGTTTTTGGATTTTTTGGATTTTATGAATGTTTTTGGATTTTTTTGATATTATGGAAGATTTTAGGATATACACGAATCCAATCCGATGTAGGTATAAGGACATGCCCCCAACGTGATGCAATAGACTACCTCAATATAGGAAGGAAAATTTGACCTTTGGAGTATGCCAAGTAGCTAGCACTAGGATGAAACATGATATGTACACAAGATCAAGCCATGATACAAACACGGATGGGTGATGGAAATGCAATAAGTGAATGTGATGGAAAGTGATGTGAAACAAGCCAAAGAATCGATGGCACGAATGGAAAGTGCTTATTTACACAAGGTTCATGATTTCCAGGTCTTCACCAAGGTACTTTCCCAAAGCACCACCAAAGTGGTTTTCACTAGAGGATAATTTTTTCTTTATTCTTTTCAATCCTTTTTTTTTATTTTTTTTATTTTGATATTTTTTGATATTTTTGTATTATTGCATTTATACCTCACAAACTTAGGCATAATGTTTTTTGAGATGGGAGCTATTGATAGGCTCTTGTAGAGGCTCACCTTCTAGTATGGATAACTGATATGCTCCTGACTTATAGCTTGTCATGATGATGAAGGGTCCCAACCAATTGGGTTCAAACTTTCCCTTGTTGTCTAGATTTGGCACATTTTTTTTATTTTCTTTTAATATGAGCTCTCTGACTTGGAAGGACCGACTCTTGATATTTTTGTTATAGCTCCTTTTAAGATGGTTCTGATAAACCTACAGGTGATTCAAAGCATCCATGCATCACTCATCTAGTAATTCTAACTCATTCAACTACGACACCCTATATTCCTTATCAATAATAAGGTTCTGCAAGGATACTCAGGGATGGGAGCTCAACCTTAATAGGAAGGATGAATTCTAATTTGTAGACCAAGGAGAAAGGGATTACACCTGTAGGTGTGTGGATGCTAGTTTGGTAGGCCCGTAGGGCAGGTCTTAAATATAGATTCCAATCACAACAAGTTTCATTGAGGATTTTCTTTAGGATCTTTAGAATGGTTTTATTCATGGCCTCAACTTGACCATTTCCCTTGGGGTAGTAAGGGGTGGAGAACCATTCCATTGTGAGGCTAGTCAATCTTTGGGGGAAGAGTCAGATTATATAGGAATCTCCATATGCTACTTTCATGCAATGTACGTGAAATTCTTTGATATGGTCCTCAAGATTTCCTTTTCTATTGTATTTGCAAATTTTGGTATTTCAAATCCTAGTGGGAATGGAACCATAGCGATGCTCCTATCAAATGGATAGGGGCACAAATCCTGTTCGGTGTATGATTGTTTTGTTTTTCTGGATTGAATGTCTTGTATTTTTTGTGAGAGCAATTTGATGTGCGTGGAAAGATCGGTTTGTGGATCGGATGGTGGAATATACGTGTTCTAGGGAAGTATCCAATTTGTTGGGTGAATGATAGGGTAGCGTGTGTTACTTGTGTGTTAAGGTTCAAGGCATTTTGTTGTGTGTTCATGAAGGGTTGTTGGAAACCTTGTTGTGCGAGAAATGCTTGGTAGTATGCTTGTTGTTGATCCTATTGTGTTGCTTGTTTTTGTTGTGCTATCAAGGCTTGTTTTTGTGCATGTTATTGTAGGGATTGTTGATAGGCTTGAACTTGCACTTGTTGTGCTTGGTATTGGGTCTGCACTTGGGCTTGTGCTTGTTATTGTTGCTATTGTTGTTGTAGCAATGCTCGTGCTTGCGCTTGCGCTTGTGCTTGGGCTTGAGCTTGAGCTTGTGCTTGGGCTTGTTCTTGAGCTTGTTACTATTGTAGTAAAGCTTGCACTTGTGTTCCTTGCCATTGCACCAAAAGATTGACCTGTTAATACCTGATACAAGCTTCAGTTAAGATCCACAGGAGGAGGTTAGACCATGTCACAAACCCAAGCATTGTATTGCAAGGAAGACTAGAGGACACACCATCCTGCAACAATCCCCCCAACACAAGTGAGGGGTTTGAACCTATGACTAGCTCTAATACCAATTGTTTTCCTTGCCGTTGTACCAAAAGATCAACCTATCAATGCTCTATACAAGCTTCAGTTAAGATCCATAAGATGCGGTTAGACCGTGTTGCAAACCCAAGCACTATGCTACAAGGAAGACCAAGAGACACACCATCTTGCAACAATGCTTGGACTTGTGCTTGGGCTTGTGCTTGAGCTTGTTGGGCTTGTAATTTCTAAAAGGCCTTTTGGTAAGCTTATTGTGCTGCTTGCAATGTGATACTTTACTAATTTTTGTATTGTGATTTAGAAGTGGAGGTAGGATATTTTGAGGGATGGTGTGATATGATGCAACAAGAGGTTGTTGGGGTGTTTTTCAAGGTGTTTTTTGAGTGATGACAAGGGGTTGAGTGGTAGATGGTGGATTCAGAATTGTAGTTGACATGCTTAGTCCTTGTGAGACTAGAATTTGGGATGTTTGAAGTGTTGTAGATGATGTTATTAGTGGTTGAGATATTTGGGATGATGCCACTTGGTGTTATGACATCAGTGGCCCATTTGGAGGATTTGGTGTGATAGATGTGTTGATTTGATTTGGGAGGTTGATTTGATTTGGTTGATTTTGGAAATTGATGTGTTCAATGAAGGAATTTTTCCTATACCTTGACATGGTGTGGACGATGGTGTCAAGATAGGGAATGGTGGGTAGATTTATGATGTGTTCCCTTGTGGAAGTGAAATGGAGCATTTAAGGTACCCACTTTTTTGAATAGGTCAACTTGCCCTTGTGAGATGTTGGGGTGTAACCTTGTGTATCAAGGGCATAGGTGGGTGTGGCATGGAAAGAGGATGGATTTATTGTGTCATGAAAGATAAGTGGTACATATGGATGTTTAGGGTCTTTTGGCACAGTGCTAGGCATACCCAAGATTGTGTTGGCCTCCAAATTTTGATTGTTGAAAAGTGGGTGTTCTTGAAGAGCTTGAAGTAGTGAGCTTCCCTTGGTGATCATGGGTTGACTTGATGCTCGAGATGATGATGGTTGAGAGATAGGTTGGATTATGCTTGGGAATGAGAGTGTGAATTTTTTTGTGGGATGTTGACTAAAGGTTGTTCCATAATGGTGTTTACATCAAAATCGAAAGGGATCTTAGCTCCTTCTTTTGCCAATCTCAACATGTATTGGGTGGGATTTAGTTTCATGATCATGTTGAAAAGTTTGTGGGTTTATGTATTTTGTACTAATTTGAGAAATTCATCTTCGGACATCTCTTTGTAATTGGTTGTGACATTCTACACATGGCAACCTCCCTCTTGAAGATCTTGTGGTAATTGAGGGGGATTAGGTGATGGGTTGGTAGATACCCTAGGGTCAAATTTTATTTGACTTAAATCACTTTGGGTTGATGTTTCTTTTTCTTGCTCCATGATCTTCTTGTGTTGTGACCTTGTTTGGACCATAAAATTGGGATCAACTTTTAGGAATATGTGGGATGCACCTTTAACTCCTTTGGTTGATCTAAACTTTAGGTACAAAAAGAAATTATAGGATGTATTTTAGGATCAAATAATGATGATGTGGTAAATGAAGGGGTGGATGATATGGATTTTTGAACTTTTGAGAACCTTAGATTAATACTAGACCTTAGGATTTTGATTTTGATTTTGATTAGATGTGATCTTAGGATGAACTTGTCCTAAAGAGGGTGCTAATTTAACTAAGTGTGTGAGAAAGAATTCATTCCCACATGTACCTAACTAAACAAGATGATTTTGATTTGGTCTAAGTGATTTACCAAAAGTATAGCATAAGGATGTTTCCAAATTTCTATAAATTTATAATTTGTGAGATGGATTTCAAGATAAATGTTTCGAGGATCGATGGAGTTATTTTTTTTACCCTAGATGAACCTAGAAGAACTTTGTTTACAAGACCAAGGTATTGAAGAACATGATTTACCCTAGGAGTGCATCATAATCAATGTATTTATATTGGACATGCAATTCTGGCCCTTCACTCTCAAAACGTGCATAAAAATTTCTCAATAAGGTGTCCCTAAGTTTGTATCTCTCCAAGATGCATTTTTTGATTTCCTTTTCACTATGATTTCTAAGCTTGAAGAAACGATATGTGGACCTTCGTTTAGGGATCTTGATTGTGTGAGAGATCATGAGGATAAATACTGTGTGGGGTTCAATTGTGATTTTATCTTTGATTAATGAATTCTTTTTACCACATCAACTTTTCTTGCTTAAATTTCAAACTAAATGTCTATGTCCAAGCTCCTTTTCATTCCACAAGGTCCATTATGTGAAAATCAAAGAGCTAAGGCCATAGTTTCCCTAGGTTGACTTTGAAGAGAGTGAATTGAGATATGATCCCAAGTATTTAGAAGGCTCTGAGGAAAAAATCCTTAGGGACAAGTAGTAATAATTAGACTCTTCAAAGATATTCACTCCTTTCAAAAGGTTTGAAATTTTGGTGATTTAAATGTTTGTTTCAATGTTTTAGAACCAAGCAATGTGTTCATTTGACTCACAAAATGGACAATCCTAAGTTGAAGAGATACTACTTACTAATTCCCCACTTGGATTGCTCCAAACACTAAGACAGAGTGAATAGCTAGAGATTTGGTGACACTGGCTCCCCCTTACATGGCACATACTTCTTGAGAAAACCAAATCACAAACCTTGAAGATCCAAAGGATTTTCTATTTCTATAATGAATAGTGGAATGTGGGGCAGCTTTAGAATGACCATTCCTGCACCAACAAGCATAAAGGTTTTTGGTCACTACAACAAATTGGTTCTTAGTTCAGATATTTAGGATAAAACATTGGTGCCATACACATGGCAAGATTATCTCAATTAAGAGGCCTCCCATTCCCTTCCTAAGAAGAGGTTTTAACATATCACACATACACTAGGGGTGGCACTTGTTAGTATTGGACAACCATACTAGCTGGTTGATGACTTTAATCACCACCATTTCATTTATATAACATACTGAATATGAAAGCACCACTTTGGGTTGTTCCCTCTCATAAGTTGGGAGGAAGACCCATCTAAAGGTAACACTTTGACATGAAACATAAATGTGCAAAAAGAATTATTATTTTTTTCATCACCCAAGATCACCAAAAGGTGCAAGGGGAGAGGATACACACCTTAAATGCATAAAAGCAAGAAAATAGCACTTTGAGTGTTACTCATCACCCAAGATCGCACGAAGAGCAAGGGGAGAGGATACACACTCAAAGTTTGTCAAAGACAAGATCACTCACTTCAAGCACGTGTTCCTTTTAACCTTCAAAACAATGATGAATTGATTTTAAACACCAAACTAAGTGTGAAGTTGTTTTGTTCAATTTTCCCACATAGTAATGTCTAGTAAACTTTTAAATTCAATTTTAACCAACTTGGAAAGATCAAATCAATGATTAATTTTAAATCCAAAATAAAGCTAGTTGGTCTAAAAGAGAAAATGAAAGTAGCAAATGGATGCCCTAAGCTATTACAATGAGCATTTAAAAATTCTTTTTCAATTCCAATGCCCAATTCTCCAACTTAGATTTGCTTGTTAGTTTTCTAGATTTCTCCACCTTGCTACACCATCATATTAGTGATCCCAATGTGAAAGATGTCACCATTGATTCTTTACAAAAAGCCATACCAGTCATCTGCCAGCCTTTATGATTCATCCCTCTTAGTAATTGTTGTTTTCTTCTACAAAATCTTTAAAAATTGTCAGCTCTCAAATCATATACAACAATATTAATGTAGAGAAACAAGAATATTGAGATTGAACAACAATATCATATTGAACAACAATATTAAATATAGAGAAATGTGATATTAATGAGAAGCCTCCTAACATTAAATAATAAATAACAATCCATATGTTGTGTAAAATTCGTTGTTAACTAGAGAAATGAGTTAATTATGCAACAACATCGTTTCTAAAGAACTTGCACTTACTTATCCAGACAACTTTTAACGCATAAGATAGCCATTTCGTTATAACTGAGTGACAGTGATCTCATTTATTGAATGCAAACCATGAAAGCAAAAACCATCTTAGACCCCACCTGCTTCCCCTTCTTCAAATTCAACACAAGTTTTTCAAAACATCAATCCATAGATGCCATCTTTATAGTCTGTTGTTCAAATTCAATTCAATTTTAACTTACCAAATTCAAATAATTAATCAAACCTGTGTGATACAGCGTATGCACTCAAGTTCATTCTTACAAAGTATGCTGACAAATTGACTGCTTCCAAACATTTTAAGCAGGCATGGCTCTCCAATCACTTATAGAAGAAAAGCAGATTATTTCAAAGCAAAATTGTATACCACAACTTTGTTATCATTAGAAGAGTACCAACGAACAAAGATAATCTATTTTTCTCATTTAATGCTACCAAACATGAACATAAACTTCAATGCTACTAGCGAATAAAGATAGATTTGTCACGGCCAAGTTGCCTAAAAAAAACATGTGCAAAGGAGAATTGCAAGATGGATGACTGTGCAAGCTATAAGGAAGCATATTAAAATCCAATGTGAAGTTTATCAAGCAAAGGGTACGAATATAATGAACATGACATAGGAAGACAATATAAGTATGGTGCGCATATTTAATGTTAAGAGCATGAATGGTCAGAGCCTAGAGTATAAAGATACGAATGGATTGCATGTAAAATAGAGGTTGTGCACATTAGTTTCTTTTCCAAGTGGCTAGCACATGAAAAAGGAGGTATTTTTTTCTTGCGAGAAGCTGTTAGTGGGAAATAGCAGGTGGGAAATAGCCAGTGAGGTAAGAGGATTAAGAGGCCCACAACACTAGAGGGTATGGAGAAAAATTACCTAGAAAGAGGGAGGAACCAAACCCATTGGATTTCGCAGTTAGATCTAGATTAAACATTTCAAAGGAGTAAGTATCAACCCAAAGGACGACTAGATCTTTACTAGAGACTGCGCTCAAACAGAAGAAAAAGTTAATAAGAGAACAAACATTTTTGAACCCTGAATTTGTAGAACTTTTTGTTTCCTGAAAAACTTGTAAACTACCTTGATCTTGCAGTGTAAAAATTCACTGTCATAAATTAAATGTCACCAATAGTTGTCAAGCTCAAAAAAATGTATAAAATATCCATTCAACATGTACAAGAAAATTAGAAGTTTTTTAAAAAATCCGCCATTCTGTAACACATTCCTTTATGATGAATCTAGTGAGTTTACCTCTTGCTCATAAACATTAGGGAAAAAAGGTTGGTGTTACATGGAGAGCAATATTAATATAATAATATTGATAGAACATCAATATCGATGTTGAATAACTCTTTAATAGAATTCTTATTTCATGTGATAGAAAATAGATTGAGGTAACAACTTTCAAATACAAGCAAAAATAGAAATGAGATGCATTAGTTCAAGAACATAAACATCAATGAAATGCCAAATTTCAGTAGATTAGAAGACTTGTTTTTGTCCTTTAAATGTTTACGAACTAAGTGAAATTGAAACCAATAAAGTATCATGTCACTTTAATAGAAAAAAGGAAGTCATAATTAAAAATTATTAAATCGATTGCACTACCTGACATTCGAGCAATGAAATAAAACATTAAGGCCCCTGGCTAAAATTTTTCAACCAAGCAAGAACACGGTGGGCGCCAAAATGTGAATGTTCAATCTGCACCTTGCTTAAACATCGACAAACATTAGCACGTGTTAGTCAATTTAAACAAATGAAATAAAACATTCCCTATGAAATAGTTGAGCATGCAAACAAAATGGAAACATTATCAAACTATCTTGAAACAACAAGCAAATGAACAATGAAATCCTATTCTAAGCTACTCAAACCATCATCCCATAGGGGGATTGGTGTCACTTTGATGTGGAAAGTGACCCTTTCCCAATCCCTTGTGATAAGCTCTTGATCCTTTGATGCGAAGATGACTTTGATGCAAAGAAATGGTGAAATCTAAACTAAAATGGCATGAAAAAGCAAGTGATTGAGCAATGAAATTAGTAGAGTAACAATCCTTCAAGTTGTGGATCCATTTCAAGTTGAAGAGGCCTCTACTTATTAGGAGTGAAGGGTTGAAGAATGGATGAAATTGGTGGATGTGGGACTAAAAGGGGAGCCAATAGGATTGTGAAACTTGTCACAAGGATAATGGATGGATGTGGAGCACATTTTGGAGAGTGTGTAGAGTTAACGCATGTAGGTGAATTTGTAAGAGGATGTAACAGAATTCAATGAATGTGGTTGAGATGTAAGAGGGACAAGATGGCATGTAAGTGGAGTTAAATGCTCTTGTAAGAGACATTTAAGGCCTTGTGTAAGAGAAATATGGCTATTAAAGACCTTTGTAAGAGGCTTTAATAATTGGTCAAGAAAGTCAAATAAGTGGAGTTATTGTAGGAATATTCTCAAAGAATATGCCTTTGTGAGGAAAATAGGCTATCTAGTTAATTAGAAGAAATTATTTTCATGTGCAAGTTGGGTAGTTGACTATGGATTTTCTCAACCTTGATAGGGTTGAAAGCTAGATAAATGAGTAATGAGGGTTAGGAGGATATTAGAGTTAATTAATTCGGAATTTAATCAACTCAAGTGGGTTAGGGGATTTATGACATTTGATTTAAATATTTTGATTTATTTAATCAAATGAGAGGACTTTAGGGTTTTAATTAAATAATTTGATTTATTTAATTAAATGTGGTGAACATTAGTGAGCAGGAAGTGAATTAATCTAATAAACTTAATTACTTGATTAATAGTAGAAATTAATGATTTGAGCACGTCTACAAGCATAAAAAAGGAATTCATAAGATTGATCTTTGGTAAAAAAATCATTTTAAATTTTGAATAATGTGTGCTTAAAAGATAAGTTAAGGATGTAGTTCCATGTAGGGGACATAAGCTTCTATATTTACTCCAAGCTCAATCTAGTGGAATAAAAAATATGCACACATAATTAAAATCAAATTTTCTTATAAAATACAAATGCACATATATAGATGCAAACTTTAAAAAGTTTCCTCCTCGAACTTAAGATTTTTATATCTATTTGGTAGGTTAATTCTAATATATATTTCTATATAATTACTACAATTTCTCATCTAAACATCTTGGCTTCTAATTGAATTATCTTAGCAAAAAAAAAAAGGTTTAATTCCCTTCTATGGAATGATGGAAACATAACTTAAGTAGTTGCATGTGAAAACCTATTGTAAGAGTATTTTTTAAATCTATTTACTAGTTAATTTTTATTTGTCTTAAAACAAAAGCCTTGCAAAATGTGTAAAGTACTTTATAGCTTCATTAAAGACAACCTCATAATTAACAACACAAATGAAAGAACCATCGCATTCAAATAGTTGGCTAGCAATAAAAATCCAAACATAGGGAAACAACAAGGTAACATTTGTGATAAAGATGTAAGAATTCATGATACTCATGTCAAAGGATTGTGACACACTTAAAAGGATAATTTCAACTTTTCCAACATCTTTTTTTCTGGTTGGAGAGTTTAATATCAAAATTACATAATCATTTAGCTATTCAATATGGGAGCACAAGTCTTTGGCTAAAACCTCTTCAACTATGAGTGAATGAGTAAGGGGTATTTGTCTCGCTAAAGTAGAAGGGCACAATCCTAACCTTACCCCTTATCATATTGAGGCCTCACACTTTGCAAGACTTGATCTTTAGAGGGACACAATCCTGACCTCATCCCTTGTCATATTGTGGCCTAATACTTAGCAAGATTTGATCTTTAGAGGGACACAATCTTGGCCTCATCCCTTATCATATTGAGAGCTCAAACTCAACAAGACTTGATCCTTCATAAACTCATTCAAAACCATTCAATTTCATCAAAAGACAAAAAATAAAAATCTATTGTTTTCCAACATCCAGCCCACATGAAAAGCCTTGGACAAGATCTTTTGTTTCTCTTTCCATGAATAGTCCAAGAATTTCACTAGACGTTGACTGTACAGATCCTCGAGGACATTGACAGTCAAAGCTGACCTTCCAGAAGAGTGTTTGTTTACACTAATTTTGCCAAAGAAATGTGCATGGATTCTGTATTCCATGGAATTTGTGAAAAAAACTATCTGACAGCTTTAAACTAATCGATGCTAAGAAATATTCAGTCACATCGATTAACAAATAGCAATCCTCTGCTCTTACCAGAAATGCAAAAAAACAAAGGTTCGCTAATCATATGTCAATTATGAAGGAAACCAGAGAATATAAACGCGGCGTTTCATCGAGATGGCCGACGCCCTGCGCAGCATGCAAGCTGCTCAAAAGAGGGTGTTCAGATTCGTGCATACTCGCCCCTTATTTCCCACCAAACGATGCACAAAGATTTATCACTGTGCACAAAATATTTCCCAGAACAAATATGATAAGAATATTGCAGGTAATTATTCGTTCATTCTTTGACGTTCTTAAAATACCAGAACAGATAGTTGTGTTAATGTGTTCTTTTTCTTTTGAATCAGGGAGTTCCAGAAAACAAGAGAGCTTCGGCTGTGGATAGTATGGTTTATAAGGCGAATGCCCGAGTGAAGGATCCCGTGTATGGTTGCACTGGTATCATCTGCATATTGCACCAGCAGATTTCACGCATGCAGGCAGAATTGGCAGACATCAGAGCACAATTAATCAACTGTAGGCAGTTGCAATTGAATGAAAGGGCATTGCCACCAGCGTCTCATCTGCCGGAGAATACAGGTGAGCTCTCGGAAGATATCTCGGAGTTGTTCTCAACACAAATGTCACTGGACCATCTCTTAGATTGAGATAATGATCCCTGATATGAGGAAAATATAGAATGTTATGGTTGTATGTTATTTTGGGGATTAAAAATGTTATTCAATAATTGTAAGAAATATTGAACAAAATTTGTAGATTTGTCGTTACATCAAAATCTGTGGGTGTTAGTGAACTTTCAAATTAGCACCTTCATCTAGATCAAAAGTGATGATTAATCTACAAGATCAATTTTCAGATGTAAGACAATTAATCCAACAAAATTATTAAATATATACGAAAATATAATAATCTTTGATTCAACATGAATATGATTTGATTCATATGTGTATTAAGATCTACAAAAGGGATGGGAATTTCTATTGATGGCATGTGCCTCAGACCTTGTATTTTTAGATCTTCCTATTTGGCTCCTGATATCTGTTGTTGCCTAATATTAATAACTGGTCTAAGATAATTGATTTAGTAAATCCATTTTTGTTATATATCCTCCTATTTTTGTCTTCCTATCTACAGTTTTGATAATTGTTGATCATGTATCTGTCTTTGTTGTTCTTTCATATTCCAATCATGACAGTTTATACGATAATTGGATGGTGTGGGCTCTAAAAGAATGAAGATAATGAAATTATGTGTGGTGTTGTGTTGCACAATTCTTCATGTATAGCAGCTGTCTTTGTTGTTCTTTTATGTTTTAATCATGACAGTTTATGGGCTCTAAAAGAATGAAGATAATGAGATTGTCTGTGGCGTTGTGTTGTGATTGTGCAATATGATGTGTTTTGAAATTGGAGTGGAAAATCTTGATCTTCATTTACTAAGAGGATGAATTCATTTTACGGTGACCAAGAGTGACACTCACTGGTGGCAGATTTGATTGTTCTACATGATTGAATTTAATATGCTAAATGGTCTCAGATCCATTGGATCAATTTATAATGAAAGACCCAGGCAATCCTAGATGTATTGTCACAGTTATGTATCCTCTATAGGTTGCACCATTAGCATGTCAGGTTCTATGCTATCCTCTGTGGACCCCTTCTCTTATTTACAGGATCAATGGAGTGTGGTCTCACCTAGATACATGTGGTGCCTTCTCGAATCTCTAGAAAGTGTGAAAGGGTGGTCAGTTTCTCTTGTTGTGCTATTGGCGTGAATGGTATGTGGTGGTCCCAAGGGTCGTGTGCTTAGTGGCTATGTCAACAACCTGTGGAGCCATCCGATCTCTATTAATGTGATCTACGATCTGCACATGACCGTGCACCTGGTGCAAATGCTGGGTTTCTACATTAAACTGGGGGTTGGTTGTTTCCACATCATCTATTATGGGGGCCTGTATCCTTTAATTGTATGCACCTATTGTAACGTGAGCATTTTCCCACGCTCCTAGGGTTTTTCAGTGTTAATTTGATCGTAGGGTTGCATCATCCACCGAATCTCTTTTGATCTAATGGCTCCCATGCCTCCTTCAAGCTCTATTGGCGCCATTGCTCGTGACTTTGCCAAGTCAAATTTAGCGGTTTGTTCATCATCCTTTCTACGTGCATGTGTTCTATCTACAATGTTCTCGTTCCATAGGTTTTATTTGGTGGCTCCCATGAGCTCTCGTGTATGAATGATGTCATTGGTTACGCAACCATTCAATCTTGTATTGAGCTATATGATTCAAACGTCCGTGCATCTCTAAGGGGCTAAGTTGTGTTGTGTTGTTGTGGGGGTTTTTGTGACCATTCATCTCATTTGAGATGAGTAAACACTTGCACCACATGAGCTCATTTTATGTTTGTGATTGGCTGAAGGTTTGGGAGTTTAAAATTGTTAACCTACCTGTTAATCTTTTGGGTTAACATATTTATAAATTTATTTTTCTATTTAGATAGTTAAATAGTTATGACAGTTAAACTATCATCTTCTTTATAAAATAATGATGTAAACAGTTTTTCAATATAATATCAATACACAATTTGTCCCTCCTAGGCCTAACAGTGGTATCATAGCGGTTCTATTGTAGAAATGTATAAAAAAAAGATCATAAAAACATATGCAGTACATTCAGCACTTGTTTCAATACACCAAAGGTAATTCTAAATGAGCGGGAGCATCTGAAATATTTCAGAGCAGATGTAGAAGATTATTCAATGGTTGTTGGTTGAACATGTTAATGGCGGTTGAAAGAGGTTTTAGATGAACTTGTAATTGAACAAGGTATTGTTGCTGCAAGTTGGTTGATGTTGATCTTGGAGATCACTCTGCTCGTGTAGATATGTAGCTAAAGTGCCATAAGACTCTATCATCCAATGCAATATCTACTCATTTGACTACATAATATGGAGTAGAAATTTGTGAATCAAGATGATTGTTGGTAGCATCTTCATCGCCTCCCACGATGTAAGGATTGGATAATTTAAGAGGCCATGCTTTTACATTTTATTTTTTGCCAGTTTTGACCAATTATCTTCGCCCATTTGCAGTACGTTGTGGTTAAAGATTTAGCAGAAGATTTTTGTTTGGTTAGATTGTAGATACGTAGTCCAAGAGCCTTCAATGAAAATGGTTGTGAATAAATAAAAAAAGATTGAATCCAATAAATGTGAAGGAAAGAGATCCAGAGGAGTTTTAAAAGGTTTTTTTTGTTTATTTTAAAGAATTGATTTCTTTGTTTGGTGTTGCAAACTCAAGAATGAGGTGTTTCAATTATTGATTTTTGGTGGAGGAAACTGAATTTATATCAATGCCATTGAATTGGAAGCAGTGTTATTTATTTGTAAAATTTGCATGTAAAAGATTTTGTCATTGACCTTTTCATGCAAAATTAGTAAATTATGGAGTAATAAGGTTTTTGGGAGTAATTAAAAATATGGAGAAATAAGGGTATACATTGATGTTATCAGGTGTTTGTTAAATTGTGTGTTTCTTTATTTACAATCATGTCCACATTTTAACTTGATGGCATATTATCTTTACAAATTCATGTTAGTACAAAAGATGAGGTAGAATTAATATCAGAATGTTGGATACAATACAAACCTTTGTTCTTACAATTTTGTAACCAATACATATTATTGAGAAAAGAACTTAATATGTCACAAGATTAGTTAGGAAAGAATAAACAAAAAGATATTTAGCATGATGCACCTTCTTCTAACATTTGAGCAAAGCAAGAAATTAAAACCAATGTGTCCTTGAAGAAAGGTGTTGTGTCTTCTCGTGTGTCAAAAAAGAAACATGTTGCATCTAAAACTATGACACAAAAATGCTACCAATCAAAGCCACAAAAACAAAAACCCATTGTGAGAGTTTGGGAATCTCATAAAACAAATAGGGGGAAATGTGGTCTTGGTTACAAGGGTTTTGCTAGCTCTGATATCCCAAAATACTCGAAGCCCATAAAATTTGTATCAAGGGGACGTATGAACAAATCTCATATTGAGTCTAGATGTGTTGATGACTCTTGCAAAGTTCAAAAAGCTAACCAACCAAGAACAATATTATCTAAGTCAAATAATGTACAATTTTGTTCTCATTACGGTTGTCAAGGTCATCTTTCTAGTAATTGCTTTGATCTACACCCTTGTACATCATGTGGTTTGCATACTCATTCTACCAAGCATTGTTATCTACAAGTTCCACCTTCAAAATCTACAAGGCATATGAATTTTGGTTGGATAGATCATTCAAGTTGGAGATTCAAGGTTGCGTTGTTAAACAAATCTTATAAGAGAGTTCAATCTATTATTGATGATGAAAATATGCTCACTCATAGTGGTGGTGATGTTATTCCTCATAATTCTTTTAATGATGATGCAGATATTATTGAGCCTACGTTAATTCCAATCAATGTTGATATTTATGAGATGCCAATTAGTATACTTGATAAGAATTCAATTGTTGAGAATATTGATGAAGTGAATCTACTTCCCATGAATAATTTTGGCAATATTGGAGATGCTCGGAAAATACAGTTATGTTGAGTGAAGTTACTATTGATGATGACAATAATATTGGTAATGTCATTGTTGATGACAATATTGTTTTGGTTAATGACAATTTTATTAGTGATGATAAGAATGATTTTGCTAAAAAATGTGATTATGTTGAATATGTTGGATATGTAGTTTATGATCATTATGATGATGTTTTCCTTTAATAAATTTTTGAGGCTATGGAGATAAATAATTTGTCTCTTGTTCTATTACTCCATCAAGGATATCATGTTTCTTGCATTTTCCTCTCTCATCTGCCAATGGGGGGAATTTTGATATATGTCAAATTCAAGTGGAAATTTCATAGATTTTTGACACCTTGTGATTGGTGTGGTAACTTCAATATTTTATTGCACTCAATTTTCCATTTTAGATATTATTTTTAATGACCACACTTAATGTGTGCTATCTTAGATAAATTTTAGATATAATTTTCAATGATAATGGTTGTCGTAGATTGATAGTTGGTGACTACTCATATTGACTACTAAAGTTTGGTCATTTTTCAAATTGCAGCATGGAAAAAATAGGTCCAAAGTTGAGACTTGTCACAGCAACAAGCTCATTTTTCAAAAGTTAAGACTTGTCCAAGTAGCAACCTTATTATAAAAAGTTGAGACTTGTCCAAGCAACAAGCTCATTATCAAAATTTGAGACCTGTCAAAGTAATGATATCTTTATATCAAATTTGAGACCTATCAAGGCAACATACTCAATATCAAAGTTTGAATCTTGTCAAGGTAATAAGCTTAGTTCAAACAAATTCAACTATAACGGGTTCTTTTTAAGAAGCTTCAGGTCAACCATAAAAGCTTCACCAAAGTGCTTGGTTGAGAGAAGTTTGAGTAATTCAAAATATTGCATAGTTTCGTGATAACCCCTTCGGATTAAGAGGGGGATGTTAATGTACATGTTAATATTCTAGGTTAATACATTTGTAAATTTATTTTTCTATTTAGATAGTTAAATAGTTATGAAAGTTAAACTGTCATCCTCATTAAATAATGATGTAAGCAGTATTTCAATATAATATCAATACACAATCTTCCCCTCTTAGGCCTAACAAAAATCAATTTAATCATTAGTTCTATTCTAATTTGTTCATTGTTATTGGTTAATGTGAATGTGCATTGGAAATCTTAATGGATCTAAGGATGTGTGTCAACAATATTTGCATGGTGTGTGATAATATTTGATAAAATACCTAATGATCATGTTGTGCCTAAGTGGATGAATGGCTTTAATGGTGTCAATGGATGTCAATTTAGATGATTTCAAGCAACAATCTCTTGGTGTAACATTAGATTAGTACAAGATTTAGGCTAGTTGGAGTCATAACCACAACATAACATTGCTCTTCTTGGGGAGATTTTATTTATTTTGTGGGTTGGTGTCCTCATCTATTGCATAACCCACCATGCCTTGCTCTCAGCCAAAAGAATTCCAAGATTGATTGTGAATGTGATCTATAACTCAGTTTTCCTCTAATAATATAAGAGGCCATGTGCTTTAATGCTTATTGAATTTACTAACTATACAAGCCCTATATGGGCTAGGTTGATGAGATTACATGAGGGCACCCAACCTTGTTGTAGGTTCCCAAACCCTAATCAAACTTGAGCTACAAAATGAAGAAATGAGGTTGTGTTGTTGAAAGAAACCGACAAAACCTCTATGGAGGCCTCAAAACACTTGTTGTAGGTAAAATAGTTAGCTATTGTGAAGTAGGAAAAGAGATCCTAGATCCAACAAGTAAATTAACTAGGATAAACATTTTTTTGTTCATCTATTACATGCTCATTTGTTCCTCTTTATCTATTCTCTTCTTTGTTTTCTAGGTTTTTCCCTCTTTTTGATTGTTTTCCTTTTATTCTTCCTATGTTCCTCTTCTCTCTCTTTTTTCTTCCAAAATCTACAAGTTTCTACCAAGAATCATGCCTAAACTGGGTCCAACACTCAAAAATATATCATAAATGTTCAATAACTATTTTTTGGGTTCAAAATTCCCTCTTAGACTTATTCTTCTCCATTTTTCCATGTTGCTATTCATTAATGCTATAGACAGTAGGTAGTTTTCCCTTCCAACGGTAACATCAAATCAATTTTAAATTGTCACAAACTTGTATGCATGAAGGTAGAAGAAAGAATGCACCAAAATAAACAAATAAATGAACATGATGCCCCTACATCAAATTGTTAAGGTACAAAATTTTATGAGCCATTGCTTATTGACTAAAATTCTAAGTTGCTACAAGTCAAAACTTATTTGCTACAAGTGAGAAGCTCTATTGTTACATGTTAATAACTCTATTTCTATAGGTTGGACTGGTAGAAACCAACTTTTGTTGGGCTTTACCAAGCGGTGTCCTCCACTAGTCTATTCTTACATTTTACCATATATCCATTATATTCTTTATCCCTAGTCCTCCTAATCTAGAGTCCAAAATACATTCAATCTCTTCTCGTTATCTTTTGGGTAGTTGTTCCATCTATTTTTCTATTGGTGCTTCAACTTTCTCTTATTGTTGCAATGTCTCT
Source organism: Sequoia sempervirens (assembly GCA_007258455.2). Taxonomy (NCBI): domain Eukaryota; kingdom Viridiplantae; phylum Streptophyta; class Pinopsida; order Cupressales; family Cupressaceae; genus Sequoia; species Sequoia sempervirens. Next base: position 184,220,064 of record VDFB02000008.1, on the reverse strand, counting down.
CATTCATATTATTTATACAAATTAGAAACATTGAAAATTGGTGAGATGTCCAAACCTGTAGGTAGCTCCAACTCATAAGCATTTTGTCATAACTTCTTGATATTCTTATATTGTCTAATCTTCTTCCACTTGAGTTTGTTATAGGTATGACTCAAAATTATTTATTTTCACAGATGTGTCAGTACCATATCTCTCACTTCAATTATACTAAAATGAATAATTTCAACTTTCCAACATCCTTTTTTGTTGTTGGAGGGTTTAATACCAAAATTACACAATCATTTAGCTATTCAATATGAGAACATTGGACTTTAGATAAAACCTCATCGGCTAAGAGTGAAGGACTAACAAGTATCCGTCCTCCTATAGAGGGACACAATATTGACCTCATTCCTTATTGAGGCCTCACACTCAGCAAGACTTGATCCTTGACAAACTAATTGAAAACCATTCAATTTCATATAAGATAAAAATTCATTGACTTCTTACACTCTTTAATTTTAAAAGACCGGATGAAAAATTCTTTGATGAATAATCCAAGAATTTGATTACAGGTTGATTGTACAAATCCTCAAGCACGTTGACAATCAAAGTTGACCTAACAGAAGCGTGTTTGTTCTACACTAATTTTGTCAAAGAATTGTGCATGGATTCTAGGTATATTCTATAGAATTTATGATAAAAATTGTCTGACAGCTTGAAAGTCATCGACACTAAAAAATATTTAGTCACATCGATTAGGAATCGTCGGATTTTTTAGGATATGATGATGGGGGCCCCTCGCTTGTGGTGGAAAATTTTGCATTCTTTGGGAGAAACGATCACGGCTAAGTGTGATCTGTCTGAGTCGATTGCTCCTTCTGATGTTGGCTGTTTCAACCGCCTTCATTTGCCTCTTTCGCATCAACAGCTAATGCGCAATAGGTGTAGGCATCCTACTCCGAAGGTGAATAGGGAGGGAAGATGGTCTCCTCCTCCTCAAGGAATCCTTAAAATTAACACGGATGGCTCTTCTCGTGGAAACCCTAGTCATGCTGGAATTGGTGGTGTTGGTCAAGATAGTTCGGGAGATGTTCAATTTATTTTCTCTATTTATAAGGGTCTTCATACTAATAATCTTATGGAGGCTCAGGAAATTTTACTGGCTGTGGAACATGGCAGTAAGTTGGGGTGGCGCAGGATTATATGTGAATCTGATTCCTAGGTGGTGGTGAACTTGCTGAACAGGCAGAAGTTAGAGGATGTTAGTTGCACTTGGCTTTGATTATTGAACAAATTCTCAATCTTTGTGTTTCTCTTGAGTTTGTTACTTTCACTCATATTCCTAGGGAGTGGAATGGTGTTACTGATTGTTTGGCTAAACGGGCTTTTGACCATATTCATGATTGTAATTTGGTTGATCGGGGTCAATTACCCCCTAATTTGTCTCACCAGTTGGACCATTTGGTGGAGCTTGATAAGGCTATGTGATGTTCTGGCTCTGTAATTTTCTCTTGTGATTAATAAATTTTTACCCCTCTTTATGTTTAAATAACGTACCTCGTGTTCCCAAAAGTTTCCTCTCATACTTAGAAATTAGTTTCTAGCGCCGCTATTTGAAAAGATGTGCGAACAAATAATATTGCTCTCAAAACAGAACTCCTAAAAGTGACAGATCATCGTACAAATAATTTCCACACACTGAATCCGCGTCTTCGAGTACATTCATCATTACATTTAATAGGAATCCCCTACTCTTACCGGAAATTTAAAAAAAAAATTTGCTAATCATGTCAATTATGAAGGAAATGAGAGAATATAAGCACAAAGTTTCACAGCCTGGAGGCTGCTCAAAAGATGATGTGTTTAAGTTCATGCTTACTCGCCCCTTATTTCCCACCAAATGATACAAAAGGATTTATCATTGTGGAAAAAATATTTCCCACAACAAATATGATAAGAATGTTTTAGGTAATCATTCATTCATCCTTGGACGTTCTCAGAACATATAGTTGTGTGAATGTGTTTTTTTCTTTTCAATCAGGGAGTTCTAGAAAGCAAGAGAGTGTTGGCTATGGATAGTTGTGTGTGGGATTGTGGTTTTATGGATAAGGGCTTCAAGATGAATGGTTTATTGTGAGAAAGGTTGATAAAAGGAAAATCTTTAGTGTAAATGTGAGATATTGTGGAGAAGATGAGTGCCCCATCATGGCTTGAAATTAATCAATGTTAATGTCATTAGGGAAACATGATTCTTGGAGGGCTTTCTCAAGGAGTTCTTTGTGCATGGGAGATCTCCGAAGTAGTTCAAGAATGGATATTCTTGCTAGTGATTTTCCTAAGTGGTCAAGGAGGTTATATTTGTGTATAGATGGGGAGGAGGATGAGGCTCCTTTGGATAGTGACTTGACTGTGATGGGTAGTGAAAACACAATTAGATACATTGATGGTTACAATATATACCTTGGTAAGACTTTGTTAAATGGGACCGATAATGAAATCAGATGAGATATTATTGTTATTGGTATAGGGAACTAAATTATAAGATGCAGAAGCTTTACCATCATTGTGTGAAAGAAACAATTATTTAATTATACCCACTTGTTCATTAGGTGAATTTTGGACTTCAATGGTGATAAATCTCCTCAATTAATGAGATATTACATTGATTTTTTTGAGTCTCATGCAATTTTATGTTTATGTCCATGTATTCAATGATATTCACAAAGTCATTCTTTTTATACCAAGAGGGTTTGGGAATATCCTCACTAAGCGGTTTTATAGTTGGAAGTTGGATCAAGTTTTTTTAGACTATTTTATGGAAAACTACGTCAATAAGCTATCCCAATAGAGTGTACTCACATTGAGTAGGAGAAATTTGTGACAAATTGTGTGGCTAGTTCAAAAGGGGTGGTGATGGTTCCATTAGGAAGGTGTGTAAACCAATCTAGGGCTTACCCACCTAAGCTTCTAGGGAATAGTATCAAGAGGTATGCATCAAGACAAGAAACCTCTTGATATGCTATGTAAAATTCCTTAAGGTGTTCCCTAGGATCTCATTTTCCTTTACATTCTTCAAATTTAGGAATCTCAAAGTTTTGAGGAAGGGGATCATTGTGATGGATTTTTCAAAAGGATAAGGACATAGTTCTTGGAATGTGTAACTTTTATTTTGATGTCCTGCTTGAATTCCCTTGAGTGTATAATTTATTTTTTAACTTCTTGTGCCAAAGAAATTGTGAGATTAAGTTGCAGTGGTTGATAACTAGATATTGGAGGATATTTGTATGTGTAAGAGAGGGGGTCCAACCATGTTCAAGGCCCTAGGTCATGGAGGGCCAAGAGCGGAAGGCTTCCCTAACTTACCTCAGCTTAAAAGAGTGTTTGGAGATGAAGGACGAGAATGATGAAGACTATAAGGTCCTTCAACCACTTTGTAGACTCGAAACTCAGAATGGGGCTAGGCGAGCAGATTTTTGGGTTCAACATTGTGCCTCAAGAAACTCTCTACTTGAGGATGAAAGCATGGTTTTGGGACGACAGTACAGTGCACTAGTGTCTCTCAGGTGCACTGGCATTCGTACAACTAGAGTACCAAAAGGACAATGTGAACCGTCAAAAAATAGAATGACGACCTAGCTAATGGTTTTTAGGATAAAAAAACAACACTATGAAATAAAAAATATATAATTGAATGTGATAAAGCAAGTAGATTAAAGCTAGGGTGACAAGAATGATCTCACAAAAGAGCTTATTCGCTAGCTAGCTCCAAGTACACTTTCACCTGCACACAAGAAAGAGGAAATTTGTTGGGGGGTTGTATAGGGGCCTGCCTCAGTCAAACCCCTGTTTTGGTGTTTCCACCTCCATGGACAACCAAGATAGCGATAATGGAGAAAAAGTATGATAAAGGAAGATGAAAGCAAAGAACACAATAACACTTCAAAACAATATTATGCTACTCAACCAAATCATAGAGGAGAGAAGTGAAAATCTTACCACCTCCACCAAGAGTTCACTAGCTAATGGAGGAGAAAATGAGAGGACTCAAGCCCCTACTGCAATGGTGTTGTTCAACACTTGCTCTACAGAGTTGATGGAGTGTTGTTGTTTCTGATATGAAGTGCAAAGTGTTGCTTGAGAGTTGAGAGTGCAAGAAGTGAATGCTAGAATGCTTGGAGAGATCAATTTGAGTGCTTAGAAGGATGAAATGAAGGAATGAAGAGTGAATTTGAAGGGAGAATGAGAAAAATAACTATATTCAGGTCGATTGGTCGAAGAGGGGTGTTACAAATTGACCCCAATGGGAAGTGTAAAGTCTTTGCAGGCTTCAAATGCAGGAATCCGTCAGGGATGTAAGCGTGTCATGTGGACGTCTGCGTGCTACATGGATGTCTACGTGTCATGTGAACGTCTGCGTGTTGTGTGGATGTCTACATGCCATGCAGGCATCACCTACATTTATTCCTCTGCTGGTGCACAAAATAGACACCAAGTGGAACGAAGGCAGTGGGCTGATGTGGATTTCCGCCTTTGGATTTGGTTTTCTAAGGTGAGGAAGTGTAAAAAGGGAATTTGAGTAAGGGGTGCAAATTCGTTCCTATACATTTATCCCCCACTTTAGCGAGAACGAATACTAATGAGTTCTTCTAAAGTAGATAAAAGAAGTAGTAGAATTAGAAATGTATACCTAAACTATCGAAGATGCAGACTGCAATCTGGCGAGCTCAAGAGCTCGAGACAAGTAAAAGACTTCATAGCCCTGTAGAACTATGAAGCTTAAGAATGAAAGCATCTTGCAGGCTCGTGGACCCTGGGAGGGAAACCCTCAGATCCTGCATGAATAAACCCCAAAGTAAGCACACCTCATAGGCCCACTTAGACCTGCAGGAAGGTGTCCTCCAAGATCTCTCTCATGAAGGATACCTAAGAAAGTGCCTAGGGCCCATAAACTTACAGGGGCGTTCCCTAAGATCTCTTACATGGAGGAAGCTAGGAAAGCACCCTACAGACCCGTAGACTTGTAAGGAAGGTGTCCTTCAAAATCTCTTGAATGAAGTAAACCTAAAGAAAGCATCCTACATACCCATAGACCTATAGGGGAGCCTCCCCCAAGATATCTCGCATGGATGAAGCTCAAAAGAAGCATCCTATAGGCCCATAGATCTATAGGAAGGTATCCCCCAAGATCTCTCACATAGAGGAAAGCCAAGGAAAGGGACTTTGCGAGTCAGTAAGTGGCTTCAAAAGTGCACTCGTAAAGCGACATGTTTACCCATAGATAGAACATGTCAGAAAGTGGTCACACAAGCAAGTAGGTGAATAGTCTCATAGACTATCAACAAGTT
>VDFB02000008.1:184039412-184214637 GCA_007258455.2 Sequoia sempervirens | reverse complement strand
TTATTCGATGGTTGTTGGTTGAACATGTTAACGATGGTTGAAAGAGGTTTTAGATGAACTTGTAAATGAACAATGTATTGTTGTTGCAAGTTGGTCTATGTGGATCATGGAGAGCACTCTATTCATGCAGATATGTAGCTAAAGTGCCACAAGACTCTGTCATCCAATGCAATATCTGCTCATTTGACTACATAATATGGGGTAGAAATTTGTGAAACAAGATGATTGTTGGTAGCATCTTCATCGCCTCCCATGATGCAAGGATTCAATAATTTAAGAGGCCATGTTTTCACATTTTATTTTTTGCCAGTTTTCACTAGTTATCTTGGCCCATTTGCAGTATGTTGTGGTTAAAGATTTAGCAGAAAATTTTTGTTTAGTTAGTTTGTAGATATGTAGTCCAAGAGCCTTCTATGAAAATGGGTTGTGAATAAATCAAAAGAGGTTGAATCCCATAAATGTGAAGGAAAGAGATCCAAAGGAGCTTTAAAAGTTTTTTTATTTTTGGTTTATTTTCAAGAATTGATTTCTTTGTTTGATGTTGCAAACTCAAGAATGAGGTGTTTCAATTATTGATTTTTGGTGGTGGAAATTGAATCTATATCAATGCCATTGAATTGGAACAGGTGTTATTTATTTGTAAAATGTGCATATAAAAGATATTGCCATTGACCTTTTCATGCAAAATTGGTAAATTATGGAGTAATAAGGTTTTTGGGGGTAATTAAAAATATGGAGAAATAAGGGTATACATTGATGTTATAAGGTGTTTGTTAAATTGTTTGTTTCTTTATTTACAATCATGTCCACATTTTACATTGATGAGGCAGAATTAATATCAGAATGTAACCAATACATATTATTGAGAAAAGAACTTAATATGTCACAAGATAAGTTAGGAAAGAATAAACAGAAAGATGTTTAGCATGATGTACCTTCTTCTAGCATTCCAATAAAGCAAGAAAGTAAAACCAATGTGTCCTTGAAGAAAGGTGTTGTGTCTTCCCTTGTGTCAAAAAAGAAACATGTTGCATCTAAAACTGTGACACAAAAGTGCTACCAATCAAAACCACAAAAACAAAAACCCATTGTGAGAGTTTGGGAATCTCATAAAACAAATAGGGGGAAATGTGGTCTTCGTTGCAAGGGTTTTGTTGGATCTTGTATCCTAGAATATTCCAAGCCCATACAATTTGTATCAAGGTGATATATGAAAAAATATCATGTTGAGTATAGATGTGTTGATGACTCTTGTGAAGTTCAAAAAGCTAACCAACCAAAAACAATTATTTCTAAGTCAAATAATGTCCAAATTTGTTCTCATTGTGGTCGTCAAGGTCATCTTTCTAGTAATTTCTTTGATCTACACCCTTCTACATCATGTGGTTTGCATAATCATTCTACCAAGCATTGTTATCTACAAGTTCCACCTTCAAAATCTACAAGGCATATGAATTTTGGTTGGATAGATCATTCAAGTTGGAGATCCAAGTTTTCTTTATTAAGCAAATCTTATAAGAGAGTTCAATCTATATTTGATGATGAAAATATGCTCACTCATAGTGTGGTGATGTTATTCCTCATAATTATTTTAATAATTATGTAGATATTATTGAGCCTACATTAATTCCAATCAATGTTGATATTTCGGAGATGTCAATCAATATATTTGATAAGTATTCAATTGTTCGGAATATTGATGAAGTGAATCTGCTTCCCATGAACAATTTTGGTAATATTGAAGATGCTCAACAAATAAGGTTATGTTGAGTGAAGCTACTATTGGTGATGACAATAATATTGGTAATGCCATTGTTGATGACAATTTTGTTGTGGGTGATGACAATTTTATTAGTGATAATAAGAATGATTTTGCTAAAAAATATGATTATGTCGAATATGTTGGATATGTAGTTTATGATGATTATGATGATGTTGGCCTTTACTAATTTTTTGAGGCTATGGAGATAAACAATTTGTCTCTTGTTCTATTACTCGATCAAGGATATCATGTTGATTGCATTTTCCTCTCTCATCTGCCAAGGGGGGAATATTGGTATATGTTAGATTCAAGTGGAAATTAAATAGATTGTTGAGACATTGTGATTGGTATGGTAACTTTAATATTTTATTGCACCTAATGTGCCATTTCAGATATTACTTTTAATGAACACACTTAAGGTGTGTTATCTCAAATAAATTTTAGATATGTTTTTCAATGATAACGGGTTCCCTAGATTGATAGTCGGTGACTACTCATATTGACCACTAAAGTTTGGTCATTTTTAAAATTACAGCATGAACAAAACAAGTCCAAAGTTGAGACTTTTCAAAGAAACAAGCTCATTTTTCAAAAGTTAAGACCTTTCCAAGTAACAGGCTTATTATCAAAGTTGAGACTTTTCCAAGCAACAAGCTCATTATCAAAATTTGAGACCTGTCAAAGTAATAGGCTCTTTATCAAATTTGAGACCTATCTAGGCAATAGACTCAATATATAAAGTTTGAACCTTGTCAAGGTAACAAGCTTAGCTCAAACAAATTCAACTATAACAGGGTCTTTTTAAGAAGCTTCAAGTCAGCCATAAAATCTTGACGAAAGCGCTTGGCTAAGAGAAGTTTAAGCAATTCAAAATTGTAGAAGAGGTGTATTCACTACTCACGAGTTCTCTTCATTTAGAGAACCTCATGGGGAAAACTGCCCTAATCTACCTTAGAAGTAGCAGCAAGAGTTTTAAAATCAGGAAGAGTAGGTCACAGAGATTTTATGGACAAACTAAAAAGCTCTTGGCCAAAGGACGTCAACACAGAATACAGACAACAACACAACGCGTTGGCATCCCAGAGGTGCACTGGTGTCTTGTACAAACCTGAGAGCGAGAATGTCATAGAAAATACTTAAATGAGTACTTCTACTCTGACTGTTGAGAACTTGCAAAATATGGGGAAATAACAGAATGTGATAGAACTACAATGAAATGAAGTAGAACTGATAAAGATAAGAAGAAGAAAGGAAATAAATACTTACAACCATGTGAGTGATGAAGCCTCTAGGAAGTGAATGTCTTCAATACCTGCATCTGTAAGATCTGGAGAAATTGTGGGGTTGTATAGGTGTTTGCCTCAATCAAACCCCCATTTTGGTGTTCTCACCTCCATGGAAAACCAAATAGAAAGAGAGAGCGTAACCGAAATGGAAAAAGTGAGTGGTGAAAGAAAAACCCGCTTAGGAGTAAAACTTGCACCATGAAGTGTGAGTGATAAAAGAAAACCCCGCTTGCGAAAGAGAACCTGATCACAAAACAGGTGATAAAAGCAATCCCCACTCAAGGAGTAGAATCCGTATCACAAAGTAAAAATGCAAATGGTAGGGGATATGGAATCCCAAGATGCTCATAAGCATAAGGAAAGGGAGATAGAGTTACAAGAGCCAAAAGGGTGTTGTGAGAGCTTGAATGTGTTGTGACAAATAAGGGAGTTGTGCAAGCAAGAGAAAGATGGAAAAATGCTTGAGAGAGAAGCTAAGAAGGAGAAGAGCCAAAATGAGGCTAGAGGCAAAAGAGAGTTGCTAGAAGAACTTGGGAGAAGTTAGAAGATATTAGAGGAACAAAGGGATTTAAAAGACTTCTTTTAAGGAGGGAAAAGAAGCTTCTCCAACCATTACAAGGCATCCTAGGCCATTACCACCAACAAAAGGTGAGGACAAGTGGCAAGCATGCTCGTAGTCGGTTGTTTGAGCATTGGAACGTCGCAAGATGCTAGCACGGCGTGTAGATGTCTGCGCAGCATGCTAGTGTCTGGACACATCATGCTACAAAACAACATGAACAGGAAAAGTGCAAGGTTCGATGCAAAGCAGATGCACAAAGGTGGCTACTAAAAAAAAGGGGTGCTAGAGCATCCTGAGAAGGAAAAAGGCTGATGCAAGGGCTAAAATGAGCCTACTCAAGATGCTAAGGGAGTGGACACTAAAGCGGATGAAAGAATGTATGTGAAATTGCAAGGGGTGCAATTTTACAATTATACATTTTCCCCCCACTTTAGCAGGCATATGAATCTACATTAATATGCATTCTAAAGGAAATCTACTAAACATTTAAATAACATCATATGCCAAAATAATACTATAGAGGAAGCAGATAACTCTTTGAACCATGGAAGTGTGCCCCCAGGTTGAAGACCTGCAACACAAATGCATTAGACAAGAGAAATACCTACACCAGTCAACAATGTTAGAACATAAAAAGCTAAAGGATTTGAGTCAACAAAGTAAAGAGACCTCGATGTAGAAGGTTCTCTCAGTAGTATGTGTCATCCCCAAATTATAGAAGAATTATAGGATGTTGAAGAGACAAAGAGCATACACTCAGGATGAAGAAGATATGCAAGTCTTCGATCCGGTATATACAAAAGAGAAGAAAGAGAATTTAAGAAGCACCTCACAAGCCCGTAGACCTGCAAGGAAGGTATTTTCCAAGATCTCTCACATGAAGGATACCTAGAAAATCAGCTTATAGAACCACAAACCTACAAGGAAGTGTCCCCCAAGATCTCTCACATGGAGGAAGTAGAGAAAGCATCGTACAGACCTGCAGACTTGCAAGGAAGGTGTCCTCCAAGATCTCTCACATGAAGGAAACCGAGAAAAGTGCCTCACAAGCCCGCATACCTATAGGGAAGTGTCCAAGAACTATCACATGGAGGAAACCCAAGAAAGTTCCCTACAGGCCTGCAAACCTATAGGGGAGGTATCCCCCAAGATCTCTCACATGGATGAAACCCAAGAAAGCGTCCTACAGATTCGCAGACCTATAGGGGAGCCACCCCCAAGATCTCTCGCATGGAGGAAGCTCAAAGGAAGCACCCTACAGGCTCTTAGACCTACAAGGAGGTATCCCCCAAGATCTCTCACATGGAGGAAACCTAGGAAAGCGAACTCCAAGAGTTAGAAAGCGGCCACGTAGGAAAGTAAGTGAACAATCATGTAGACCGTCAAAAAATTGGAAAACTTTCAAAGGGGTCCATCGGGAACCTTTCAAAAGAAGAGGGGCCCACTCAAGGGATGCACTGTTTGAGAAGCAAGGTCTAGTCAGGCAGCCCCCAAGCTAGATGCAAAGAATTTGTTCAAGAGAAAAGCTTTCAAAGGGGGTCCTTCGGGAAACCTTTAAAATAAGAGGGGTCCACTCAAGGGATGCTTCAATTGAAAGATGGAGAGAAGAGAGAAGGTCCTTAAGATGGACACACATCTTCAAAATGAGTTATCACTACCCCCAATGCATGGGGGAGAACCATGAAAGATACTTAGAACATGCAGGATAGAGGTAGACCTCAATATCACTTGTCATGTAAAGAAAAGGTAGGTGCATCAATCACACAAGAGTTTGATGGAACCTAAATCATAAAGTTGTTGTATTTTATCCTTCAAGGCCTTACATTCACTAGTGGAATGGCTAGACACTCGATGGCATGCACAAAAAGAATGTTTTTCTTCATCATGTTTATGAAATTTCTTGCATGTAGGAAAAGGAAGAGTGATCAAGCAGGCTTTTAGAAGCCTCAAAAAAATGCACTCTTGCTCAGACAAGGAATGAGGAGTAGGAAGCAAACCTTTCTCTTATGGAGAAATGTTTGATCACTCACAAGAAGAAGGGGAAGGCATGAAGATAGAAGACAAAGAAGGAGGATCTCCATAGAGAGCATTATTCTAGAAATGGGGATTATGCTCCTCTATGAGATCACTATTAACCTTCTTGATAGGGATAACAACATTATCCTTTTTAACAACAGTGCAATCATCTTCCTGAGAAGGACGATCAACACCAAGAACATTACAATTTGCATTCACCTTACCCCACGATATAGAAGAGTGATCATCTTCGATAGCGAGTTTGAAAAATGTTATTGAAAGGTATGAGTGGATCAGGTTGACTTTATATTCTTGGATGAAGGAATCTATAAAGTCTAGAGAACCCCAATCATCACCAAGACATGCATTCTTTTGAGAGGAGGTAGAAGGAGCACACTTAGGACTCCTTGCTTCAAAAGGATCTTTCTCAAGGACATCTATCTCAAGAGTATCCTTTGTAGTAGATACTACTAGAGTAAACATCGACACACTAGAAGATATTGAAGGAATAAGAGTAGGAACAACTAAAACCTAACCAACAACTACCATTTCACATAGGTGCATAGCATCAGAGTTAGCCTTCACTGTGACTACTTTATTGTTAGCAATGAACTTAATAGATTTATGCAAGGTAGATGGGACTGCACCCATAGCATGAATCCATGGTCTACCAAGAAGAAGGTTATATGGTAACTATTTTGACATAACATATACAAGGGTAGGTATGGTAACAGGTCCAAGCTACAAAGGTAATACTATTGTACCTAGAGCTTGTCACCCAACATTATTGAACCCACGAATAAAAACAGAAGAATTATTAAGAGAAGATGAATAAATATTAATCTTAAGCAATAGATCAATACTACACACATTGAGCACCAAACCGGTGTCAACAAGAGTATGCCTGATGCTAATTTTATTAATATTCACTATGATTATTAGACGATCCGCTTGCTTCTATACTTCTGAAGGTGGGAGTTCTTGTGGATAGAAAATAATATTCGGTGAATCTGCATGAATATATTCCATCAACGCATCAACATGTGTTGGCCTAGTGGAAGAAGGCAAGAGGATCTTTTACAAGGCTTCCTAAAGCATGCCTTGATAAACCAAAGTAGACTGAAGCAAGTCCCACAGTGAAATCTTCGTCAGAGTAACCTGGAATTTCTCGACAAGATCATAATCACTGGGTGCTTTAGTTGTAGGTTTAGGTGCTTGAGGAAGGATTGGTTGTTTATTCATTTTGTTCTCATAAGTATGGGCTACCGCTCTATAAGAGGGAGCCTTAGAAAGATCAAGAGAGTCGCCATAGAATGGAACACCATCAATAGAACAAACTCTTTTAGGAGGACTAGCTAGAGTCAAATAAATGATTGGTCTCTTAGGAATTTGAGAGATAGTAGAGACAGATTATATTTACAAACGGGTGATCCCACAATAGTGGTTTACAATTTTTGGCCAAACTGGACACTGAAATTATTATTTTTAACTAAATCTTCACATTCGGGCACCTATAGTGGCTAAACCGTGAAGAATTTGAAGATGATGCAAACTAGAGTCTCATCACATTTTGTCTGTAGATTCTAAAAATATTTTTTTTCAAAATTTTTGGAATCAGATTGCACTTCTTTTTCCATCTCCCATGAAAACTAGTTTTTTTCAAAAAACAACATTTTTAAAAAGTGACGCACACCGTATAACGCATAACTTATTTTCTACGAAGGATAAAATTCTAATTCTTTTGAATTTAGATTGGTAACTCTGATATCTAGTGCTTCCACTTGGTTAGACAATTTTTTATTGAATATTTTTTCTTTAATCAAGTTTCGAAATCAAACCAATTACAATTCAGACATAGCACGACCGTATAATGCATAACTTTTTTTGTATATATCGAAATTCTTATTTTTTTTGTTGGATCAAGGACTTCAATATTTGGTGCACTCATATTTTTCAAATTTTCTTTTTGATAATTTGCTATTTTTCCACATGTGCAGAATAAAGACCTTCATTTTCAATGAAAAATCTATGTTTAATAAAACTAAAAAAACAAATACATAATAAAACCAAAACATATTAAAATTATATTCATTGGATAGCTCGTTCTGAGGACTACCTAATTCCAGTTGGGTTTGTGAAGATTCATCCATTTTCATCCTCAACCCGAGCTCCAAAGTGCCAAAATTTAGCGGTTTTTTTGTGTCTCAGGGGGGGATGAGGAATAAGGGGGGTTTGCTCGAAATAGGGTTCATTCGAACCCTCCTTTTATAAGGGGTTTTGTTGGATTTTTTGGTGGGAAAGCATTAGAAGGGTTCGCCCGAACCCAAGTTCTAGCGAACCCCTGATGGGTTTGGTCGAACCAATAGGTTCGTATGAACCCCTAAAATCAAGTTTTTTGCCATGCATTCATTTTTTGTGAGTTTTCCTTCCTCACTTCAATTGTAAACCACTATTGTGGCTTCACCCAAACTCATCACAACTAGTGGAATAATTATTTGAAGACATATTCTCAACATCAATCCAAACAAGATCAAATGTGGAATAATTATTTGAAGAAACATTCTCAACATCGATCCAGGGAGAATCAGATGTGGAAGGAGGTTCATCATTCACTAATGCATCATCTCTAGAGGAGAGTGCATAAAAAAAAGATGAGATTCGTCATTCATAAATGCAACATCTCTAGAAGAGAGTGCATTGGAATGGAGAGGAGATTCATCATTCACAAATGCATCATCTCTAAAAGAGAGTGCATTGGAATGAAAGTGAGATTCATCATTAACTAATGAAACATCTCTAGAAGAGAGTGCATTGGAATGAAGGGAAGGTAGAGTAACATTAAGAAAGGTATCAATGATTTCATCTTTTTGCAACAAAATATCCTCTAAAGCAAGAGGAATTTCGTGAGAAGGATCAAAGATACCAAGTGACATGGGAAAATTCAAGTCACCATCACACATGCATGAGATGGAATATCATTAACATTTTGAACAAAATTAGATGCTGGACTAATAAAAGAAGATATTAAATTCATTACAATTTTCTCCGTATTTTCTAAGTTCTAGTAATTCACATTTTTAGAGGTCTTTAGAGCGGAATTTGAGGTTGAAACTTGTGTCAATCCCTCAAATTCAATTGTCAAAGGCACTTGTATTTTAGGGACTAAACTAGTTCTCTAGGAGACCTTTCCAACGGTGCAAACGGTTCTGAATTCTGAGCATCGAGTCAAAAGTTATGACCTCGACAAGTAGGGGTAAATAAATTCCTAGTTTGTTTTAAAGTATCCTCTTCATGTTGAGTTCACCAAAATGTAGAAGAGGAGGATTTGTTACTCACGAGTTCTCTTCATTTAGAGAGCCTCACAGGGCGAACTACCCTAATCTACCTTAGGAATAGTAGCGAGAGTTTTAAAATCGAGAAGAGCAGGTCACAGAGATTTTCTAGACAAACTAACAAGCTCTCGGCCAAAGGACGTCAATGTAGAATATAGACGATAGGTAGCACACTGGCATCCTAGAGGTGTGCTGGCATCTCATATGGACCAATCTCATATGGACCAAAGAGCGAGAATGTCACATAAAATACTTAAATGCCTACTTCTACTCTGACTGTTGAGAACTTTCCAAATATGGGAAAATAACAAAATGTGATAGAACTACAATGAAATGAAGTAGAACTAATAAAGATAAGAAGAATAAAGGAAAGAAATACTTACAACCATGCGAGTGATGAAGCCTCTAACAATTGAATGTCTTCAATACTTGCGTCTGTAAGATCTAGAGAAATTGTGGGGTTGTATAGGGGTTTACCTCAGTCAAACCCCCATTTTGGTGTTCCCACCTCCACAAACAACCAGATAGAAAGAGAGAGTGTAACTGAAATGGAAAAAGTGAGTGGTTAAAGCAAAACCCACTCAGGAGTAGAACCTGCACCACCAAGTGTGAGTGATAAAAGAAAACCCCACTCGAGGAGAACCTGTATCACAAAAGAGGTGATAAAAGCAATCCCCGCTCAAGGAGGAGAACCTGTATCACAAAGTAAAAATGCAAATGGTACGGGATATGGAATCCCAAGATGCTCACAAGCATAAGGAAAGGGAGATAGAGCTACAAGAGCCAAAAGGGTGTTGTGAGAGCTTGAATGTGTTGTGGCAAATAAGGGAGTTGTGTAAGCAAGAGCAAGATGGAAAAATGCTTAAGAGAGAAGTCAAGAAGGAGAAGAGCCAAAATGAGGCTAGAGATAAAAGAGAGTTGCTAGAACTTGGAAGAAGTTAGAAGATCTTAAAGGACCAAAGGGATTGAAAAGATTGCTTTTAAGGAGGGAAAAGAAGCTTCTCCAACCATTACAAGGTATCCCGGGCCATTACCACTGACAAAAAGTGAGGAAAAACTTGGCAAGCATGCTCGTAGATAGCTATTTGAGTGTTGAAACATCGCAGGATGCTAGCGCAGTGCGCGGACATCTGCATGGCACGCTAGTGTCCTGACACATCACACTACAAAGCTACACAAATGGGAAAAGTGCAAGGTTCGATGCAAAGCGGATGCATGAAGGTGGTTGCTGAGAAAAAGGGTGTTGGAGCATCCTAAGAAGGAAAAAGGCTGATGCAGGGGCTAAAATGAGCCTACTCAAGATGCTAAGGGAGTGAACACTAAAGTGGATGAGAGAATGTGAAATTGCAAGTGGTGCAATTTTATGATTATACAAAAATATTGCATAGTTTCATGATAACCCCTGCAAATTAAGGAGGGATGTTAATGTACGTGTTAATCTTCTAGGTTAACACATTTGTAAATTTATTTTTCTATTTAGATATAGTTAAATAGTTATGATAGTTAAAATGTCATCCTCCTTATAAAATAATGATGTAAATAGTATTTCAATATAATATCAATACACAATCTGCTCCTCTTAGGCCTAGCAAAAATCAATTTAATCATTAGTTCTATTCTAATGAGTTCATTGTTATTGGTTAATGTGAATGTGCATTGGAGATCTTAATGGATCTAAGGATGTGTGTCAACAATATTTGCATGGTGTGTGATAATATTTGATAAAATAACTAATGAGCATGTTGCACCTAAGTGGATGAATGGCTTGAATGGTGTCAATGGATGTCAATTTAGATGATGTCAAGCAACAATCTCTTGGTGTAACATAATTAGATTAGTACAAGATTTAGGGTAGTTGGAGTCATAACCACAACATAGTGTTGCTCTTATTGGGGAGATTTTATTTATTTTGTGGGTTGGTGTCCTCATCTATTGCATAACCCACCATGCCTTGCTCTCAGCCAAAAGAATTCCAAGATTGATTGTGAATGTGACCTACAACTCAATTTTCCTCTAATAATATAAGAGGCCATGTTCTTTAATGCTTATCGAATTCACTAACTATGCAAGCCTTATATGGGCTAGGTTGATGAGATTACATGATGACACCCCACCTTGTTGTAGGTGCCCAAACCCTAACCAAACTTGAGCTACAAAATGAAGAAAGGAGGTTGTGTTGTTGAAAGAAAATGACAAAACATTTGTAGAGGCCTCAAAACAGTTGTTGTAGGTGAAATATTTAGCTATTGTGAAGTAGGAAAAGAGATCCTAGATCCAACAAGTAAATTAACTAGGATAAACCTTTTGTTGTTCGTTTATCACATGCTCCTTTGTTCCTATTCATCTATTCTCTTCTCAGTTTTCCAGGTTTTTCCCTCTTTTTGATTCTTTCCCTTTTATTTTTCCTCTGTTCCTATTCTCTCTCTTTTTTCTTCCAAAATCTACAAGGTTCTGCCAAAAATCATGCCTAAACTGGGTCTAACACTCAAAAATCTATCATAAATGTTCAATAACTATTTTTTGAGTTCAAAATTCCCTTTTAGATTTATTGTTCTCCATTTTTCCATGTTGCTATTCATTAATGCTATAGACAGAAGGTAGTTTTCCCTTCCAACGGTAAAATGAAATCAATTTTTAATTATCACAAACTTGTATGAATGAGGGTAGAAGAATGAATGCACCAAAATAAACAAATAAATAAACATGATGCCCCTACATCAAACTGTTAGGGTACAAATTTTTATGAGCCACTACTTATTGACTAAAATTCTAAGTTGCTACAAGTCAAAATTTAGTTGCTACAAGTGAGAAACTTTATTGCTACATGTTAATAACTCTATTTCTACAGGCTAAACTGGTAGAACTCAACTTTTGTTGGGCTTTACCAAGTGGTTTCCTCCACCGGTCTATTCTTACATTTTATCAGATTTCCATTATATTCTTTGTCCCTAGTCTTCCTAATCTAGAGTCCAAAATACATTCAATCTCTTCTCATTATCTTTCAGGTAGTTGTTCCATCTATTTTTCTAGTGGTGTTTCATCTTTCTCTTATTGCTATAATGTCTCTCATTCATATTATGTATACAAATTAGAAGCATTGAAAATTGGTGAGATGTCCACACCTATAGGTAGCTCCAACTCATAAGCATTTCGTCATAACTTCTTGATATTTTTATATTGTCCAATCTTCTTCCACTTGAGTTTGTTATAGGTATGACTCGAAAATATTTATTTTCACAGATGTGTCAGTACGATATCTCCCACTTCAATTATTCTAAAATGAATAATTTCAACTTTTCCAACATCTTTTTTTTATTGGAGGGTTTAATACCAAAATTACATAATCATTTAGCTATTCAATATGAGAACATTGGTCTCTAGATAAAACCTCATCAGGTAAGAGTGAAGGACTAACAGGTATCTGTCCTCCTATAGGGGGGCACAATATTGATCTCATTCCTTGTGATATTGAGATCTCACACTCAACAACTTGATCCTTGACAAACTAATTGAAAACCATTCAATTTCATATAAGATAAAAATTCATTGACTTCTTACATCCTTTAAATTTAAAAGCTCGGATGAAATTTTTTTTGATGAATAATCCAAGAATTTTATTACAGGTTGATTGTACAAATCCTCAAGGACGTTGACAATCAAAGCTGACCAAACAGAAGCGTGTTTGTTCTACGCTAATTTTGTCTAAGAATTGTGCATGGATTCTATATTCTATAAAATTTATGATAAAAATTGTCTGACAGCATGAAAGTCATCGATACTAAAAAATATATAGTCACATCGATTAATAAATAACGTACCTCCTATTCCCAAAAGTTTCCTCTCATACTTGGAAATTAGTTTCTAGCGCCACTATTTGAAAAGATGCGCGAACAAATAATATTGATCCGACAAACAGCTCCCAAGTGACAGATCATCGTACAACTAATTTCCACACACTGAATCCGTGTCTTCGAGTTCATTCATCGTCACATTTTAAAATGGTTTTGCTAATCAAATGTCAATTATGAAGGAAACCAGAGAATATAAGACAAAGTTTCACAGCCTGGAAGCTGCTCAAAAGATGATGTGTTTAAGTTCATGCTTACACGCCCCTTATTTCCCACCAAACGATGCAAAAGGATTTATCATTGTGCACAAAATTTTTCCCAGAACAAATATGATAAGAATGTTTTAGGTAATCATTCATTCATCCTTTGGCGTTCCCAGAACAAATATGATAAAGAATGTTGTGCGAATGTGTTTTTTTCTTTTGAATCAAGGAGTTCTAGAAAACAAGAGAGCGTTGGGTATGGATAGTATGGTATATGAGGCGAATGCGCGAGTGAAGGTTCCTGCGTGTGTGATTGTGGTTTTATGGATAAGGGCTTCAATATAGAACGGTTTGTTGTGAGATAGGTCGATAAAAGGAAAATCTTTAGTGTAAATGTGAGAGATTGTGGAGAAGATAAGTGCCCCATCATGTCTTGAAATTAATCAACGTTACCTAATGTCATTAGGGAAACATAATTCTTGGAGGGCTTTCTCAAGGAGTTCTTTGTGTATGGGAGATCTTCAAAGTAGCTAAAGAATGGAAATTCTTGCTAGTGCTTTTCCTAAGTGGTGAAGGAGATTATATTTGTGTATAGATGGGGAGAAGGATGAGGCTCCTTGGATGGTAACTTGATCATGATGGGTAGTGAAAATACAATTAGATATGTTGATGGTTACAATAGATACTCGGGTAAGACTTTATTCAATGTGATCGATAATGAAATCAGATGACATATTATTGTTATAGGTATATGGAGCTAAATTATAAGATGTAGAAGCTTTACCATCATTATGTGAAAGAAAAAATTATTTATATATAACCAGTTGTTCATTACGTGAATTTTGGACTTCAATGGTGATTTCTCCTCAATTAATGAGATATTACATTGAGTTTTTTGAGTCTCATGCAATTTGATATTTATGTCCATGTACTTGATGATATTCACAAAAGGCATGCTCTTTATACCAAGAGGGTTTGGGAATATCCTCACTAAGCAGTTTTATAGTTGGAAGTTGGATCAAGTTTTCTTAGACTATTTTATGGAAAACTATGTTAATAAGCTCTCCTAATAGAGTGTACTCACATTGAGGAGGAGAAATTTGTGACAAATTGTGTGGCTAGTTTGGAAAAGGTGGTGATGGTTCCATTAGGAAGGTGTGTAAACTAATCTAGGGCTTGCCCACCTAAGCTTCTAGGGAATAGTCTCAAGAGGTATGCATCAAGACAAGAAACCTCTTGGTATGCTATGTAAAATTCCTTAAGGTGTGCCCTAGGATCTCATTTTCCTTTACATTCTTCAAATTTAGGAATCTCAAAGCTTTGAGGAAGGGGATCATTGTGATGGATTTGTTGAAAGGATAAGGACATAGTTCTTGGAATGTGTAACTTTTCTTTTGATGTCCTACTTGAATTCCGTTGAGTGTATACTTTATTTTTTAACTTCTTGTGCCAAAGAAATTGTGAGATTAAGTTGTGGTGGTTGATAACTAGATATTGGAGACTGTTTGTATGTGTAAGAGAGGGGGACCAACCACATTCAAGGCCCCAAGTCACGGAGGGCCAAGAGCGGAAGAATGCTCTAACTTACCTCAGCTTAAAGGAGTGTTTGGAGATGAGGGACAAGAATGATGATGACTATAAGGTGTTTCAACCACTCTACAGACCCGAAACTTAGAATGGGGCTAGGTGAGCCAATTTTTGGGTTCAACACTATGCTTCAAGTAGCTCTCTTCTTGAGGACGAAAGCATGGTTCTAGAACGACAGTGTGGCACACTGGCGTCTCTCAGGTGTGTTGGCGTCCGTACGACTAGAGGACCAAAAGGACAATGTGAACTATCAGAAAATAGACTGACGAGCTAGCTAATGGTTTTTAGGAAAATAAAACAACAATATGAAATAACAAATATACAATCGAATATGATAAAGCAAGTAGATAAAAGCTAGGGTGACAAGAATGATCTCACAAAAGAGCTTGTTTGCCAGCTAGCTCCAAGTACACTTCCACATGCACACAAGAAAGAGGAAAATTGTTGGGGGGCTATATGGGGGCCTACCTCAGTTAGACCCCCATTTTGGTGTTTCCACCTCCACAGATAGCCAAGATAGTGATAATGGAAAAAAATATAATAAAGGAAGATGAAAGTAAAGAACACAATAACACTTCAAAAAGTATTATGCTACTCAAACAAATCGTAGAGGAGAGGAGTGAAAATCTTACCACCTCCACCAAGAACTCACTAGCTAATGGAGGAGAAAATGAGAGGACTCAAGCCCCTACTGCAATGTTGTTTTTCCACACTTGCTCTATGGAGTTGATGGAGTGTTGTTTCTATTATGGAGTGCAAAGTGTTGCTTGAGAGTTGAGAGTGCAAGAAGTGAATGCTAGAATGCTTGGAGAGATCAACTTGAGTGCTTAGAAGGATGAAATGAAGGAATGAAGAGTGAATTTGAAGGGAGAATGAGAAAAACTGCCATATTCGGGTCAGTTAGTTGAAGAGGGGCATTACAAATTGACCCCAATGGGAAGTGTAATGCCTCTACAGGCTTTATACGTAGGAATCCATCAAGTACATAAGTGGGTCGTACGGATGTTTGCATGTCATGCGAGCATCCCCGATATTTATTCCTCTATCGACGCACAAAATAGATGCCAAGTGGAATGAAGGTAGCGGGATGATGTGAATTTTTTCCTTCGGATTTGGTTTTCTAAGGTGAGGAAGTGTAAAAGGGGAATTTGTGTAAGGGGTGAAAACTCGCTCCTATACATTTTTCCCCCACTTTAGCGAGCACGAATATTGATGAGTGCTTCAGTAAAGTAGATTGGAGAAGTAGTAGAGTTAGAAATGTATACATAAACCGTTGAGGAAGCAAACTACAATTTGGAAAGCTCGAGAGCCTAGGACAAGTAAAAGACTTCATAGCCCCGCAGAACTATGAAGCTGAAGAATGAAAGCATCTTACAGGCCCGCAGACCTACAAGGAGGAAACCCCCAAGATCTCTCACATGAAGGAAGCCTCGAGAAGTAAGCACCTCACAAGCTCGCAAACTTGCAAGGAAGGTGTCCTCCAAGATCTCTCACATGAAGGATACCCAATAAAGTGTCCTACAGACCCGCAGAGTTGCAAGGAACCGTACCCCAAGATCTCTCACATGGAGGAAGTTGGGAAAGCACCCTACAGACCCGTACACCACAAGGAATGTGTCTTTCAAGATCTCTCACATGAAGGAAACCCAAAGAAAGTTCCCTACAGACCTACAAACCTGCAAGGGATCCACCTCCAAGATCTCTCACATGGAGGAAGCTTAGAAGAAGCTTCCTACAAGCCCATAGACTTGTAGGAAGGTATCCCCCAAGATCTCTTACATGGAGGAAACCCAAGGAAAGGGACTCTGTAGAGTTGAAAAGCGGCTTCACAGGCACACTCGTAAAGTGACATGTTTACCGACAAATAGAACATGTCAGAATGCAGCCACACAAAAAAGTAAGCAGACAGTCTCACAGACCATCAAAAAGTTGGAAGAATTTCAAAGGGGTCCCTTAGGAACCTGACATAAAGAAGGGTTCTACTCAAGGGATGCACAGTTTGAAAGTATAGAAGGGATGCTTCTTTATCGAATCAATTCATCATCAAGGAATCCTTTTGAAAGATGTTCACTTCATCAAGGAATTTGAAAGGAAGAAGATGCCCCCACGCAAGGGTAAGGTCAAAGCTATTCCCACTTAAGAGGAAGGTTTTCAAGTTCTTTCCTTACGAACCCATGATGAAGGAAACACGTTATGTTAGGGTTTCAAGTCAGGAATATGATTCTTGGAAAGAAGTTTGTGAAGATTCTCGAGAAAAGATTCATGGGTAACGAATGCATTTTCTAAAAATCAAAGTGTTGTAGAAGTGGTGTTGTCACACGAGAGGGATAACTCAAGCAAAGAAGAGAGAAAGATAAAGAAAAAGAAAAAAAGAAAAGAACATAGACACAAGGCACAAAGGTAGCCTGATATTTTGGGGTTTGAACTATATATATATATATATATATATAATGAACTGTCATCAACCCCCTACTACATTATACCATGTGAAGAATGCATGAGAAGACAAAGTGAAAATAAAAAAATTGGATCAACATGGAAGGGAAGCTTAAATTCCACCAACGATTTGCATTGTCCCCAATTTACCAAAAATCAAGTCACAAACATGGAAGAATGATGATACAAATAGAGGAAAGTTTACAACACAAAAACTATGTCTGTATCCAACCACAAACAGGGGTGACGAGGGTCATCTAGGCACACATAGAACGATCATGGGGGAACACATCACAACACACACACACACACATCTAATCTAAAGATAAATAAGGGGCCTCCTAAGACTGATCAAACAAGAGGTCATCCATTTCCCACTCTAGATCATCATAGGGGGAAGTAGGATGAGCCTGCAGTGGTGGAATGTTAAGAGGAGGAGCGTTTGACCCTCCCGCAACAAGGGCCAAGGAAGAGGGCCCTGCAAGGTCCTCTCCAACAAACTCTTGTGGAGCTAAGGTTAGCAATTTCACAAAGATCGTTGACAAGGCCAGAGCCTCGTCTAAAGAGTTTAAAATGCACTTAACAAGAGTTTCATGTTTCACCTCAATGGAAGAAGAAGTTTGTGCATGAGATTCAATACTAGGCTCATCGAGTGATTTGGGAGTGGTGACGAACTCAGGGGAAGACGGGATTGGTTCCATCACTAGGACTAAACAAGTCAATGTGGAAACACCTTTTAGAGAAGGTGGGATCCTCTTACATCCTCCATTGATAGAAGGACCACACTCTACCTTATGCTTCGTTAGAGGATGCAAAATCCCCACATACGAGGCAAGAAGCATGGAGGAAGAGGAGGAGGAGAGAACTACAGTAGATACAACCGAATTGTTCGTCATATCTATGGGTTTTGGGAAAGGTTGGACATCCAGAAGGGACATTAGCAGAGGCGGCTCCACTGAAGGAGCAATGAACACCTACACCTTTCTAGGGTCAGGTGCATTCGTACTCACTATCAACAAAATCCATAAGCGATACATAGCTAGAATAAATGGAAGCAGGGGGGAGGAGAGAAGAGGACTTGGAAGGAGGCCCTAATATAGGGGTGGTCATATCCTCTTCCTTCCTTTGTAAGGTGGCCTACTCAGCCATGAGAGCCTTTCATCGACACTTGCACCTATGTTCAATGTGGTTTATGTGACTCTTTGAATTGAAGGTAGGATGTTGCGATGGAACAAAAGGCTCCTACTCAGCCATGGGGGTGAAGCCACAATAGTGGTTTACAATTTGATGGAGGAAGGAAAACTGAGAAAAAATGACCCCATGGCAAAAAAATTGGTTTTAGGGGTTCAAATGAACTTGCAAGTTCAACCAAACCAAAAAGGTGTTTGAGCGAATGCATTAACTACTGGGCCCACATTTCCCACCCAAAAAAATAAATAAAATTCATATTTAAGGGGATTCGAATGAACCCTAGTTCGCTAGAACCCCCTAGTTCTAGCGAACCCCCCTTTTCCTTGATTTTTGACCTTGTTCAGAAAAAAAAACCTAAATTTTTTCACTTCAAAGCTCAAATTGAGGTTGAAAATGGAGGAATCTTCACAAACCCAATTGGAATTAGGTATTCCTCAAAATGAGCTATCCGACGAATATAATTTTAATATGTTTTGGTTTTATTATGTATTTATTTTTTTAGTTTTATTAAACATAGGTTTTTCATCGAAAATCAAGGTCTATGTTTTGCACATGTAGAAAAATAGCATATTATCAACAAAAAAAAATTAAAAAATATGAGTGTACCAGATATTGAACTCCCTGATCCAACAAAAAAGAAATACTTGAATTTCGATATATACAAAAAAAGTTATGCGTTATATGGTCGCGCTATGTATGAATTGTAATTGGTTTGACTTCAAAACTTAATTAAAGAAAAAATATACAATAAAAAACTATCTAACAAAGTGGAAGCACTAGATATCGGAGTCACAAATCTAAATTCGAGAAATAATTAGAATTTTATCCTTCATGGAAAAAAATTTATGCGCTATACGGTGTGCGTCACTTTTTTAAAATGTTGTTTTCTGAAAAGAACCAGTTTTCGTGGGAGATGGAAAAAGAAGTGCAATCTGATTCCAAAATTTTTGAAAAAAATATTTTTAGAATCTACAAAAAAAATGTGACGAGAATCTAATTTGCATCATCTTCAAATTCCTCACAGTTTAGTTGCTATAGGTGCCCGAATGTGAAGATTTAGTTAAAAATAATAATTTCAGTGTCTAGTTTGGCCAAAAATTGTAAACCAATATTGTGGGATCACCCATGGGAGTGTCAACTATAGCCATTTCCGTGGAGGAACAAACTCTTAAATGGGAGCAGGAGGAGCAGTTTGAGAAGCAGTGAGGGGAGTCGACTCAAGTGCCTCGGTAGTGGGCCTCTTCCTGTTCACTGCTTTGGGAGCAGGAGCGGTAGGAGGCCGTGGACGTCGAGACATAGAGGATTGGACCCCATGGGGACCTTTCTTCCTATTATATCAAATGGGCCTAGGCTCCATGGGTAGAATAGGAAGCTCAAATGTGGGACACTTGGGCTTTTTCCAAGCAGGCACCATAGGATTCTCTTGCAAACACGGAACAAAATCCGATGGCACCTCAGTGGGGTGAGAGGAAGCATCAAGTTGAACAACATAAGAGAAATAAGGACTTTAGGACCACTTATCTTCTTCCCTTCTACGTGCCTTAGTGGCATCACTATCAAATTTTAGGCAAGCCCTATGTGAAACAACATAAGGTGACAGAGGGTATCTCACTTTCGGCCTTAGGCGCCCTTTCTTATAATTTTGATATGTTTGACGTAGGAGGTCTGTCTTAAGAGGGGGAGGACTAACAAGTGTAGGCCAAGAGTAATCCAAGGAGTAGCTACCACGAGCGACTGGTGTTTTATAACCCGTGTCATGTGTCACTTGCACAAAAAGCTCGTGGATAAATTTCAAACATTTATGCATGACTGAGGGTATTGCATTCATAGCTACCAACCAAGGGATACCTAGCTTCACTCTAAAGAGTTTAGACCCAGGGATTATGTCAAACAAAAGATTCACAGACTTAGGTTCAACCAAAATTGACAAGACAATACTACCTAAAGGGGGCATGCAAAGTCTATCATGCGTGCAAATGGTGCTCACAGGTGCATCGTACCCATCTTTATGCAAGAAGTTGATTAGCATGATCTCCTCAGCTATAATGTTTACTTGAGACATCAAATCAATGAGAACATCTACTACAATGTTTTTGTTGATTCGTATAGGGATGTAGAGAGGAGATGGTTCCCTATTAAAACCCATTGGCAGATCCTGTGATGTAAAGGTTATGCCATCATCACTACTCACAGGCTACGTAGAGGGGATAGGTTGATGCAAGAAAGAGGCCATTACACACACTAGATGATACTTTCATAGAGTCCCTAAAAGGTTAAAGGATAAGACGGTGACCCATTCAAGTTTTTTTTACACAACACCTACAAAACCTTCCAACTATGCCTACTAGGGGTTGCAGGTTGGGTTGTAAGGCGAAAGCTTCACAATACTCACACCTACAACACTCCTAGGATACAAGGTTCAAAGTAAATTTCACTATCGCAAAATGGAACCAAAATGGTTCACATTAGGTTCACCAAAAATTTAAGAGAGAGGGACCAACCATGTTCAAGGCCCTAGGTAACAGAGGGCCAAGAGCAGAAGGCTTCCCTAACTTACCTCAGCTTAAAGGAGTGTTTGGAGATGAGGGATGAGAATGATGAGGAAAATAAGGTCCTTCAACCACTATGCAAACCTGAAACTTAGAATGGGGCTAGGTGAGCTAGTTTTCAGGTTCAACATTGTGCCTCAAGTGGCTCTCTGCCTGAGGACAAAAGCGCGGTTCCGGGACAATAGCACGACATGCTAGCGTCTCTTAGGTGTGCTAGCGTCCGTACAACTAGAGGACCAAAAGGACAATGTGAACCTTCAAAAAACAAACTGACAACCTAGCTAATGGTTTTTAGGAGAACAAAACAACACTATGAAATAAGAAATATACAATCGAATATGATAAAGCAAGTAGATTAAAGCTAGGGTGACAAGAATGATCTCACAAAAGAGCTCGTTCACCAGCTAGCTCCAAGTACACTTCCACTTGCACACAAGAAATAGGAAAATTTTTGGAGGGCTGTATAGGGGCCTACCTTAGTCAAACTCTCATTTTGGTGTTTCCACCTGCACTGATTGCCAAGATTGCGATAATGGAGAAGAATTATGATAAAGGAAGATGAAAGTAAATAACACAATAACACTTCAAAACAATATTATTCTACTCAACCAAATCGTAGAGGAGAGGAGTGAAAATCTTACCACCTCCACCAAGAGCTCACTAGCTAATGGAGGAGAAAATGAGAGGACTTAAGCCCCTGTTGCAATGGTGTTGTTCCACACTTACTCTACGAAGTTGATGGAGTGTTGTTGTTGCTACTATGGAGTGCAAAGTGTTGCTTGAGAGTTGAGAGTGCAAGAAGTGAATGCTAGAATGCTTGGAGAGATCAAGTTAAGTGCTTAGAAGGATGAAATGAAGGAATGAAGAGTGAATTTGAAGGGAGAATGAGAAAACCAACCATATTCAGGTCGCTTGGTCGAAGAGGGGTGTTACAAATTGACCTGAATGGGAAGTGTAACACCTCTATAGGCTTCAAATGCAGGAATCCACTAGGAATGTAAGTGTGTTGCATGGACGTTTACATGCCACATAGGCATTCCTGACAGTTATTCCTCTACTGATGCACAAAATAGACGTTAAGTGGAATGAAGGCAACGAGCTAATGTGGATTTTCACCTTCAGATTTCGTTTTCTAAGGTGAGGAAGTGTAAAAAGGGAATTTGTGTAAGGGGTGCAAATTTTCTCCTATATAGTATGATGTTTGGATGTTTTGATGGGTGGATGAAATTGGGTTTGAAGTTTCGAGCATGTGTGTTGTGTTTAATGGGATTGATGTTGAAATGTGGGGACAAGGAAGCTCGGGGTTGTAGGATTAAATTTGAAATTCTTTGGGTGCTTGATGGGATTTTGACGCATTAGTGTGTTGTGTATGTGGGATTGGTGGTTTGAGAAAAAGAAGAGGATTAAATGAATATGAAAAATGTGTGAGATCATGATGATTAGAAGTATGGGGTGTGGAAGGAGCTTGTCAAGTATGATTTGTGAGACTTAAAATAAATGAGGCATTTTGGCACAATTATTAGCTAGCATAAGGATTGAAAAATTGGAAAATGGGTGATCCTAAAATGGAATGGAGGTATGATGCACCTATTTCCCTTAGTTCATTAGGAAAAAGAGATCCCCTAGGGAAAGAATGACTTTCAACCCTTAGGTGAGTCAACCTTTGTGGAGATCTTGTTATTTTGCTTATGACCTAGGATGAGGTAAATCAACCTGAACAACATTTTAGGAGAAAAACTAAAAAAATAGTAAACAAACCCAATTATGCAATGTAACACTTGGAACATCAAATTTAAACCTTAATCTAGCAGAACCTACAATTTTCTGACAAGTCTAGGAAAGTTATGATCTTATGCACCTATGCTAAAGAGTTCCTGGTGAGTGTCTTGTTGAGACTCATTCACCCTAGGGCGAATGGGTCTTGCTAGGATTTTTTGAAAATTCAAAATTTTGATCTATAGCCTCTAATATGCTCTTCCAGCCTGTGATAACTACTTGAAATAAGCATAAAAAGGAATTCATAAGACCGATGTATGGTAAAAAATCAATTTAAATTTTGAATAGTGTGTGCTTAAAAGATAGGTTAAGGATACATAGTTCAATGTAGGGGATATGCGCTTCTATATTTACTCCAAGCTCAATCTAGTGGAATAACAAAATGTGGGCACAAATTAAAATCAAATTTTCTTATAAAATAGAAGATCACATAAATAGATACAAACTTTTAAAAGTTTCCTCCCTGAACTTAAGATTTTGTATATCCATTTAGTAGCTTACATGACCTTTTGTTAATTCTAATATATATATTTCTATATCATCACTACAATTTCTCAGCTAAACATCTTGGCTTCTAATTGAATTATCTTAGCAAAAAAATAGGAAATCCCCTTCTATGGAATGATGGAATGATAACTTAAGTAGTAACATGTGAAAGCCTATTGTAAGAGTATTTTTCAATCAATTTACTACTTGATTTTTATTTGCCTTAAACCAAAAGCCTTGCAAAAAGTGTAAGGTACTTTATAGCTTTATTAAAGACAACCTCATAATTGACAACACTAATGAAAGAACCATCGTATTCAAATAGTTGGCTAGCAATGAAAATCCAAAAATTGGGAGACAACAAGGTAATGGTTGTGATAAGGATGTGTGAATTCATGGCATCCATATGGGAAGATTGTGACACACTTATTTACTAACACTTACATTATTAAGAGATGAAGTTTGTTGATAAAAAATATAAATATATATCAATTAAAAATGTTTTATTATACCAAAAAGAATAATTTCAACTTTTTCAACAATTTTTTTTGGTTGGAAGGTTTTATATCAAAATTACATAATCATTGATTTATTCAATATGGGAGCATAAGTCTTTGGCTAAAACCTCTTCGACTATGAGTGAAGGACTAAGGGGTATTTGTCCCGCTAAAGTAGAGGGACACAATCCTAACCTTATCCCTTGTCATGTTGAGGCGTCACACTTAGCAAGACTTGATCTTTAGAGGGACTCAATCCTGACCTCATCCCTTGTCATATTGAGGCCTCACACTTAGCAAGACTTGATCTTTTGATGAACACACTCTAAAAAGATTTGATCCTTCATAAACTTATTCAAAACCATTCAATTTCAGCGAGAGACAAAAAGAATCTATTGACTTCAACATCCTTGAATTTTGAAAGCCCACATGAAAAGCGCTCTCAACAAATTCTTTTGTTTTTCTTTCCATGAATAGTCCAAGAATTTTACTACACGTTGACTGTACAGATCCTCGAGGACATTGACAGTCAAAGCCGACCTTCCAGAAGAGTGTTTGTTTACACTAATTTTGGCAAAGAAATGTGCATGGATTCCGTATTCCATGGAATTTGTGAAAAAAACCATCTGACAACTTGAAACTAATCGATACTAAGAACTATTCAGTCACATCGATTACCAAGAAACGTACCTCCTATTCCCAAAACTTTCCTCTCGTACTTGGAAATTATTTTCCAGCACCACTGTTTGAAAAGACGCGCGAACAAATAATATTGCTTTCGACAAAGAACTCCTAAGCGACACAATTCATCGTACAAATAATTTACACACTTAGCAGTGAATGTGGACTCCATGTGTCTTCGAGTACATTCCTCATCACATTTAATATCAATCCCCTGCTCTTACCAGAAACTGAGAACAAAACAGTTTGCTAATCATACGTCAATTATGACGGAAACCAGAGAAGATAAGCGCGGCGTTTCATCGCGATGGCTGACACCCTGCGCAGCTTGCAAGCTGCTCAAAAGACGGTGTTCAGATTCGTGCACAAAGATTTATCACTGTGCACAAAATATTTCCCAGAACAAATATGATAAGAATGTTGCATGTAATTATTCGTTCATTCTTTGACATTCTTAAGATACCAGAACAGATAGTTCTGTGAGGCGTGGCTTAACGAGCACACTCTAAGCGTTTACTGCTTAGGTTGCTCGTGTGGGGTCTGTTCAATCCGTTTCTTCCGCCAACGCCCATTTCTGTTCCTTTAAACGGTCGCCGTTACAATAAACAGTCAGCGGTTCCCCTAAACAGTCACCGTTACGGTCAGCAGTTGGAAGCCAGCAGTTCCCGCTCATAAGCGAAACAAACTCAAATTCAAACCCCTGTTCCCGCGCTGTGAGAGTTTGATCACATAATATAGCCTCTTATGGAACATGGCTATTGCAACGTATAGAAGACATGGTTCTCAAAAAGCAGTCGCATTGTTTCACCATATACAACAAACAGATCTCTAACCCGATCTTTTACATTTGCCAATGTACTCCCAGCCTGCACCAAAACAGGAGCTTTGGAAGAGTGTATAGGTGTCCATAAAGGCATAAAGGATAGGGAAATTTTATCAGATGTTATTGTTGGAAATGCTCTGGTAGACACGTATGCAAAATGTGGAAGCATAGACAAGGTGAACTGTTTGACAGAATGCTTCGAAGAAATGTGTTCTCATGAAATGCTCTGAATGCAGGATATTCACAAAGTGGGTTTGTTTAAAAGGCTTTCGAAACTTTCAAGCAAATGCAATTGTTAGTTGTCAAGCCAGACTCGGCAATCTTTGCCAGCGTCTTCCAGCCTGTGTCAAATAGGATCTTTGGACCAGGGTTTGGACAGCCATCGAAGCATAAAGGATAGATGTTTTTTGTCAGATGTACTTGCAATTACTCTGGTAGACGTATATGCAACGCGTGGAAGCATATACAAGGCACGCGAACTGTTCGACAACATTCCTCAAAAAAATGTGGTTTCATGGAATGCCATGATTGCAGGATATACACAAAATGGATCTGTCGACGAGACTTTAGAAAAGCCCTTGTTTGATCCCATCGTAGCCTTCCACATTTACTCCCTGTTCAAGAATCCCCACAAAATATGTAAGTAATGTTAATATTAATTGCAAAAGATTTCTGGATTCGATTGTGTGTTAGTTTTTTGGAATCAACGTTTCGGATCACACTCCGTGATCCATCATCAGGATGAAAATCTCTCATTTTCATCCTGATGATGGATCATGGAGTGTGATGCGAAACATTGATACAAAAAACTATCACACAATCGAATCCAGAAATCTTTTGCAATTAACAATATGGATTGTGGAAACGTATTATCTTTGAATGTTAATTGCCCCTGCAACTTCAAATCAACCAGTGAATATCCTTTTGGCTTGGTCTTGTAGATTTAACATCATCATCGTAGTTCTATTATGTATTTATGGCACTGTGCAGGTTTTCTATGGTTGGAATTCTCGTGACAGTCTAAGAACAACGAGGATTCAAGAGTGGTATATTCTAAGAAACTTAATCATACTCAAGCCTTTGGAATGCAGATGCTTGGGCAACGACGTGAAGATTGACTAGAGCAAGTCTCCTTTTGTTGCTTCTTTAGGAAATTTGAAACGAGAGACATGCTTTGCCTCCTTTGTTTGCTCTGTCAATTCATGGTAAAGTGTAGAGCCATTGTAGTCGAGTGAGCAGCAAAAACTGCAATTTGTGCACAAGAATTACATGATTTACGATTACTATTCGGATAGTAAAAGCTTTCCACAGGGTTTTCCTCCTGAATGCACTTGCCAGGGTTTCTACTGAGTTCAAAGGATTAACATACACGGTTTACAAGCCCAATTGGCTATTTTGAACCCTCATTATTTTGCAAGGATTGCAATCCTGATCAATTGAATAAATACGTAACTATCTTTTTCTTTTGAAAGATCTTTAATTCATTTGTCAATATTGAACGAAAACACTCAAAGATTTTGTAATTTACTGGTTTGGCCATTCTTTTGACACAAAAATGAATGAGGAAGTTAAATCTGCAAGTAGCTTGCATTAAGTGACCGTTTATTGTGGGTCTTTCTAGCCAAAGTGACAAAAGATCGAAAGAGAGCAGTGGAAATAATACATATCTAAAATAGCCAAAGTGACAAAAGATCGAAAGAGAGCAGTGGAAATAATACATATCTAAAATACAATAAAGGGCATACACACTATCCCATAAGATGATGTGAAGATTTATTTTGATTTCGATAGTTATCAAAATGAATTAGTTTGCTACTTTGACACAAATTCTACTTGGAAATCAATTCAGGATCCTAAGCCTTGGACCTATAGAATTAATATTTTTCAATTGTTTATTACTTAAGTCTTTATTTAGAAGAGATTCCTTATAAAGTTACAATAGATTTCAATGATAAATATCTAGTAACTTTGAAGAATTCACAAGGGAAGCTATAAAGTTTATGGGCCTTCTCATTGGTCATTTGTGTAAGCATGAAATAATAAACTCATCAAGCTTTAGTAGACAAATCGAGATTAGAGGAAACACCCAAGCATTGTTCTAAATCTTGGGAGTACTTTGCACAATTCTCTTCGATTTGAAAAAAATAGTTTGTAATAGTCTTGGAAGGCCATATGAATCTTAGAGAGGGGCATGAGTTGTTAACATAGCAAATTGAATAGCTTTAAGTTATTCTCTCACCTAATTGAGGTAAAGGGATTTGAAGAATTCTTTAGTGGCTTTGTCACCAACTTCAACCTAGTGAAGGTGGGATCTAATCCAGGCACTCTTAGTGTGGTGCTATTCACTAAATTAAGCTTATACTTGAACCCAACAACCAAGGTCTAAATTTGGAGGTCAAAGAGGTTATTTTTAGTTGAAAGAAAACCCTCACAATCTCTTAGTAATATTGCAATCAACCAATTTTTGGTTATTTGTCACTTGTTTACCATAATATTGTAGAAAGGTGGCAATGTAAGTAAACATGTCTATTCGATCTACCTAGAAATGAGTGATAGATGTGGTTAAGGTTCTAAACCCATACAATGAGTTGGATAGAACTCTCTTGTAAGAAAGAAGTGTTATATTCCCATAGAATTATATGTTGGGAATTGTGTGAGGCTCATCACAACCTAAAATGTGATGGGATAGTGGTTAGAAAGGATGATCTCTAATTTCACTTTCATCCATCATATGTAAAGAGTTGAACATGCACTTCCCATGAGTCATGATGGGATAGTGGTTAGAAAAGATGATCCCTAGGTTCACTTTCACTAACCATCCATCATATACAAAGATTTGAACATGTACTTCCCATTAGTCATGATGTGATCTAGCCACATAAAGACCCTATCAAGGCAAGAGTCAAGGTTATACCACATAAAAAAAGGATCCACCTTGGCATGCCACCACTAGAAAATTGTGTTTGAAAACATTCAATGGTTATGAAAATAAAGCTAAGCTTCTTACTCACTAATGAACCATTTCTTCAATAGATCTCCTACTTTATCCTTAATTGAATCCATAAAATTAAGGTCATCATAGTTAATTCAACTAGGAAGGGGTGCTAGGTTGTGAGATGGTTGAATCTCCATAATATAATCTTTTTGGCTCATTTTTTGTGCATCAACATCAACATTGCTAGCCAAGTGACCACCAATGTCAAGCATAATCCACACAACATGATGGTTTAGCTTTATCCCAAATAAATAATGAAACACAAATGTGGGAAAAGTAAAATGCATGAATTATTGTGACCATCCTTATGCAAGGTGGTGAATTGCAAATTATGAAGCCATATTATCCTTTAAGGCTATTTGAAGTTTAAAACAAGAAGTTTCACTTCTTGAAGGAAAATTATATCAAAAGAGTCAATTAAATCTTACATGTGAACTCATAAGAAAACTTGTGAGAGGTGTTTGTATCAAATTATAGCACCACATGAACTTATGCCCATGTGGCTATATCTTTGGATTTTCCTTTTAACACATAATTCTCTAATGAAAATCCTAATCTAAAACTAATTACACACACACACACACACATGTGTATATGTTACTAATACCCTCATGCAAGCATTAAAACCATCTCTATAATGTATTCATGTTGTTTCATGCTTTTGAGCTCTCTTACTACTATTTTACCTTTTAGAAAATTTACATTTCTCTCATTAGATTCTAACTATATAATGCTATTTTGATCTTAGATCATTTGTATCTATATTTTTATAGTTTCCATTACTTTCACTAGATTTTGGGTTATCATCTATTTTGTAGATTCTAATAAACCATTTGGACTTGTGATTTTTAGGTTACAATGGATAGTTGAAGGAAAATTCTCATGTTATAATAAAAACTCAATGTGAAAAAATAGCAATGTCTAGTTATATATCCAAGTTAAAGGGTTGTCCTAAGCTACAACAAGAATGCAAAGAACATCACAAGCTTATTGATTAAGTTTTAAAATTCATTCAACATATCATTGATGGTGTGTAATGTCAAGATCTATGTATTTTTCTAAATTTTATTAATCAAACATGTTTGTTGAAGATACATGATTATTAAAGTACCATCAACCATCAAGGAGACTACCCCAAAAATCTATACATCATAATTGATGTCTTAGTGACTATAGTTTATTTTCATACAAATATTGTTGCATCTCTCTATTTTTATAGACTTAGTACACTTAATACATTATTAAATACACATAACTATGTTAAGAATAGATAGATAATATAATTTTTGTGCTTATTCTCTCAATAATTGAATATGCTTGAATATTTCTATGACTGCCTAATTCTATGCATATATATTTATGTTTTTAACAAAAGTAGCCATAGGATCCAAGAGCTAATAATTCTAGATCTCATTGGAGCTAGTCATGAAGGAAAGGCAACCAACTCTAGAGTGAGTTGCAGATCCTTGGAGTGGGTCGCAAATCTCTAGAGTAGCATTCCAAGTCATCGTTGCTCATTCCTCTTCTAGGACAAAAATAGCTCAATCAATTATATCTCCAACTTTAGTCTTGGTATGTTCCACACAAAGAGCAAGTCAACCCCAAATGACTCTAGTTGTCCAGATGGTCCTCATATGAGTATGAATACATATACATTTAATTATAAGTGTTTTGTCTCATTTGATAAAACTAGGTATTTAGAATAATTGATATACATACATATGCATATATATGTGAATATATCTACATATGTACACATATACATGCATGTATCTACATACATTTATAATTCTATATGTATATATATATACATACATATATACATATATATAAATACACACACACATATGTATGCATGTATATTTATGTATATGCATATATGTATGTATATATATACATATAGAAATATAAATGTATGCATATGTATATGTGTATGTATACATGTATATATATATATATATATATATATATATATATATATATATATATATATATATATATATATATATATATATATATATATATATATACAAATACACACACATATTGGTTTTGTTTTGTAAGCATTCTTTTTTGAGGACAACCCTTTGTTGATGATGTTGAGTGTTAGTTTGTTGTAAGTGTGTTTATTATTTTAATATGATTTTAAAATAATATTTTATTTATTTATAAAGTTTGGTATAATATCTAATTTTATAATATATGTGTGTGTGTAGGTTGAGTTGCATAATAGATAGGGGCACACACGATCAACACAATGCAAGACAATAACTAATTCAGTGGATAGGAGTGCAATTTCTAGTCAAGCAAAGATAGGAAAAATGTTTCATTAATAGTATTTGCTACACATACATAAACACTTTTATATCTTTATGACACATTCATAACTATTTGCATGAATATATATTGGTGATATTTTTCAATCTAAGAGACAATGTTGGCCTCATGTCACTATATATGATATTTTCATGATGTATTATGTATGTCTTCGTGACCTTATCAAGATCAATATATAAATATTTTGTGCATATTTATAGCAAATGGTTTTAATTGTTGGTGCCTATTCTATCTATCTATATTACCCTTTATCTTTATCTCTCTTTATCACTATCTCTCTCACATATATATGGTGTGCATGAAGGTTGAATGACATACATGTAATGAACCCAGACTAGTTCTAACTCTATTTAGCCTATGAACAAATAAAGATTCAACAAATTGGTCTTCTAGATTTACATACATCTTAAGAATTGACTACCATAATCCATAAGACAAAGCAACAATAACCCATAATGGGTGTTTAAACTCACAAGTGGAAGTCAAAATGTTATAGCTAGCTATACCATTTGCTATGAAAAGGGGAGGACAAAGGAAAAAGGAGGAAGAAGGTAATGCAAATTATACATTTTTGAAGCCTGTGAAATTCAAGTATGTAAACCTTATTATTTTTACTTGGTGGCAATGAGGTATGATTTTATATGAAGGTTCTTTTTAGTGTTTCTATATGTAATGTAAGAGAAAATGCTATTCTTGTATGAAATTATAGAAATCATGTTAAAAAGCATTAGCTTATAATTTCTACTATGTGAATGGAAATCTATTGCTCTACCTAGGACATTTATAAGCTTGTGTTGCATTCACGAGGCCAAACATCATAGATATTTTTTTTACTTTATGTGTGTTATTGGAGATAGGGTTTTAGTATATAGGCCCATACAATAAAATGGGGTAAAATTCCTTCTTTGAGCTAAAAACCCTACTATTTTTTAGCGGAGGTATAGCTAGCTATAACATTTTGACTTTCACTTGTAGCTATAACATTTTCCCTCTTTCTTTTCCTTTTAATCCTTCCTTGATTTCCACCTTTTTCTCCACATTTCTACATGTTTTCCATTTTCACTTCCTCTGCCTTCATTTCTTCCCACTTTGTGAGCAATAAAGTCTCACTCTCTCTTCACTTACTCATCATTCAAGTTTCCTCGAATAGCGTACCTCAACATTAATTCTTGATACTTAATATGATGGGGCCAAAAGGTGGGGTGGTCACTTTTTGGTCCTACATCTTTTTGCACCCGCCCTAATAAGGTTTGTCCTTTTGATAAGAGTAATGTCCAAAGGGGGATCTTGTTTGCATGTGGATACATTTATACCAAACATCAAATTTTAGTGATATGTGTGTGAATATTTTGTAGATGGTTCCATATATTTTTCTTATTATCTAAATATAAAGGAGGATGAATAATCAAGTCATGATGGACCTATGAAAGAAGATGAATCCAATAGTGATATATAAACTAGTCTACTATAGTTAGTGATGATGAAAATAGATTATATAAAATTATGTAGGCATTCTCATATTACTTAGAATCTCTAGTGTTACAATAGGAATAGTATTTTAAACACATGATAGACCTTTTTCTAAAGTGTCTCTACAAACTTGTGACCATTGTTCAATTTTCTTGGGAGTATAGAAAATTGCATTGTAATACATCAAACAATAGGGTAGAGAATGTAATTGTTAATTTTACGGTTTCCAATACCAAACTTTGTAAATGATATTAATTGAAGGCATGGAGACACAATCAAGTCTTTGTTGTTGATGGTTTGATTTATATTTTCAATCAATGGTTCCATTTATACACACTACATGAGGAAATTTTTCAATAAGGGTAACTTACATTTTTAGTCAATTATAGTTCAATTTGTTCACACTACATGAAGACAATGTTCAATAAGTGTAACATATATTTTTAGTCAGTAATGGTTCCAGTTTTACACAATCCACAAAGACAATGATAAGGCAAATGACTTTCCCACTAAAACAAAGAAACTAAAGTTAATAGAATGTATAGTTCTTTTTCTTTTGATGAATAGGAATTAATCTATATTAAATCAAAGATTAAAATACATATTCACAAAAAGAAGGTGGGTGGTAAGAAGGCACACCCCGAGAGTCATATGGGCAACGCCCAGAAAAGCCAAAATATGCATACTCTATTTTGAAAAAATATCTCATTAAGTATTTTTATTATATGATATGTTTTAGATTGTAATATTTAATAAAAGACACGTGAAATGTGCACCTATCTATTTTATGTGAGATATATATTACTTAATTTAAAATAAGTAAAGCTCAATATACATACTTATAATAGGATAAAAATGACAATTTATAAAATAATGTATATTGATCCTATAATAAAAATGCAAGAGAATAAAATTAGACATGAATAGACTAGAAAAAGATGAAAAAATTGTATGTAAACGAACTCTAGCCTATTGATAATTGTGTATATTTTATCATTAAGCATTCTTTACATTATGTTCTATAAATTTGAATATTTATTTCTTTTTAATTCAAACAAAAAACTATCATCAATTATGTCACTTAAGTAAATAATCTCTTTTAAAAAAATTGGTTAGATTTTATGAGGAAGATCAACCCTTAAGCAATTTATACCTAGATTTCTATTATTGAGTTTTTGTATTAGATAAAATCATGAATATAACTTAAATGGTGTTCTCTAATGAGGAATTTATTCCCATTTTCATTATTGAGTTAAATCAAGTACCAAATCATAAACAAAAATCATACTATTAACTTAAATGACATTCTCTCATGAAAAACTTATATATCCATTTCTATTATTAAATTTTTAGCCTAAGTATCATATCATACACAAAAATTATGCTATTAACTTAAATGGCATTCTCTCACAAATGATTTATTCCAATTTCATGGAGAAATTATACAATTTTCAATATTAAGATCTTAGACTAGATATCAAATCTTGAATAAAAATAATCCTATTAAGTTAAATGGCATTCTCTCACATCACTAGCTTAAAATGGTCAAACATTTTACAATATTCAAACATTATTAGTAAGCATTTATACACTCACTAATTCCTAAGTGGCTTTGACTTAATGCAAGTTTAGTCAATCAACTATATTGCTTGAGCTTCCAAGCTTCTCAATTAACTCTTTACTTCTATTGCCTTTTGTTTCCCACTTATTCTTTACTTATCTTGCAAAACTATTATGTACCTCATCGTCCAAATTCTACTATATTTAAAGGAATCCCTATTGTTGGTTCTAGTTACACAAGATAGGACACCCATCAAACAAATATATATATATAGATCTTTCTGTTTATTAAATTCGTCTGATGCCTCAATCCAAGTGATCATGCAATTTGCAAGGTTCACATAGTAAGGATGTACTTTCCCAAGCTTGTCTTTAATCTTCTTAGATAGATCAAGATAACATTCCTGAGTGGAGCAACACTTTGGAAGAAGAATTGATTGAAAAATGGAATGACTTACTCTTGCCAAAAGAAACCCTTGTATTCTTTTTGTAAGTTAACAAATGTGTTACTTTCCTTGTTGTGCCATGAGTATTACAAAATCATCTTCACCCTCAATCCTATATGATCACATATCACCAAAAACAAGAATGATGACACCATAATATTATTACATAAATTGATGAAACAAGAGAAAAAATAAAAAATTATAAAATATTTTGTATCATTCACAAATTCATTCTATTACTTGATGCTAAATCATCAACATATACTATTACCTCTTGAGACAAATTTAAAGAACATATATGTGCCTTATAGGAAAAAATTAAAGATTGCGTACTTTCCTTTAACACATGTATACAATCATATACATGTCATTGTAGCGACTAATTGGTTGACCTTCACCAAAGATACTAAAATACATGGCTGCTCATATCAGCTCACTCCTAAATGCTAAATTCATAGAACACATTCAAAACAAGGAACGCTTGGGAATAGTGAGAACAACATCAATGTATCTACATATACTCATGTTTCATGCATAAGTTCACTCGAATTTTAAGAAATTCTACTAAAGACATGGACATCAATTTAAAATTTTGCATTCACTATAATTGAAATCATAAGTAATTACTACTTAAGTTCTTATCACACCATCACCATTAAAAACATGCTTGTGAAATATGTCAATAAAACCAAATTTAGCATCAAATAATACCCATTACAAAGCAATATTGATCAACCCAACCTGGTATTTCTTTCGAATGGCTTGACAAGTTGTGTAGGAGGGCCATAGTCAAAAATATTATACTACAAGCCATGCAAAACAGTAGTGGGACACCCAATACATAGGTTAAAAGGATGACCCCTCACAAATTTTATCCCTCCCCATATGGATCATACATCATGTTCGTTAAATAAGGTGTCAACAGATTTGTCAAATGCTGCTCCACTGTGTTTGTGGCCATTCCGGATGGATCCTTGGCCACCTAGCAACCAGATTCCCCCAACCAAAAAAATTAGTTACATTAAGACATTCGTAAACACATTACGGGCTTCACCAAACTTTCACAGCACGGGGACAAGAAGTTTGAATTTGAATTTGTTTCGCTTATGAGCGGGAACTGTTGGATTCCAACTGTTGACTATAACGGTGAGTGTTTAGGGGAACCGTTGACTGCTAATTGTAACGGCGACCACTTAGATGAATGGAAATGGTCGTTGGTGGAAGAAATGGATTGAATAGACCCCACATGAGCCACCTCAACAGTCAATGCTTAGAGTGTGCTCGTTAAGCCATGCCCAATTGAATGAAAGGGCTTTGCCACCAGTGTCTCATCTGCCAGAGAATACAAGTGAGCTTTGGGAAGATATGTCAGAGTGGTTCTCAACACAAATGTCACTGGACCATCTCTGAGATTGAGATAATGATCCCTAATATGAGGAAAATATAGAATGTTATGGTTGTATGTTATTTTGGAGATAAAAAATGTTATTATGTTGTGAGAAATATTGAACAAAATTTGTAGATTTGTTGTTACATCAAAATCTGTGGGTGTTAGTGAACTTTCAAATTAGTTTCTTCATCTAGATCCAAAGTGATGATTAATCCACAAGATCAATTTTCAAATGTACGACAATTAATCTAACAAAATTATTCGATATATATGGAAATATAATATTCTTTGATTCAACATGAATATGATTTGATTCATATGTGTACAAAGATCTACAAAAGATATGGGAATTTCTATTGATGGCATGTGTCTCAGACCTTGTATTTTTAGATCTTCCTATTTGACCCCCAATATCTATTGTTGCCCAATATTAATAACTGGTCTAAGATAATTGGTTTAGTGAAACCATTTTTCTTATATGTCCTCTTTTTGTCTTCCTTCTACAGTTTTGATAATTATTGATCACGTATATTTGTCTTTGTTGTTCTTTCATGTTCCAATCATGGCAATTTATACCATCATTTGATGGTGTGGGCTCTAAAAGAATGAAGATAATGAAATTACGTGTGGTGTTGTGTTGAACAATTCTTCATGTATAACAACTGTCTTGTTCTTTTGTGTTCCAAAGGAATGAAGATAATGAGATTTTATGTGGTGTTGTGTTGTGATTTTGCAATATGGTGTGTTTTGAAATTGAAGTCAAAAATCTTGATCGTCATTTACTAAGAAGATGAATTCATTTTATGGTAACCAAGAGTGACACTCACTATGATGGAAAATCTCATTGTTCTACATGATTGAATTTAATATGCTAAATGGCCTCAGATCCACCAGATCAGTTTATACTGAAAGACCCACCCAATCCTAGATGCACATTGTCACAGTTATGTATCCTCTATAGGTTGCACCATTAGCATGTCAGCTTCTATGCAATCCTCTATGGACC
Source organism: Sequoia sempervirens (assembly GCA_007258455.2). Taxonomy (NCBI): domain Eukaryota; kingdom Viridiplantae; phylum Streptophyta; class Pinopsida; order Cupressales; family Cupressaceae; genus Sequoia; species Sequoia sempervirens. Next base: position 184,178,398 of record VDFB02000008.1, on the reverse strand, counting down.
TCTTATCCTATTTGCAGGATCAATGGAGTGTGATCTCACCTAGCCTTACATGTGGTGCCTTCTCGAATCTCTAGAAAGTGTGAAAGGGTGGTCAGTTTCTCTTGTTGTGCTATTGGGTGAATGTTATGTTATGGTCCCAAGGCTCATGTGCTTAGTGGCTATGTCAACAACCTGTGGAGCCATCCGATCTCTATTAATTTGATCTACGATCTACACATGACCTTGCACCTGGTGCAAATGTTGGGTTTAGTTACATTGAACTAGTGGTCGGTTGTTTCCACATCTTTTATTATGGGGGGCACTATATCCTTTTGTTGTATGCACCTATTGAACTTTGGCATTTTGTTCCTATTGTAAAAGTCTTTGTGGTGTTCCCACCAGCTCAATGCACAATGACGATGTTAGTGAATTAGTACATGGCATCTTCCCATGCTCCTAGGGTTTTTCAGTGTTAATTTGATTGTAGGGTTGCATCATCCACCGAATCTCTTTTGATCTAATGGCTCCCATGCCTCCTTCAAGCTCTATTTAGATGTGATAGGTTGTGATTGGTGTCATTTCTCGTGACTTTTCCAGGTCAAATTTAGTGGTTTGTTCATCATCCTTTCTACGTGCATGTGTTCTATATACAATGTTCTCATTCCATAGGTTTTATTTGGTGGCTCCCATGATCTCTCATGTATGAATGATGTTATCAGTTAAGCAACCATTCAATCTTGTTTTGAGCTATATGATTCAAATGCATGTGCATCTCTAAGGGGCTCATTTGTGTTATGTTGTTGTGGGTTTTTTGTGACTATTCATCTCATTTGAGATGGGTGACACTTGCACCACATGAGCTCATTTTATGTTTGTGATTGGCTGAAGGTTTAGGAGTTTAAATTAATTCTTAACATATGTGCTAATCTTTTGGATTCACAAATTTATATATTTATTTTTCTATTTAGATAGTTAAATAGTTATGACAATTAAATTGTCATCCTCTTTATAAAATAATGATGTAAATAGTTTTTCAATATAATATGAATACACAATCTGTCCTGCCTAGACCTAACATTGGTATCAGAGCAGTTCTATTGTAGAAGTGTTTAAAAAAAGATCATAAAAACATATATAGGACAGTCAACACCTATTTCAAGACACCAATGACCAAAGGAAATTATAGATGAGCGGGAGCATTTGAAATATTTCAGAGTAGATGTAGAAGATTATTCGATGGTTGTTGGTTGAACATATTAACGGTGGTTGAAAGAGGTTTTAGATGAACTTGTAATTTAACAAGGTATTGTTGTTACAAGTTGGTCAATGTGGATCATGGAGAGCACTCTGCTCATGCAGAGATGTAGCTAAAGTGCCATAGGACTATGTCATCCAAGGGAATATCTACTCGTTTAACTATAGAATATGGAGTAGAAATTTGTGAATCAAGATGATTGTTGGTAGCATCTTCATCGCCTCCCATGATGTAAGGATTGGATAATTTAAGAGGCCATGTTTTCACATTTTATTTTTTTCCAGTTTTCACCAGTTATCTTGGCTCATTTGTAGTACATTGTGGTTAAAGATCTAGCACAAGATTTTTGTTTGCTTAGTTTGTAGATGCGTAGTCCAAGAGCCTTCAATGAAAATGGGTTGTGAATAAATAAAAAGAGGTTGAATCTAATAAATGTGAAGGAAAGAGATCCAGAGGAGTTTTAAAAGGTTTTTTTTTTAAGGTAAGGTTTTTTTTCAAGGATTGATTTCTTTGTTTGGTGTTGCAAACTCAAGAATGAGGTGTTTCAATTATTGATTTTTGGTGGTGGAAGCTGAATTTATATCAATTCCATTGAATTGGAATAGGTGTTATTTATTTGTAAAATTTACATATAAAATATTTTTTCATTGACCTTTTCATGCAAAATTGGTAAATTATGGAGTAATAAGGTTTTTGGGAGTAATTAAAAATATGGAGAAATAAGGGTATACATTGATGTTATAAGTTGTTTGTTAAATTTTTTGTTTCTTTATTTACAATCATGTCCACATTCCACATTGATGGCATATTATCTTTACAAATTCATGTCAGTACAAAAGATGAGGCAAAATTAATATCAGAATGTTGGATACAATACAAACCTTTGTTCTTACAATTTTGTAACGAATACATATTATTGAGAAAAGAACTTAATATGTCACAAGATCAGTTAGGAAAGAATAAACAAAAAGATATTTAGCATGATGCACCTTCTTCTAACATTTGAGCAAAGCAAGAAAGTAAAACCAATGTGTCCTTGAAGAAAGGTGTTGTGTCTTCCCTTGTGTCAAAAAAGAAACATGTTGCATCTAAAACTATGACACAAAAATGCTACCAATCAAAGCCACAAAAACAAAAACCCATTGTGAGAGTTTGGGAATCTCATAAAACAAATAGGGGGAAATGTGGTCTTGGTTACAAGGGTTTTCTTGGCTCTTATATCCCATAATACTCCAAGCCCATAAAATTTGTATTAGGGGGACATATGAACAAATCTCTTGTTGAGTCTAGATGTGTTGATGACTCTTGTGAAGTTCAAAGAGCTAACCTACCAAAAACAATATTTGCTAAGTCAAATAATATCCAAATGTGTTCTCATTGTGGTTGTCAAGGTCATCTTTCTAGTAATTGCTTTGATCTACACCCTTGTACATCATGTGGTTTGCATACTCATTCTACCAAGCATTGTTATCTACAAGTTCCACCTTCAAAATCTACAAGGCATATGAATTTTGGTTGGATAGATCGTTCAAGTTGGAAATCCAAGGTTGCTTTGTTAAACAAGTCTTATAAGAGAGTTCAATCTATTATTGATGGTGAAAATATGCTCACTCATAGTGGTGGTGATGTTATTGCTCATAATTATTTTGATGATGATGTAGATCTTATTGAGCCTACATTAATTCCAATCAATGTTGATATTTCTGAGATGTCGATCAGTATATTTGATAAGAATTCAATTTTTGAGAATATTGATGAAGTGAATCTACTTCCCATGATTAATTTTGGTAATATTGAAGATGCTTAGAAAATAAGGTTATGTTGAGTGAAGCTACTATTGGTGACGAGAATAATATTGGTAATGTGATTGTTGATGACAATATTGTTGTGGGTGATAACAATTTTATTAGTGATGATAAGAATGATTTTGCTAAAAAATGTGATTATGTCGAATATGTTGGATATGTAGTTTATGATGATGTTAGCCTTGACTAATTTTTTGAGGCTATGGAGATAAATAATTTGTCTATTGTTCTATTACTCCATCAAGGATATCATGTTGTTTGTATTTTCCTCTCTCATCTGCCAAGGGGGGAATATTGGTATATGTCATATTCAAGTGGAAATTTCATAGATTGTTGGCACCTTGTGATTGGTGTGGTAACTTCAATATTTTATTGCACTCAATGTTCCATTTCAAATATTATTTTTAAAGACCACACTTGATGTGCGCTATCTCAGATAAATTTTAGATATAATTTTCAATGATAATGGTTGCCCTAGATTGATAGTTGGTGACTACTCATATTGACCACTAAAGTTTGTTCATTTTTCAAATTACAACATGGAAAAAACATGTCTAAAGTTGAGACTTGTCAAAGCAACAATCTCACTTTTCAAAAGTTAAAACCTATCCAAGTAACAAGCTTATTATAAAAAGTTGATACTTGTCCAAGCAACAAGATCATATCAAAATTTCAAACTTGTCAAATTAACAGGCTCTTTATCAAATTTGAGACCTGTCAAGGTAACAGACTCAATATCAAAGTTTGAACCTTGTCAAGGTAACAAGCTTAGTTCAAAAAAATTCAACTATAACAGGTTCTTTTTAAGAAGCTTCAGGTCAACCATAAAATCTTCACCAAAGTGCTTGACTGAGAGAAGTTTGAGCAATTCACAATATTGCATAGTTTCATGATAACCCCTTCAAATTAAGGGGGGATGTTAATGTATGTGTTAATATTCTAGGTTAACACATTTGTAAATTTATTTTTCTGTTTAGATAGTTAAATAGTTATGACAGTTAAGCTATCATCCTCCTTATAAAATAATGATGTAAATAGTATTTCAATATAATATCAATACACAATCTGCCCCTCTTAGGCCTAACAAAAATCAATTTAATCATTAGTTCTATTCTAATGAGTTCATTTTTATTGGTTAATGTGAATGTGCATTGGAGATCTTATTGGATCTGACGATGTGTCAACAATATTTGCATGGTGTGTGATAATATTTGATAAAATACCTAATGAACATGTTGCACCTAAGTGGATGAATGGCTTTAATGGTGTTAATGGATTTCAATTTAGATGATGTCAAGAAAAAATCTCTTGGTGTAACATTAGATTAGTACAAGATTTAGGGTAGTTGGAGTCATAACCACAACATAGTGTTGCTCTTCTTGGGGAGATTTTATTTATTTTGTGGGTTGGTGTCCTCATCTATTGCATAACCCAGCATGCCTTGATCTTAGCCAAAAGAATTCCAAGATTGATTGTGAATGTGATCTACAACTCAATTTTCCTCTAATAATATAAGAGACCATGTGCTTTAATGCTTATTTAATTTACTAACTATACAAGCCTTATATGGGCTAGGTTGGTGAGATTACATGAGGGCACCCCACCTTGTTGTAGGTGCCCAAACCCTAACCAAACTTGAGCTACAAAATGAAGAAAGGAGGTTGTGTTGTTGAAAGAAACTGACAAAACCTCTGTAGAGGCCTCAAAACACTTGTTGTAGGTGAAGTATTTAGCTAATGTGAAGTAGGAAAAGAGATACTAGATCCAACAAGTAAATTAACTAGGATAAAAAATTTGTTGTTCATCTATCATACACTAATTTGTTCCTCTTTATCTATTCTCTTGTATATTTTCTAGGTTTTTCCCTCCTTTTGATTCTTTCCCTTTTATTTTTCCTGTGTTCCTCTTCTTTCTCTTTTTTCTTCCAAAATCTACAAGTTTCTGTCAAAAATCATGCCTGAATTGGGTCCAACACTCAAAAATATATCATAAATGTTCAATAACTATTTTTTCAGGTTCAAAATTCCCTCTTAGACTTATTCTTCTCTATTTTTCCATGTTGCTATTCATTAATGCTATAGACAATAGGCAGTTTTCCCTTCCAACGGTAAAATGAAATCAATTTTAAATTGTCACAAACTTGTATGCATGAGGGTAGAAGAAAGAATGCACCAAAATAAGCAAATAAATATACATGATGCCCCTATATCAAATTGTCAGGGTACAAAATTTTATGAGCCACTACTTACTGACTAAAATTCTAAGTTGCTACAAGTCAAAATTTAGTTGCTACAAGTGAGAAACTCTATTGCTACATGTTAATAACTCTATTTCTACATGCAAAACTAGTAGAACTCAACTTTTGTTGGGCTTTACTAAGTGGTGTCCTCCACTAGTCTATTCTTACATTTTACCAGATGTCTGGATTATATTCTGTCCCTAGTCTTCCTAATCTAGAGTCCAAAATACATTCAATCTCTTCTCATTATCTTTCGAGTAGTTGTTCCATCTATTTTTCTAGTGGTGCTTCATCTTTCTCTTACTGCTGAAATGTCTCTCATTCATATTATGTATACAAATTAGAAACATCAAAAATTGGTGAGATGTCCAAACCTGTAGGTAGCTCCAACTCATAAGCATTTCGTCATAACTTCTTGATATTCTTATATTGTCCAATGTTCTTCCACTTGAGTTTGTTATAGGTATGACTCGAAAATATTTATTTTCATAGATGTGTCAGTACCATATCTCCCACTTCAATTATACTATAATGAATAATTTTAACTTTTCCAACATCTTTTTTTGTTGTTGGAGGGTTTAATATCAAAATTAGATAATCATTTAGCTATTCAATATGAGAACATTGGTCTTTAGATAAAACCTCATTGGCTAAGAGTGAAGGACTAACAAGTATCCATCCTCCTATAAAGGAACACAATATTGACCTCATTCCTTGTGATATTGAGGCCTCACATTCAACAAGACTTGATCCTTGACAAACTAATTGAAAACCATTCAATTTCATATAAGATAAAAAATCATTGAATTTTCTTACATCCTTTAATATTAAAAGCCTGGATGAAAAATTCTTTGATGAATAATCCAAGAATTTGATTACAGGTTGATTGTACAAATCCTCAAGGAGGTTGACAATCAAAGTTGACCTAATAGAAGCATGTTTTTTCTACACTAATTTTGTCAAATAATTATGCATGGATTCTATATTCGATAGAATTTATGATAAAAATTGTCTAACTTGAAATTCATCGATACTAAAAAAATATTTAGTCACATCGATTAATAAATAACGTAGCTCGTATTCCCAAAATTTTCCTCTCATACTTGGAAATTAGTTTCTAGCGCCACTATTTGAAAAGGGCAAAGGCTATGTAGCCCTCAAAAGGGCATGGCATGTGGGCTCCTACATCCATGTCCATAAACATTCATGCAACTCTAGACATGCAACTAATGGTAGATTGATTAGTACTGTTAGCCAACCAGGTTGTTCATTTAATGTGAATTCTCCTTCCTGACGCATGGAAAGCAATATTAATGGGAGGTGGAAAATTTAATCATCAAAGGAAATTTTAATTCTTTGGAGTATAATGCAAAGGCAACTGCATGTATAAACTAATTGAATTATTATTTACCTAATAAAATATTCCACCTAGTAAAATCAATAACTAATTCAATTATTATTTATCTAATTAGTTATAGATTTATACAACTTTAACAAATTGAATTATTATTTACCTAATTAATTAATTAAATAATAAAATATTCCACCCAGTAAAATCAATTGAATAAATATAAAATTAGTTATCTTAATTAAACATTAATATATAAAAATTACATAAAATAAATGATAATTGATGAAAAAAGTTATTATTCAACAATTATCATTTATTTAATGTAATTTTTATATATTGATGTTTAATAAACATTCACGTTGAAATATGAACATAATAATTTCTAATCATTTTATATATTTAAAAATTGAAATTTTGACATCATTTTATACTCAACTAAAAATATTTACAATATTTCCCAAATATTTATATTGTAAAAATAATAATAATTTATTAATAAATAAAAATATTTAAAATATACATAAAGCACACCATTGTATAAAACCTTTAATTATCTATTTTAGAATTAGTTCATAAATTAATCTTTAATTTTTTTCTAATCTTATAGTTTTATAAAACTATAAGTAATTCTAAAATAGGTAAATAGGTAAATTAAAGATTTATTAATAATTATCTTTAAGATAGATAAATAGATAAAATGATACAAATAATTTACATATTACTCATTGATTTACCTAAATTATCACCTATTTACCTAAATAATTTATAAAACTAGGTGGATAATTTAAATTAGTGAATTAAAATAGTTTAATAGTTGATTGTATGTTTTAAATAATTAATAGATAGAAAAGAAAATATCATTATGGAGTTAAACTATTAAGTCTATTCATATTTACCATAATTAGTTTTAATTTATGTATATTTTATTATAAGTAATTAATTCAAGTAATTATCCACCTATAAAATAGTTTAATTCAATTTAAACTAGTTCCATATTCATGGATTCAATCATATCTACTATTAGTAAAATCAATATTTTTTTAAAACATAATTAGCACATAATTATTAATAGTTTTAAAATGAACATAAATTATTTATATTAGTAAATTAAACACCTAGTAAAATCAATTGATTATTTAACTAAGTTGGGTGAATAAAGATTAAATTATTTAACTTATTTTAATTTATTTTAAAATTCAATTAATTAATTATTATTAAATAATCAAATATTTTACAAATAACTAATTGAATAAAAAATATCAATTAATATTTAATTAAGATAACTAATTTTATATTTATTCAATTCATTTTACTAGGTGGAATATTTGATTATTTAACTTAGAATTCTAGGTAAATAATAATTCAATTAGTGAAAGTTTTATAAATCTATAACTAATTAGATAAATAATAATTCAATTAGTTATTGATTTTACTAGGTGGAATATTTTATTAGGTAAGTAATAATTCAATTAGTTGATACACACAGTAACTACCTTTGCATTATACTCCAAAGAATTAAATTTTCCACCTCCCATTAATATTGCTTTCCCTGTAGTAGCAAGGAGAATTCACATTAAATGAACAACCTGGTCGACTGACAGTACTAATCAATCTACTGTTAGTTGTGGTGCAGGAGCACCAATCCATGTCAAGTGAATTTGCTCTAGTTTGTTTCATGTTAGGATGTCTTAGAGTTTGAAGTCTTTTTGGTAAGTAAATAAGGTTTAAATTGACCACATAGCATGTATTAGGAGTTCATCTTTGTAAATGTGCAAAATTGTCAAAAATATGTATAAAAAATGCAAAATTGTAAAAGTTGACAAGGTGCAACATTTGGAAGGTGAAAGGTCTTAGGTCATGTTTTGGTGTGTTTTGAGTTTTGAGTCATTGGTTAAGGTCTATTTGTCATGTTTTTGGGGATTCCTAAGTTTGAATTTTCATATTTTGACATATTTGTAAAAGTTGTCATCTTGGGGAAAAGTTGCAAAAATGTGCAAGTTGGAAGGCCAACAGTCTAATATTGAAAAAGTTAGTTTGTTCGGTTGGTTCAGTTCGTTTATTGGTGGAAAAGGCTTAAATACTATTGGGGATCTCATTGTAAGGGACTTTTGGTGTTTTTGAAGTGAAATAAAACTGAAGTTCTCTAGTTTTCTTCAAATTTTATGTGTAAACAAACTGTTCTCAAACTAGTATGGTTCTGTACTATGGTATTTTATCTTAAAAACATATGAAATCATTTGAGGCATGGATTAACATCAATTTTCTCTTGGTTTGAAGAGTTTATACTGATTTTGAAGGATTTCATTCTTGTTTCCTTGGGACTGTCTAGGTACACCTTGTTTTAAGGGTTTGAGGCTTCCATAATGAAATAGAGCCCATTCCACCTTCTATTTTCCTTGTTGCTAAGTGGAATGGGTTCATGATAATAGGGTTAGAATGTAGGATTGGATTTTTAGGAAAAAAGAGAGCTTTGATGAAGATTTGAGGATTGTACATAGGGTATTTTGTTGAGTTTATGTATGAATATGATGGATTTGAATAAGAGTTGATGGAAATTCTATTGATAAAGGTTGTACGAAGGTCTATTGAGCAATGTTAGTAGGAATATTGAAGTGTGTTGGAGGTAGTGGCAAATTTGTGAGAGGTTGGGAACATCAACTTTCAATAAGTCCTACTCAAACTTGGTAAAAATGAGGGTTTTCTGATTCAATGGCTAGATGAGGGTTTGTCATCCAAAAAATCGTAGATGTGGGCCATTTGATACTTGTCAAAAAGGTCTGAGCAGTTATTTGGGATTGGTTGAAGGAATTTGAGGCACTTCCTTTGTAAAAGTGGCCTAATTGGCCTACTAGGATAGTGTAATTCCTTGATTTTGAGTGAGTTGATACAAAGTGACCCATGGAGAGTTTTAGGTATGTTATAGTATGCTTTAAAGGGAGTCATAAAATTCAAAGGGTTTGTTGATTATGAAGGTTTGTGGAAGATAAGTTACAAAATTTAGGTCTGTAGACCTACTAGACAAAGGGTGAGTTTATGTGAAGGAGTGCCTTGTTAGGGTATTGAGAATCAATTTGTTGTCTAAAAAAATTTGTGTTGTGTTGATTTGGATCAAAGCCATTTAGCTCTGCATCAAGTTGCAGATCTGGGGTTGCATAGATGTTTATGGCCATGGATGCAGGAGCCCACATGCCATGCCCTTTTGAGGGCTACATAGCCTTTACCTTTGAAAAGATGCGCAAACAAATAATATTGCTCTCAACAAAGAGCTCCTAAGTGACAGATCATCATACAAATAAATTCCACACATTGAATCCATTTCTTCGAGTACATTCATCATCACATTTTATAGTAATCCCCTGCTCTTACTAGAATTTTTTTAAAAAGGTTTGCTAATCATATGTCAATTATGAAGGAAACTGGAGAATATAAGCACAAAGTTGAATCACAGCTTGGAAGCTACTCAAAATATGATGTGTTTAAGTTCATGCTTACTCGCCCCTTATTTCCCACCAAATGATGCAAAAGGATTTATCATTGTGCACAAATTTTTTCCCAAAACAAATATGATAAGAATGTTTTAGGTAATCATTCATTCATCCTTTGACGTTCCCAAAATTCCAGAACATATAGTTGTGTGAATGTGTTTTTTACTTTTGAATTAGGGATTTCTAGAAAACAAGAGAGCCTTGGGTATGGATAGTATGGTATATGAGGCGAATGCATGAGTGAAGGATCTTGTGTGTATGATTGTGGTTTTATGGATAAGGGCTTCAAGATAGAATGGTTTGTTGTGAGATAGGTCGATAAAAGGAAAAAATTTAGTGTGAATGTGAGAGATTGTGGAGAAGATAAGTGCCCCATCATGGATTGAAATTAATCAACATTAGTTTCATTAGGGAAACATGATTTTTGGAGGACTTTCTCAAGGAGTTCTTTGTGCATGGGAGATCTTTGAAGTAGCTCAAGAATGGATATTCTTGCTATTATTTTTCCTAAGTGGTCAAGGAGGTTATATTTGTGTATAGATGGGGAGGAGGATGATGCTCCTTGAATGGTGACTTGAACATGATGGGTAGTGAAAACACAATCAAATACATTTATGGTTACAATAGATACTTGGACAAGACTTTGTTCAAGACACCATAAACATCTTCATTGTAAGGGAAACAAATCAAGATCTCACCTACATAATGTTGTTCTATCAGTCCTTTCACTTTTTGTAGTCATAAGACCACTTTGCACACAAGGTTTCCATAAGGTTAAGCACATCAAATACTCAAAGTTTCTTCCTTAACTTTCACCATACCTTCAATCCACTGTAATCCACATCAATTTCACTGAAACAAAACATGAACATGTCCACATACCACTTTTCTAGCAGAGTCCCTGATTCCTACAGTTAAAGTGTCTTCTTGTTCCTTGAATACTCCTTGCTCCAACACATCAAACCATCAAACCTACTTTCCAATCACTAAAAAAGCATTGATATAACTTCAGGACCATTGTGTAAACAATTCCAACACAGATCCATTCACAAATATCACAGTTTTAGCATATATTATGTTTTGGGCAACCAATCCACTAGATCCTTAGTAGGTCAACATACCCTTAAATCGAGTGATTTCATTTCAAGCACAAAGCATAATTACAAAATCAACACATATTTTGAGACCTATTTGGACATTCTTTCACATGTCTTAACTGCCACAAGAGCTTGTTTTATAACAATCATCAGGAAATTGGCCTAAACATCATCAAAGTGCCCCAATTAGCCCTAATTTACAAAGGAGACTCCTTCAAAACAACTCCAAATCTCTAACCAATCATAAAAAAAAATTATACAGGTGGAAAAACTCACAAATCATCAATCTTCAAGGTAGGAAGCACCCAACAATACAATTAAATAGTAAACCCTTGTTTATAGGCTTTTAAAACATAAACAAGTGAGGTTTTCATAGATATACCACCCACAACCTCCAATACGTTTACCACTGCTTCATTCTCATTTTTTTATGTCTAAAAATTCTCAAGAAACCTTTCCCAAGCCTATACAATGAATATATCAACAAACCCTTGACTGTAGCAAATACTTTTGCATGAAAAACTATGTTTTCTTTTCTGTAGCAACAACTCCACCAATGAATTCTTGACTACCATACACAAAACAACATTCCAAACAACCTAAAAACATTCTAAACAATCCATCTCACCAATATCTAGCCCTACATTTGGTGGGATAGTGAGTTCTATCCTAAAAGACTCTCAAAACCCTTAACCGGGTTTTCAAATTGAACTTTAGAAAATGCACTCAAATCGAATGTCTAACCCATTGAACCTCTCCCAAATGAATTTAGATGAGTGTTAGAATCTCATGCTGCCAAAATAATAGAAGTTCTAAGTCAGGACTTATGTACCAACCTTTGAAATGGTGAACAATATTTAGAAAACTCAGAAATTAGAGAAAAATAGGGAATTTTATTCAATACATGACTCTTCAAGAATACATCCAATGCTCCTTTGCTCACCTTACTAAGGCTTTATAAATATATTTGCATCAATTAAGTGTCTTTACAACTACCTCCTTTGATCCATCTCTTCATTTTCCCTCAAAGACTCTTTAACTTCATTGTGACTCTTCATCACATTTTTTACAATTTCTTGCCTTTTTTTTTCCTTTTTTAGTTTTGCAACTTTTTTTGACATTATGCAAACTTACATTATTGACCTCCTAAGACCTATTGATGACCTTTTACAATTCCTTTCTTGGTGACATTACAAAATTTTACAAAATGCTTATGGAGACACAAAAGCATAAGGTGCTCCTACACCATTAACTTGCTTCAAACTCACACTAAAGTAGACTTTAAAGAGGGGTCCAATCATACCAATGCAGATGGGCTAGGATAAAAAATATCAAAGAAGCGGTCAAGCCCCAAGAATCCAAGATCCTAAGTCAAACTAGCATAAGTACAAAAGGACACACACAAGGTGTATAATATGCAGCAAGACAAGATACGCAATCATGCAATGTCAATGACTAAAAGAAAGGAGAAACAAGAATAAAAAATAAAAAGATGGATCAAGCTTCGACTGTTTGTCCAACACGACATGGATCAGATCTAGGTTGTTTGTCCAAAAAACACATAATCACTCTAAGGAAATGAAACTCTTGGCTATCTGCTGGGTGAGAAGTCCTAAAAGGTGAGAAACATACACTCATGGCTAGTATGTACTCACACACACACGAGTGGCTATGGGGAAATTCATGCCTCGGTTGGGCTTCCCACTCAAACCATATCAAATTTATACCTCCTAATAACTTTGACAAGCCACCACACAAAAAATGATCTTCGAGCTCCATGAGGAAAGAAAAACTTCGTATGCTTGAAACTCATAGACATTATAATAGTGTGAGGTTTGTTCAAAGGGATTTTGCTTCATTCATGTAAGGTCTCTTCTTTAGGGAACATTGTGCCTAATGTCTCCAAGAGAGGACAAGTCAAAGAAATATCATGCTCTTGGAGGAAATCAAGCCCAATGAAACCTCCAAGAAAAGGACACATCGCAAGAAGAAAGAAATTGCACAATGAAACATGATGAGTGTCAATGTATGCCCCCACTTTAAAGTGGTTGCTAACACCATTAAGTTGTGAGCAATTTATTTAAAGTAGAAGAAGACATGAGAGATTATTTGGAAAGCCCTATGCCAAGTCATATGTTTTCAATAAGATACGTCATGAAAAAGGTAGTATTTCACATGCAAGCCAACTTAAGGCATGTTGTCCACATCCCAAGATTGCTCTTATATATACATGAAAGTTGGTCAACTAGCCAAAAGAGACAACGACAAGTGAAATATGAGGAGGAGGCTAACTAAACACTCACCACCACTTAACGCAAGACAAGGATGATCCGAATAGAATGAAAATAAGTATTAGTTATACTAACTAGGTGAGCTTCAACACAAGGAAGAGCACCACACTCCTTGAGATTGTTTTGTTGTTGAAAGCCTTACATTCATTAGTAGAATGACCATGAACTCTGTGATATGCACAAAATGAAGTCTTGTAATAATATTTCTTTTGAGTTCTTGGAGGAAGGGACATCAAATGATCTACCTTCTTGATCCAAAGAAGATGTTCCTTTATTTTGCAACAAAAATATCTCTTGCTTAGTACAATATGTCATACCTATGCAAGACTCTTTACATTATGATATTTTTTTCTCCTTTAAAAGAGGGTGTAAAATATAACAAATTCAAATCATTAGTGTTTTGCGTGATGAAATTGACATTAAGTGAAGATTTCTTTGTTTGTTTCATTTCATTCAAAGAATAACAATTAGGACCACTTGTGTCTATCAGCTCAGGATGCATTACTATTAAAGTCAGCTTAGAAGAATCTTTTGTAAGAGTGTTGATGTTGATTGAGGGCTTGTTTTATGGGTTGATTTCTATGAAAGGACAATAACCAAGACCATGAGTTGTTTCTTGCGTGTTAGGCTCTATAGGGACATAGATACCTTGTTCTTTAGCACCACATCCTTTTCCACTATATCCAAGTTGTTTCACAAGCTCATAACCTTTTCCATAAAGTTTTTTCATTTCTTTAGGATTCAAGGGTTGTTGATAGTCAGTTTCATTAAAGTTTGTTGTGTATGTTGTTTTTTCTTCTTAAGTGGTTGAGGTGGATGCTTTCGAGGGGTCTTTCAAGTTTTGTGTCGATATTACCACTTTTTCTTTTCCCTTTTCAGAGTCTTTGTTGATGATCTTGTATTCTCCCATGAATGTTGGTTCAAATTCTAAGGAACCCCAATCATCTTCTAATAGCTTTGTGACTTATTCAATGTTTTTTCTTTGTCTTTCTGTTGTACGGGTTCCACTTGTGTAGTTGGTGTCAATGTTGCTAAAGAATTTTCCTTGCCTTTCTCAATGTTTAAACAACTATTTGGGTCAGGGTAAAATTCAAGTGTGTACACTTTATTGTTGTAAATATACCTCATTTTACGATGAAGAGTGGAAGGCACACCATTCATTCCATGAAACCACAATCTGCCTAAACGGAGATTACATGAGAGATCATGAGGCATAACATGGATTGGTGTTTCCAATGTGGCCTTTCCAACTGTAATAGGTAAAGTGATTACACCAAGCAATTTTTTTCCTACATTGTCAAATCCACATATAGACAAAGAATCAGGTTGAATTTTTTATTTGTCCGCACGAAGCCTATCCAAAAGGTTTACGCTACACCCATTAAAGGTCGAGCCATTTTCAACAAGGGTTTGATTTATCCCTATTCTTTTATATCAAACTAATACCATGAAAGCATCATTTTGTTTTTGCACTTCCAAAGGGGGGAGTTCACTTTGGTGGAAAACAATTCCAACATTTATTCCTTGAATCATGGTTGCTATGTCATTCGGTTACACATTTGAAGGGATAGGAACTTGTTGTAAAGAACTTTGAATCATGTTGTGGTAGTGAGGGGATGCTTGAATAAGGTTCCATAAGGATATATTAACAGGAGTGTTCTTTAGTTGTTTAACAATATTGTACTCCATTCCACTTTGTGGAGATAAACAAGGAGGACCTGGTAAGATGGGGTTAGGAAATGGGGGGATGTTTGAGGTGTTCCTCTTGGTTGCAGATTGTTCCTAGTGTTATATGTATGAGCAACAGTATTAGGAATCGGCTGTTGCGACACATTATTCTTAGGTGGGTAAAGGATAATTTTGGGTTTGTTTTGAGTTTGAGGTTTATGTGAAGGTGGGTAAGGGATTAGAGGATTCTTAGGATGTACCATGGGATATGTAGGAGGTCCAATAGTCAAGGGGGGTCTAATGGACACTTGTGCATTCATAAGCTCAGTGGTCTTGGTTTGATGTATCTCTAATAAAGGGCAATCTAGTATCACCTTTTTATCCTCACCTAATGAAGTCACCTTACTATTATTGTCACTTTCTTGCACCATGATATTCTCCCTAGGAGGAGAGCTTTTAGGAGAACTACAAACCAAGTGTTCTTGAAATTCAAGGATTGGTTCTTCCACAATGACTTCATCACAAGTAAGGGAATGATCAATGGTTGGATTGTCTTGTTTATCAATAGTGGGGATATTAGATGAAGGATCTATTTGATTGTCCTTTTTCTCTAAGGTTGCATTGTCTTGTGCCATATTATCTACCCTAGTAGGAGAGCTTGTAAGATGTTTATCACATTCCATGGTTAGATTTTATAAAGTAGCTTCATCATCAGTAGGGGAGGCATCAAGAGAAGGACAACTATGATTTTCATGCTTACCAAATAGATCTTCCCAAATGATAGGGGCATTAGGGAAGGGGGGAGAAAGATTCTAATGACCCTTAGTAGGTGCATCTTCTACCACCAACCTATCCTCTTTGTATCAAGGAGGGATAGTAGGAGAAGGACAATTTTGACTTTCATGGCTATCTATGATATCATCTTCTTTTCCTAAAACATTATCACAAGCAAGGGATGAATGGAGATTAGGCAAAGTGATGTTTAGAAATGTTTCTATGATCTCATCTTCTTGTTGTCTAATATCTTCCAAAGGGAGATGAGGAGAGGGACAATCAAGAACCTCAATGCTTGTATCTTCTTTCACCAAGATACATTCATCACTAATCTGAGAGGTATCGAGAGAAGAACAAGTATTTTTGTTATGATTGTCAACACTACCATCCTCACCAATGGGCAATGCAATATTAAGGATTGTGTCTATGGTTTGATCGACTTTCTCTAAGATGTTCTCATAACTATGAAAGATAGTAGAAGGATGACTAACATGTTTCTTAATGACCTCATTGTTGTACTCTAAATTAAACTCATAAGAGGGGATGTTGTACTTATGCAATCCATTTTGAACCATATCAAAGTCACATCTCTTGAAAGAAAACATGCTATCATGGAAAAGTAAAGAAAGTGCAATGCAATGACTTAAAGTGAACTGTTTAAATGCAATTTTTTGGATTTGAAACAAGGTAAATTGCTGATTATATTATGCAACAACTTGAAAGATGAAATGTTGTAAATGTTAATTTGGAATTGAGCAATGAAATGGACCAATTTAAGCTAGAATTAATGAAATGTATGTAACAAAAACTTAGCTAACTAAAATAGATAGTTAATGGAAGAAAACAAAAGTGTAAAAACAAAGTTTTTAGTGCTATAAAAGGAAGTTTCAGATGTGCTCTGGGACTAATTAGCCTAGGGTGGAAAATGAGTCCCAATAGGGAATTTTTTCAAAATTTTCAATTAATTTTGATGATTTTTATGTTTTATGATGTGTATCCTAAGTGCAAATACAATTTTTATATGATTTTCAATGACTTGAGATGCAAAAGTGCATCCTATATGCACTTTCACTAATACAAAATTTAGAAACCCTAGATGCCAAATAAATTTAATGCAAACCTTAATGCAAAGTCAATGAAAGATAGATCGAGGATGATGATGGACTCCAAATAAGAAAAGAAGGTATTCTAAATGCAAGTTCACCAAAATGTAGAATAGAATTTTGTCCCGACTAGAGTTTAGGACCTAGGGAAACAATCTTCTATACTTCACATTCAAGGATGACCCTAGAGTTCTCACCCCAAGAGTGGAATAAAGGAAAGAGATCTAACAATAGGGTATCCTAGGGTATTATTTTAGGTTAGAAGAGGGGTTCGCCATCAAGCTAGGGCTTCGAAAAGATAATCACATGTAAGATCAAATGCAAAACCTAGTTTGATGCAAAATTGAACTAAATGACTTGAAAATGCAAGAACAAAGTAAAAAGCTACATAATAGAATGTGTACACCTGAAAATGTGTTGAAGACTAGAAATAGCTCTATAAATGCTGAAATTTTTGACTTTTTGATCTAGTGGGACTCATTCAACATTCTGGGCGAATTAGTCCCAGTTCTGGGTTTTTGCGTAGAAGCAAGTTTAAGGAAAATGGGTATCCAAATCTGAAAATATCTTCAAAAAACACCTATAGTGGGACTCATTCACCACTTGTGGTGAATGATTCTAGTTTAGCTTTTCTATAAATTCAAAGTTCTGATCTGCACCTCTCAATCTACTCTTTCTGCTTCTGTAAGTTTTTGGATCTGAAACTGCCAATCTCGGGCGTATAGGTGATTTTTTGTGAACATGATGACCTAGAAAATGGGGAGAAAAATCCAATAACCTTGTAACCTATTCTTCAATGATCTTTAAGTCTTCGAAGCACCTAGATCTACTATCGTGCACAAAGAAAGAGAGAAAATGTTGATTGTTAGGGAATAGGGGTTTGCCTTGGTCAAACCCCTTTTAGGTAATTAAACCAAATGATGAAATAAGATAATGAAGCATGAACATGAAGTAATGTAATTATAACCTTTCCATGATGATGGATCTTGAATTTTTGCAACAATTGATGAAGAATATGTCCTTGAATACCTTAGAAATGATCTTGAAAGCTATCTTGATGACCTTGTGAAGGCTTGGAATGCTTAACTCTTGCTTGCTTGACTTGATAACATGAATGCATGATGTTTCTTGTTATGAAATGAGGATTTGAAAGCTTTCTTATATAGGCAATCTACTCACATGACCATTAATTTGATCCCCAAGGCCGACATAGGAGAAATTTGAATTAAAAACCCACTTTTTCCCACTCAAAGCCCTAAAAATAGGCCAAATGGGACACATTTTCCATCCTGGGTGAATGAGTCCCACCTAGATGGGACTCATTTCCCAAGGTGGTGAATGGGTCCCATATGGGCTATTTTTGATGCTAAAGTGTCAGGGAGTGAAGAATTTAAGCTTTTATGTTGATATTGTTAGGTTTATTTTTATCAAAATATGCCTTAGGATGCATAATATGGGGTCATAGGGAGATATTAATGATGATATAAAGGTCATAAATGTAATAGGGCCCAAGATTCAATATGAAAGTGTAAATAAATACACATTACAACACTAAATTAAGGAAAAATTGGGTCTATTTAGCTTAGAAGGGCCCTAAATCCCATGTGAATCTGTAAAACACATTACAACACTAGATTAGGTCCACTTGATTTACGATCCTCCCAAATTTAATGTGAAGATGAAAATAAATACATTTTACAACATTAAATTAGAGTAGAGTTAAGTTAATTTAGCTTAAAAAGGGCCCAAGACCTAATGTGGATGTGTCAAACACCTCACAACACTAGATCAAGGTGATATCAAATCTAATTTATTATTAATTATTCCCATATCAAATGTGAAAATACAAAGGGACACATTTTTTGACACTAGAGTGTGAAAGAAACAATTATTTATATATATCCAGTTGTTCATTAGGTGAATTTTGCACTTCAATGGTGATTTCTCCTCAATTAATGAGATATTACATTGATTTTTTTGAGTCTCATGAAATTTTATATTTATGTCCATTTACTTGATGATATTCACAAAAGTCATGCTCTTTATACCAAGACGGTTTGGGAATATCCTCACTAAGCGGTTTTATAGTTGGAAGTTGGATCAAGTTTTCTTAGACTATTTTATGGAAAACTATGTCAATAAGCTCTCCCAATAGAGTGTACTCACATCGAGTAGGAAGTTAGAAAACAAAGGGAGAAAATGACTACTATGATGAAACAATTTGAAGAAAAGTGAACTAAAGAAAATCCCATGATGCAGCCAGTAGTGGAAGAAGTTTTGAATACAAGGTCAAATCCTATTGATAAACAAAAAGAAGATTTTATAAGAGGATCACTCACTCCAGAAGTGGAAAACTATGAAGAAATTGATGAAAGAAGAAAATGGGATACTACAGGCTAGAATCCCATTGATAATATTAATAATGAAGATACAATTGATGATCAACTTCCACAAGGAAGAAATGAAAAGAATGTTGAGCAACCACAAACTTTTGAGAAATTAGGAGAAGGTCTAGATAAGATCGAAAATGTAGAGTCCTCATAGACCTTTGGTGGTGAACCAAGAAATGATGAGAATCTTGATGTTTTAGGACAAGAGGAAAATGAGTCCCCAAGGACCGATGTTGAATATATGGTAGGATAGGAGAATATAAGTCTCGAAAAGGAAGAGACAATGATAAAAAAATGTAATCTAGAATCAATTCCAGTGAGGATAGAATGTGTTCAAATTTTGGGGGTTGTGACATGTAATGTTGATGGTTCAAGAGGATAAGTTCCTGAATATGCAGATCATCAAGAACGAGGAAATACTCAAGAGGCAAAACAAAATGAAGAAGCACTTGACTAGCTAGTCAAGAAAATGGCTCTGTTGTTGGAGGTGGAACTTGTGCCTCTAGATCTCAGAAGTTTAATACAAGAGGTAGAGACCCCTAAACCTATAGGTAGAGAAAATATAAGATATTATATGAAGGGGAATGTAGATTGAGGGAAAATTTTCCAAATAGCTACTCCAATGGGAGATAAGAGCAAGCATGAAATAACACCTAGGGATTATAGGGTAACAACAATTAATGACTGACATTCATCATGGGGACATGAATTAGAAGAGATGAAAGTAAATTTAGAGACAATTGTCACCAGAGTATAGAAGAGTAAGAAAAAGAAAAGAGAGCTAAAAGAATAGATATCTTTCCTTGAAGGTTTTATTAAGTCGCTAGCCCAAGATGATTAAACATAGACCGAATTACCCCAGAATCTAGTACTCATGTCTAAGGAGCAAGTAGATTCTATTACTACACTTCATCGTAAGGTAAGGGTATTCGAAGAATGGATGGAGTACCTAGTAAGGAAAGGAGAAGAGTTAATAAAGGATGTAATTGGGAAACATAAGGAAGCATATTGTTGGTGTTACAAGTACAAAAGACTTGAAGGAGAATTCTGATTTTTCCAAGAACAGACTTATGTAGAAAGGCGAAGGCTAAAAGATCTTCTTCAAATAGATGTCTTAGAGTTGATGAATGCAAATATAACCACAAAACAAGACATTCTGGTGTTTGAGAAGTGGAGGATACAAGTGAATTGGGAAAGTGACACTTTGTTGCAATGTGTAGAAGGATTTGAAAAGGTCACTGAGAGATGCAAGAAGTTGATTGATAGAGATGAGAGCTTCATTGAAATGCTAGCTCAACAAAGTTATGATCCCCAAACTTTAGGATAGGATGATAAGGAGGTAAATGGTTTCAAGGAATGGATTGAAAAGGTGAATAAGGATCATGTTGACTCATTAAGTCGGGAGGTTATAGATGAAATTATAAAGTGTAGGAATGCTATGACTAAATATGAGGCAAAAATAATGTAGAAAAATGAAAACATCATTCAAATATCAAAAGACTATGCTAAGCATAAATATAGTTGGAAGGTGATTCAAGGAGTTCCAAAAGAATATATGCATCAAGTGTTGATCACTTTCTAGGAATATTAGCAGAGGAAAGGTGAAGATGAGTTTTCAGACTCGGAGCTTAATGAAGAAGAATAGATAGTTAGATACTAGATGTTAGAATTTTTCTACATGGATATAGTTTTGAAGTGAATTTTACAAGTTTGTTCTCAGTCTCAGTTAAGGCAATTGATTCCAGAGGTTTGAAAGTGTCAAAAATCTTATTTTTTGTGCACAATATTCTCAACCTGGAGCCTAAAGTTGAAGATTGTTGCTGATGGAGAAATCAAAATATCTTTGAATTTTCCTAGAATGTTTTGATGACAACTGTCACCTACCACGTGTTGCATTTTAATTTTTTTTTGTTCTCTTTGATGGGACTAAGTTTGAACTCTTTGGGGCCTTGTTTCTATAAAAGGCCATTTACTGTTTTATTTTATTTTAAGTTCATAATTTGTGGATGTCAGAGAACCAAAAAAATTTCAAGTTTTGTTCTTTTTCCTATTTTTTGTTCCATTCCAAATTAACAACTTGTATGTTTCAGTAGAAGTTAACTAATATCAAAGCCAATTTCAAAGCTATTTTTTGATATGAAATCTTACGTAGCTGATTGTTTCTTCCTATCAGACAAGACAGTGTGATGCACCATTTAAAGGTGCATATTGACACTATCTGGTGGTAAATAATCCCCCTTTTCTTTAAACTCTTGCATCATTTTGTGCCTAGCTATGAAGAAATCTGGTGATGTACGGATGGTTTGCTTTGGTTTAGTTATTTCTTAAGGCATGCATGGATAATACCAAGGATAAATTTTACTTTTCAGTAATTTTTTATGCTTTATTTTAGAATAGATGTTTTAAATTTTAGAAAATGTTCCAAAAAGTGATAAATGCATGGAGTTTCTATTGAAAATCTTTTGATTCCATGAAATTGTTGAATGCTTAATGCTAAATCTATGTGAATGATTGCAAGTTATTTGAATTTCATGAAATATTGTTGCAAATTTGTTGATTTCATGAAGTTATTGAATGATCGAATTGAGATTGTTTTCATATCTCTATGATACCAGTCAATACCTTAAGGACCGTTTACCCCTCGTGTTTAACAAAATTATCACAACAAATTTTGAGTGAACCTAGTGCGTCAAGACCTAACATAAACGAGCCTTAGGATTAAGTCAAGTTAGCCTTAGATTTAGGTTTTCTCGGTGGAGTCTTTCAAGAAAGATAGGTTCTCATGGTGTCTCTATGAGAATTTATCTATTTTTTGGTGAGCGACTAACACCTATGTCAATAGGAGTGGTGCTAGGAGGGCCTCCCTTTTTTTTAGGAAGGAAGCTGAAGTCTCATAGAATCACTAGGTCCTGGTCTAATGATCCTTATGTTACATTAGTCAAACTTAGTGGTCATACATCATCTAGGCCCCAAGGTTCAAGAATTGCAAGTGTAGTACTACAAAATCTAACTTTTGTTATACCATCCCCGCCTGCAGTGATGAATTTATTTAATGTAGAGTCACCGATTTAGTTCGTTGTGTATAATGATCTTCTAAAAAACCTGCACAAATTGTTTCCTAAGTATTATCTTCACAAATATGTAGAAGATCATATTAGTATGTTCAAGGATACATTCTTCAAAGCAGGACTACAACATGAAGATGTTGTATGCAAGTTGTTTCCTTTCACCTTAAGTGATGAAGTTTACCAGTGGTACATCAACCTTCCTTGTAATTCTGTTAGGACATGGCCAAACATGGAGAGACAATTCTTGGATAGGTTTAGAACACTAATTGATCCTATCTTTCTATATCATCAGTTCACTCAAATTAAAAGGTTTGATGGTGAACCTATAACTGCTTTTAATGACATATTTCAAAAGGCTTGTTCTAGGATGCAAGCACCCTATCTAGTAGATAATTTGTCTGCCATCATTGT
The DNA here is from genome assembly GCA_007258455.2 of Sequoia sempervirens. Classification (NCBI taxonomy): domain Eukaryota; kingdom Viridiplantae; phylum Streptophyta; class Pinopsida; order Cupressales; family Cupressaceae; genus Sequoia; species Sequoia sempervirens. Next base: position 184,155,482 of record VDFB02000008.1, on the reverse strand, counting down.
TTATCATATGGAAGTTGATACTTTAACTGTGATATTCATAAAAGGGAGGGAAAGTCCCCCTACTACCTTAATCGAAGCCTATCCTGAAGCTGTAAGTGTAAACCTAGAAATGAAACACCTCAAAAGTGGATCATCTGTAAGCAATAGAATTGGATTGAATAACTATCCCACACCGAGTGTAAATGGAGTTCCAGGTATGTGTAGGATCATCATGGAAAAAAAGGCCCTTAAGTGGCAAAAAAATAAAAAATTAGAGTTAGGCAACTTGGCGTAAAAATTTGAATAAGCTATCTATATTATTTCAAAAATATGTAAGAATAGAATTTGTAGAAAATTGAATGTAGTTTCTAAACTACTAGGTTTGTTTTTAAAAACAAATCTATTTGGTGAAAATTTGAAATTTCAATGTAGTAGTAATAAATTTAGGGAAAATAAGAAGTAGGTGTCTACCACCTAACCACAATAAAATGATAATTATTTTTATAATATTTTAGATATAAGTAGAGGACTCATGTCCTGATGTGATGCATATTTTTTTTGTAATTTTTTCCAAGTAAATAATTAATTATGATTTTTTTACTACAAATTTTAAAAAAATAAAAAAACTCGTATGTATGACCACCTTAACTTGGTCAAAACTTCATGAAATTCAATTTTTATTTTTTTAATCCTAGAGTATGTGAAGAATAGAATGTGATGCATGTTTTGGATTCAAAAAATGTGATACCGTTTGTAAGCTATAGATGCTTTTCAATCAGTCTATCAATTAGGACTTTAGTCGTAATTTGAATAGAAAATGAATAATAATTACTTATTAAATTCAAAGTAAAGCATAATTTATATTGGTGGAAAGCTGAGAATATCCTTTAAAAACTCTTTTCATTTCATCAATTTTGGGTAAAAAAAATCATCAGCCACATACCCATCATATTGCCACTTTTTGGCCCATCATGATCCTGCACATACCCTTCCATTAAATCATACAATGGATCCTATTCCTTTTCCTTCAATGGTCTTGAATGGGACATTTGCTTAAAATTGTTTCTTTCAACTAGGAAATAGTCAAGCTTTAGTCCCACACCCTGGTCAAGCTATCACAGAAGGCATCCCAATGGAAATTATTTTATCTCATAGACTTAAAAGAGTCAAAGAGCTTCAATTTTGGAAGACAAAGAAGAGATTAAGGAAACCATAGCTCAACTTAAATGATTAACCACAGAAGTTACATAACTAAGAAATCAATTTTTTTACTCTCATAGTAAGAATCAAAATTTGCATAGTCGAGCATACAATGCTTCTAGACCACCTAGACTTTGGAACACATGGCCAAAGAACGAAGGAGTATCCACACCTTTAGATAATGCTAACCCATCTGAAGGAAAGTCTATGTCAAAGGTAAATTTAGTTGACCTAGCGCCATGAATAATTGGCATAGAATCCATAATACAAATGCTCATTTAGAAGTGGATTGTTTATAGTTTAAGACTGTGTCAGATATTTTTCTAGCCGCTACACATTATAATGATCAGTCTAACTCCCACCACCTCGAGGGAATGAGTAGTTCCAGTTGGATATGATTCTACTTTAGTCCTTGAAAGTTATGAGTGTTTTGAGTCACCTGTTGTTCCTAGGAGTCATACTTAGGAACAAGAAGGTAATTCATCCATTACTTTGGAAACCTATAAGTTTCCTTATCAAGATAAGAATGAACCTCAGGATGAATTTGATGAAATTCATGCTTTCCAACAATATCCAAAAGGACATAACTACACCCTAAGAAGTAATACCAATGGTGGAAGTAGACTCAAAGGGCCTTTGACCATGCCAATTTTTCCTAACAACGTTAACACTCCACCTGACGAAAAATCAAGTAACGCTATAGGGTTACCCAAGGTGACCTCTCAATACAGCTCATCGAGTATTTTGCAAAGTGAAAAAATAGAATATGCTAATCAAAATAATTTGACTAATTATTTGGCAGAAGAAATCAAAAAGGTAAAAATTAGCCTCTCTCTATCATAATTACTCAAAACTCTTGTAATCAGGAAATCTTTCTTGAATACCTTAGAATATTTTCCCAAAGAAAGCATGCTTAATAAAGAGACACAGGCGAAGTACATCTCTATTAAGGAAAAAGATAAAAACATAGTTCCTATGGTGGATACACAAGTAGCCTTTTATAAGAAAAAAATAGAATCCCCGCCATTTTTGCTGACACTAAGAATATTTGGTAAAAATATTCATAACTGCTTGGTAGATTCTGGAGCATCTACCAACATTATGCCTTTGGCCATATGTCAAACTCTAGGTTTAACCCCAACAAATTCCCAAAATAAAGTTACTCAACTAGATGAATTGAGGTAAATGTAGTTGGGGTGTTGACCAACATCCATATGCAATTAATGTCAAACCCCAAGATTTAGTATTATATTGATATCCAAGTGGTCGAGATACCATATACTTATGGGATGTTATTGAGTAGAGATTGGTCAAATACTTTGAATGGATATGTGGCCACTAACTTCTTGCATATGTGGTTACCCTGGAAAGGAGTCCCTAATCAAATTAGGATTGAGAGAGAGCCACATATGAAACATATGATCACCAATTATAATAATAAAAATGAAGTTCTATACATAGATGTAGAAGCAGGAGTATATGGAATTAGAAGTTTTGGAGTTAAGATAGAGGAAGTTTTCATGTGCAATGTTGAAAAGAATAATTAGATAACTCCTCGGACATACATGTTAGTTGAATCAGATTATGATTCTTTTGAAGGAGAAGACATTCATTTAGAAAAATTATGGAATATTATTGTTAAAGAAGCTCGAAAAAGCAGGAAAACTAAAGATTCACTAAAAAAAAATTTGTTGCAAAGTTGGTGCAGGTTACATAACTCTATAGTTTTGAAAGACAATTGTGTGATGTGCCTAGAGATCATTCATATAATTAGAGATCAATACTATCAAGAAAATACAACTCTTAATAGGTTTGCACCTAAAACGCTCGAAGATAAAATGCAAGGAAAACTGAAAATATCAATTTGTTAGTTCATAAGAATGCTAAGTTTAAAGTTATTGAGGATCAAACTTGGACCCTTAAGTTTGATGGGTCAAAATAAAAACAAGGAATTGGAGTTGGGGTGAACTCATCAATCCCCAAGGTAAGTCTTTTCTTGCTGGTTATAGATTACAATTTTAATGTACTAACAATGTGTGGTAGAATATGAGGTTCTCATTCACGATTTGACGTTTGCAATCAAAAAGAAAGTTGAAATTCTTAAGGTTTTTTGTGATTCAGATTTAGTGGTCAAGCAAGTCTAGAAACAATATAGTTGTCATTATAATTGCTTTACAGTTATCGACACCAAGTGTGGGACCTAATAGAATATTTTGATGCCTTCAACATCACCCACATACCTCAAAGATTCAATCAGAGAGCAGATGATCTGGCTACTGCTGCTAGTGTTCTAGAACCGTTAGGTGATTCTAATTTGAGAAGATTTATTGTTGAGCTACTGTAGTTGCCCTTGGTTGCTAAAAATGTTACTAATTATTAGGTGTTTGAAGATGACCACCATATATTGGAATTTATCACTAATATTGGTATCTTCGAGGAACAAATAATTGAATAAATGGATAGCTCAGTTGGTGAAATTCAAGATGAAGAATTAGCTCAAGTGAAAGATAATAATATCTCAAAAGGAAAAATTGAGCTAGAGAGATTATTTGATGTGGATGAGATAGTTCAGTAGAAAGACCTACCTAAAACCAATGAAGGATAGCCTGGATTATATAATTTGAATAATGAAGAAGATCCAAATAATGTGTTTATAGGGAAGGTATGTATTGAGGAAGAACGAAGAAACATTGCTCAAGCACTCAAGGATTATTAGAAAGTTATATCATGGACATACAAAGATATGAAGACTTATGACACTTCCATCATTAGTCATACAATTTTTTTAAAGCCTGATGCAAAATATTTTTGATAGAAATGACCTATAAATGCACTCCTAGAACCTTTGATTCAAAAGGAAGTACAAAAGCTCCTCTCAGCCTAAATAATTTTTCCCATCAGACATTCTACCTAGGTGGAAAATTTGGTGCCAATCAAAAAGAAGAATGGAGACATATGGTTGTGTGTAGATTTTTGAAATCTTAACAAGGCATCTGAAAAATATAACTATCCCTTGACTTCGTTGGACGAAGTGCTAAAAATTTTTAGTGATTCATAGATGATGTCCTTCCTAGACAGATTCTCCTGGTATAACCAGGTAATTGTCGTGAAGGAGGATCACTGAAGATAGCGTTCACCACAAAGTGGGGAACTTTTATTACAAAAGGATGCCATTTGGACTAATAAATGTAAGAGCCATGTTCTAAAGAGCTATGGATTATTCCTTCCAAGATTTGGTAGGAAAGTGCATTATTATATACATGGATGACCTCATGGTATTTTCTAAGAATAGATAAGATTATGTTCATGATCTCAAAGCAATATTACAAGAGTGTGAAACTTATGGATTTTCACTTAATCCTAAGAAATGCATTTTTGAGGTGACTGAAGGAAAGTTTTTGGGAAACATTATCTCTGAAAGAGGTATTTCAATAGACCTAGATTGAGTGAGTGCCTTACTCAAGTTACAGTCCCCAAGAAGTAAGAAAGAATTAAAGTCATACTTCGACAAGAGCAATTTCATCTGAAATTTTATCATAGGATTTTCCCAAATAGTGAAACCACTCAATGATATGCTGAAGAAAGATGCAAAAATCAATTGGATGAATGAGAATAAGCTTTCTTTCAAATATATGAAAGTTTCAATTATGGAAACACCAATGTTGGTAAGTTTGGATTACATTAAATTGTTTTATATTTACTCTTTTTCTTCTAGTCACACATGTGCAGCTGCATTGACACAAAGGAGTGAGAATAAAGAAGAAAATCCAATTGCTTCAGTGAGTGCTCCCTTTAAGGAAGTGGAGTTGAGATATATGGATATTGAGAAACAAGCTTTTACTTTGGTCAAGGTGGTAAGAAAATTCAAACACTACATTCTCAGAAGTATAGTCAAGGTGATTGTGCCCTATGTCACAGTGAAGATGCTGCTGACGTAGAGTGATCTCAAAGAAAAAAGAGCTAAATGGGTTACAATCTTGCAAGAATTCGATTTAGAAATCATACCCATGAAGTTGGTTCATGGGAAAGCCTTAGTTAAATCCATTGCTAAGATAGATCCACAAATTTCTTGCTAGCAGTATACTTTGGACGTGGAAGACCAAGATGATTAATATTTAGATATATGGTACTATCTGTTTAGCAACAATTTCACAGACCATATGCAAAGAAATCAAAGAAGAGCCTTGAAAATTAAAGCCAGAGCTACATGATTAAAGGAGGGGTTCTATTCAAGAGAAATCATGAAGGAATTTATTTGAGATGTTTGAATAAGATAGAAGTGAATTAAGTGTTGAAGGAACTACATGATAAATTTGGAAAGGGTCACAGAGCACCTTTGGCTACTGCACACCTCATCTTAAGAGCCGGCTATTACCAGTCGACTATTTTCAAAGATACATATGAGCATGTAAAGAACTATTACACTTGTCAAACTATTATGGATAAAGGGAGATTTAATGCACAAACATTACAACCCATGATGGAGATGTGCCCTTTCTCACAATGGGGGTTAGAATTCATCGAAACAATTAATCCTTTGTCATCTGCAGGTCACAAGTTTGTGCTAACTACCACTGATTATTGCACCAAGCAGATTGAAGCATGCCATAGTAAGCAATTAACCTCATATGTGGTAATTAAAATCTTGGAGGAAAACATTATTACCAAGTTTGGAGTAATGTATGCCTTGGTATGTGATAATGGCCCCACTTTTTCCTCATTGAAATTCTATAACTGGGCATTTGAATATGGTATAACATTGAAGTTCTCATCTAATTATTACCCATAGGGAAATGGATTAGTAGAGTCATCAAACAAGAGCTTGTTGGATATAATTAGAAGGTTAATTGAAAAGAATCCTAGGGAATGGCATTCCCTATTGAAATTTGTCCTTTGGGTAGATCGTACCAGGATGAAATCTGCATTAGGGAATTCCCCTTACCATTTAGTCTATGGAATAGATCCTATATTGCCTATAAATTTGAAAATCCCTACCTGGAAATTTTCTCAAGAATATGTTGGATTAGATGATCAAACAAAAGCTTGATTTCTATGACTGATGCATTTAGATGAAAAATGTACCAGAGCTATAGATCATTTTGCTAGGCATCAATCTATGGTAAAACGTTGGTTCAACAAAAGGGATAGATTGAAAATTTTTAGAATATCTGATTTAGTCATGTATTGGGACAAAGCCGATGAGCGTAAGGGTGAGCATGGTAAGTTTGAAAAGTTATGGACTGGTCCTTACCAAGTATCTAAAATTTTAGGTGACGACACTTACAGGCTTAAATCTTTAACTAGAGAGAATGTTTCATTGCTTACCAATGGAGAATTCCTAAAGTATTACTTTTAGGCCTAGTTTTGGTTGCTTGTCCTTGCTATAAATATGTAAATAGTTTTTTTTGGGTTTTGGTACTTTTTTTGTTTTGTTTGCTTTTCGTGGTTTTGTGTTGCGGAGATATATATAGTAGTTAGCGACCTTTGAAGGTAGTCAAAATAATAGAATGTCAACTATGGAAATATGATTCATGCCTTGACCGAAAATAGCCTTTTAATTATAGATGATTGGGGAATTGTTCAGATTCATTCACTTTAGTTCACATAAATCATTTAGTTGATGTTGAGCTACAAACGACCATACCTAAATCATTCTATTGAATTTTGGGTAGCAGACATTTGCATTAAATGAAAAATCAAAAGGTAACCTTTGCTACCATTGTAATTCCCAACCTAATAGTGGGCTTTGTTTCCTACAAGTTGAAGTAAAAGAGCTTACAAAGAAATATCAAACAAAAAAACATATCAAAGAAATATCAAAAGATAAAATTCAAATCTTTAGGTTATCCAAATATTTCTATTGGGGCTATAGACACCCGATTGGCAGTAGAACTGTGTTTGGGGGAATTATAGAGATAACCTTGTCAGAACTATGGATGCTTGACTAGCAACAAGGCTCTATCCAAGGTTGGCTTAAAAGGAAATTAGCAAATTATGTAGGTCAATGCAAACATTTTCTATGTTCTCAATTTACTGAAGCAAAATAAATCAGTTGTAGACATGTGAGCTTAATAAAATTTGATCTTGTATGCTGACTAAAGTGAAAATGGAATGCCAAAATGAGGGTCTGATTGTTTATAATTTGAGGACTGTAGAAAGTTGAAGTATGGTTATTAGGTTCATAATTGACTTTCTATTATTTTGTTTGGTTTTATTGGTTGCAAGTTATTGTATGGTCTCACAACACACCCTATTTTTCTCTTTAGCAAAATGTGGACCCCCTTTTTTATGTTGCTTTTCTTTCCCTTCTTTTTCTTTTTCTTGCTTTGGTGTGCTACTTTTGGAGGAAATGATAAAATGGTGAGTTTTAATTCAACTTGTCTGGCCCTTCCCTTGGTTATTTCTTTGTCAAAATTAGGATGTTGTATATTATTTTCCTCGCCCTTATCAATATACCAAAATCTCATGTCTCAGGTATTGAGGTTGTTGTTCTAAAAATGTATCTTCGGCAAGTTTCACTTTTTCTCATGTGATAGTTGTGCCTAGTAGGACATCACCTAAATAAAATTGTCTTAGTGTGTGTGTTTCCTCTTCTCTATTGGTTAACCTGGTAGTGGATTTTATTTTCTTTAGAATTGGAGACTGAAAGTATTTTGGAAAATATTTTTTTGAACCAATTTGATTTCGCTTGCACCCGATCCTGAGTTTCCTTTTACTCCCAGTTCTCATGAACTCGATAGGTAAAAGTACTGACTCCCTGAAATATTTTCAAAGTCCAATTCCAGATGATTCAAACCTCAATTGATTGTGAATCTATTAAGTATCCAAGATAAGTGGTGCTTCTAAGGCCTTTTCCTCATAAGAATTAAAGTGACATGTAAGTGTGCCATGTTATCTGCCTGCACTGTTTTCTTCTCTAATGGTGGACCCCTGCATAGAAACCAAAGAGTTCATGATTTGAACCCTAATCCACCATGATTACACCTTTATTCAAGGTAATTAATGCATTGCAAAAGAAATTAATAAAGGTGGAAAATAATACATGTACTTGGCACCACCTCATGCATGCAGTTGCTTTCGTAACACTCTACCTTGTGCCAGATTATTCACTTGTAAGGACATTGAAGAATTAAAATTAAGATTGTGGCACACAAAGAAAGCTAAGTCTCGAGAAGCCAAAGAACATAGCTACCAAGGGTTTTGAGGATTTTTTCAGAAAACCATATCATCAACAAAACCAGGTATGCTTCGAATAAGTGAAATTATGTTAATTATTTCATGCATGCATGGCTCAGGTTAAATGACATTATCATTGGTTAGGTCTCTAAAACGTTGATTATTTTAAAAGGAATTTAACCTAATGGAAAATTGTAAATGTCATAAATAAAGAACTTTTATGAATTATTGAAAATAGATGGTTAGATTTAACCCTAACTCACACACAAGGCACATATTTGCTAATAATGCAGAAAATCTAGGGAAATATGAGCACTTCTAGGAGGAAGTTGATAGATGAGAAATGAAAGTCCCTTGTTTCAAAAGATGTATCAATCGGTGGGACAGTTATAGACACCCATCCAAGATAGTTTACTAACACTAAATTCATTACATGGATTCAACAAGAGGGTGCCTCTCAGTGTGCAAAAAACATAATTGCAAGTAGACTGCATTTGGAAAGAGGGCTTCCATTGGTAATAGAGGCTCCTGAACTGGTAATGGAATGTATGAATTGATATGATCCAAATAAGAGGGTCGTGGAGAAAGAAGGAATAGTCTATGTAGACCTCTTTGTAAAATGGATTGTATACACATTTGGGCTTCCCACATTCAGACAAATGAATCTATTGAATATGCAAGTCTTAGCTAAAGCATACCTAAATGCAAAAGAACAATTTATTTTTTTATGAATGTGACATGGTGTCGGGAGGAGATTACAAAAAAAATGAGACAAATTATAAGTTCTATGTTTAACCAATATGTTCAAGACATAATAACCCTATTGAGAAGGATAGTTGGACTCAAGAATGCCAACAAATTTGAACCCTAGATGTTTGATCTTATAGAAAGAATAATGGAAGGCCCTATGCAAACTCACTAGGGGAATTTGATCAACGACAAGTTGCGTGAATAGTTAATGACCTTCCCAAACACCCAATGGTTTTCTATTCTTCATAATATGTTGTTTATTCCTACACCCTGAGGGAAAATATATAAGGATTAGATAGAGTTGGTACCCTGGATAGAGAACTAGGGAATAATTTGATTTATGCTCATATGCCCTAGATTACTATTCACCAATACTGGAAGCATTACCAGAGGGTTAATGATGTGTTTTCTATGAGTCTAGCAATAATAATGGAAGGTGAAAAACCCAAAAGATTATCCTTGGAAGCGCATAGTATCATCCGGTCAGTTGGGGGATAGTATATTCAATTTCCCACTTTCACCTACATCCAAGTGGAAGGATTAAAAGGACACCCCTTCATGCTACCTAGGTATGCAACAAACAAGATGTTACTAGAACTAGTGCTCGATAAATGAAAATGTCTCATACCCTTTTCGTTCAAGCATGTAAGAAATGTTCCATCAAATTCCTCATCACTATCGAGAATTATAAATGTGTTGTATCCAAAAATGTTGATATGTGTGAGGAAGAGTTGAATCTTTATAAGTTGGAGTTCTTTGCACTTCAGCAAAAGAATTATTATCATGAGGGGAACCTTTCCCTGCTAATAAGCAAGAAGTATGCTCATGTTTATGATTTGGAGGATTTTTGGCATAATTGTGATGACATGAGGTAAGGAAGTGGTCATACCAAAGGTTTCCATTACAAGTAGAAAGGCTTCTTGCACTCCAAGATATTCCAAAGCAATTGGATATAGATAATGAAGAGGTATTGAATACAATTTATGATACAAAAAATATTTTTGATGAACCTATCCCATACCCAAATTATACAAAGAAGGAGATTGTAACCATTAAGGAGATTTCTAAGCAAGTATTAACATACACTTAGCATTAGATCAATGGTTATAGTGAGGCATTAAAATAAGCTGGGGTACAACTCACATACCCACCTAATGTTAAGATAGAGAAACAATTAGAAGATGAGTCAGGGTATGTAGAGACTGTTAAAAAGAAAGAAAGATTGGTAAAACAAAGGTAGTTGGGAATAGTGAGCACAAAATTCTTGATACTTCAAGCCAGAGAATTCTAGTGAGGCCAACTAGCCAATGCAAAGAGACTATGGCCAATCCAGCCAATGTAGCAATGATTCCTAAGGTGGAATTTTCTTCCATAGTAAAGCCAAGAGCTCAGCCTATGACTGGTGAAGAGGTGAGAATGAAAAAATAGACATGTGTTAAGACAAGGTTTGCATCACAAAAAGTAGCAGATATATTTACTTCTCCACCTCTAGTCAATACGGTGGAAATGAGACAAACCCTAAGAGGGACTCGTGTAATTCAAGAGGAAGTTCTTGAACAAACTGAGGAACAATTTAAAAAAAATGGGAGAAACTGACTACTATGATGAAATAGTTTGAAGAAAAATGATCTAAAGAAAATACCATGATGCATCCAATAGCGAAAGAAGTGTCAGATACAAGGTCAAATCCTATAGCTAAAGAAGAACAATATTTTATAAGAGGATCACTCACTCCAGAAGTGAGAAACCCTAAAGAAATTGATGAAAGAAGAACAGGGGATACTACAGGCCTGAATCCTATTGACAATATTGATAATGAAGATATAGTTGATGATCAACTTCTGCAAGGAAGAAATGAAAAGAATGTTGAGAAATTGTAGACCTATGAGAAATCAAGAGAAGGTCCAAATAAGAATGAAAATGCAGAGTCCTCACAGACCTTGGGTGGTGAACCAAGAAATAATGAGAATCCTGATGTTTTTGGACAATAGGAAAATGATACCCCAAGGATTGATATTGAATTCATGGCAGGATAGGAGAATATAAGTCTCGAAAAGGAAGAGATGGTGATAAAGTAAGGTAATTCAGAATCCACACCAGTGAGGATGGAGTACCTACTAATGCAAGGAGAAGAGTTAATAAAGGATGCAATCGGGAAACATAAGGAAGCATACTATTAATGTGACAAGTCCAAAAGACTTGAAGGAGAATGTCGATTTCGCCAAGAAGAGACTAATGTAGAAAGGCAAAGGCTAAAGTATCTTCTTTAGAAAGATGTTTAAGATTTGGTGAATGAAAAGATAACCATCGAACAAGAAGTTTCAATGTTTGAGAAGTGGAGGAAACAATTGAATTAGGAAAGTGACACTTTGTTGCAATGTGTAGAAGGATTTGAAAGGTCACTGAGAGATGCAAGAAGCTGATTGATAGAGATGAGAGCTTCATTGAAATGCCATCTCATCAAAGTTGTGATTCCAAAACTTTAGGAAAGGATGATAAGAAGGTAAAAGCTTTCAAGGAATGGATTGAAAAGGTGAATAAGGATCCTATTCACTCATTAAGTCAAGAGGTTATAGATGAAATTATAAAGTGCAAGAATGCTATGACTAAATATGAGGTAGAAATAATGCAGAGAAATGAAAACATCATTCAAATATCAAAAGATTATGCTAAGCATAAATACAATTGGAAGGTGATTCAAGGAGTTCCAAAGGAACATATGCATCAAGTGTTGATCGCTTTCCAGGAATATTAGCAAAGGAAAGGTGAAGACGAGTTTTCGTACTCAGAGATGAATGAAGAAGAATAGATAGCCGAATATTGGATGTCAAAAGTTTTGTGCATGGATATAGTTTTAAAGTGAATTTTTCAAGTTTCTTCCTAGTCCTGCTGAAGGCGGTTGATTCCAGAGGTTTTGAAAGTGTCAAAAATATTATTTTTTGTGCATATTATTCTTGACCCAGAGTCTGATGTTGAAGATTGTTGCTAATGGAGAAGTCATAATATCTTTGACTTTGCTTAGAATGTTTTGATGACAACTGTCACTTGCAACATGTTGCATTTTCTTTTTCATATTCTCTTTGATGGGACTAATTTTGAACTCTTTGGGGCCTTGTTTCTATAAGACTCCATTTAATGCTTTATTTTATTTTAAGTTTAGAATTTGCGAATGTCAGAGAACCAAAAAAATTTCAAGTTTTGTTCTTTTTCCTATTTTTTTGTTCCATTCTAGATTAAAAACTTGTATGTTTCATTAGAATTTAACTAGTATTAGAGCCAATTTCAAAGCTATTTCTTGATATGAAATATTATGTAGTTGATTGTTTATTCCTATCGAACAAGACTATGTGATGCACCATTTAAGGGTGCATACTAATACTATCTGGTGGCAAATAATCCCCCTTTTCTATAAACTCTTGCATCATTATGTGCCTAGTTGTGAAGCAATATGGTGACATATGGAATGGTTTTCTCTAGTTTGGTTATTCTTGAGGCATGCGTGGATAATACTTGGGAGAAATTTTACTTTTTAGTAAATTTTTATGCTTTATTTTAGAATAGATGTTTTAAATTTTAGAAAATGTTCCAAAAAGTGATAAATAAATGGAGTTTCTATTGCAAATATTTTGATTCCATGAAATTTTTGAATGCTTTAAGCTAAATCTACTTGGATGAATGCAAGTTATTTGAATTTCAAGAAATATTGTTGCAAATTTGTTGATTTAATGAAGTTATTGAATGACTGGACAGAGATATTTTTCATATCTCTATGATACTAGCCAATACCTTAAGGATTGTTTACTCCTCGTGTTTAACAACATTATCACACTAAACCCTGAGCAAACCTAGTGCATCAATACCTGACATAAATGAGCCTTGGGATTAGGTCAAGTTAGCCTTAGATTTAGGTTTTCCCTATGGAGTCTTTCAAGAAAGATAGGTTCCTATGGTGTCTCTATGAGAATTTATCTATCTTTTGGTGTGCGACTAACATCTGCATCAACAACTACCTAGATAACTATATCTCTCTCTTCCTCTATCCCTCCCACCCTACCTAGATAAGTCCCTCTCACTCCAACCCCTTCTCTCCCACTCCCTCTCTCTAGGGTCTCTCCCTCCCACCCCCACTCTCTCTTAGGTCTCTCTCTCACTACCCCTCTCTCTCTCAGGTCTCTCCCTACCTCTCTCTCTTACAATTCTCCCTCCCTCTAAATACATACTTACATACATATGAGCAGATGTATACATACATATAGGCATGCACATACTTATATACATATAAGCATACATACATATGTACATACAATCTTACATATATGCATACATACATATATACATACATACATACATATATGTCATACATGAGCATACATGCATACATACATACAAATATATATACATATATTCAGTAGACTAGAATTTAACACAAATCAAGACATATTGTGATCATGTTATAACATGCTCGGATTATGTCTTCCTTAGGCAACTCAAGCACAAACAAAAAAAATATGTCAAAACTATGAAATAATGCGAGCTCGCATTATAATGCATTCATGTTATTTCTTGCTTTGGGAATCCCTAAGATTTAGGCTTGGTATTTGCTTTGGAATACCAACCTAAAGGCTTAGAGTGCCTTCCCAACATCCAAAGATGTGTTTTTGTAAATTCTACAATATTTCACATAATTGTGTTCGTGCTAAGCATCAGGTTTGCATGTGTTTCAAGCTTGAACAAATCGAACACCTGGGTAATGTTAGGCTCTCTCTTAGCTATCTAACAATGTAATTTTTTTGCATTTTGACAATGTTAAGCCTTTCATCTTTAATTTCTTTTGTTTGTGTGTCTATTTTTTGGAAAAACCTAGTGTTTGGTATTTTTCTTAATAAACTAACCGTTCATCAAAATTTCAAATAAATTACATTTTTAGAAACTAGAATCCATTCTACACATATTAAAAAAATCAATTATTTTTCAAATTTTATAGGGGTAGCACGGCCAAAATTATGTTTTTCAAGAAGTGTCCACTTTGAAAATTAGTAAAAAATCAAATATTTATTAAAAAATTATCAGAAAAATCAGGTATAAACTAAATGTTAGTTAATTTCTCACTTAAGCGATTTTAAAAATACCAAAAAATATTTAACCTTTTGAGTGAGCCACAAAATTCACTATGTTATTGTTTTTTAATTAAAAAAAAACCAATTTCTATGGACCCCTCTTTTGAGCCCCTTAATCTCTACCATTTAAAAAAAAAAATAGTAGTTTAGAAAGTAGACTTGGAGCACTACGATCCTTGTTTTTTTTGCATCTGAAAATTGAGTGTAACTATCCTCAATTTCACATCCAAGGTTAGTATTTCTTTATTTCAGAAAAAAAAAGTGGCAACTGAATACCCCTTTTTGGCCCCCCATCTTTTTGCACTTACCCTATTCTTCTAGGATTTTATGTATATAGTCATGAAATATCAGTGTCATAGCTCTTTCATACATTGTGCCCTCATTCTTTAATCCAAAAGGAGTGACAACCCAACAGAATATTCCCCAAGGTGTAGTAAATACTGTCTTGTATTGATCTTGAGTGTTGATAAAGATTTGATTATATCCTGAAAAGCCATCTATGAATGAAAATAAAGCATGGCCCACAATCGAATCCACTATCATGTCAATATTAGGAAGGGGAAATTCATCTTTTAAAGATGCTTTATTAATATTAGGAAAGTCTGTATGTCACACCCCATCTTGTTGTTACTAATTTACTTTTACCTTAATAGGTAAATAGGATGGTAAATGAAATCATGATTTGGATATGCTTGCTAAAAGAATGGAATACTGAAATAGGTATTATGTGAAAGTGTTGATAAATTCTTAATATGGATTTGAAAGAGTAAATATGTTTACGTTGATTGCTATATGAATATGCTAAATTTTATGATGAATATGGATTTATTATGAACGTCTAACTACCATTGTAAATGTGCTAAGTTGGTTGTAGGGACAAGTTTAATCCTCTGAAAGGGAGGGGAAGTATCACTCAGGAGAAGTGATTGGTTGGATAACCCTAAATGAAACCTATATGAGCTTATAGACACACTCACAGTAGAATGGTTGAGTCTTGTTATTGTGTTGGGAATTTGTAAGTCATTCTTAGTATGATGTATTTGCATTAGTAGGAGTCCTGATTACTCTTGAGTATATTCTTGGATCATGTTTATGTGTTTGGTGTTTATGGGTTCTTCTTATATTACTATGCTTGATTGATGAGTTAAACATATGTTGAATGTATATATCTATGTGCATGTGAATGCATGTTGACGATAGACAATACATGTATGGAGTAACACATGCAAGAGAGTACTTAGGTATACGTACCTATGCATGCTTATGAGCACATTGTTATCAAAAGGACAAAGAGACATGAACGTATATATGTATATATGCATCACATGAATATACGTCTATCGATAGAATAAGCAAGTATATGTGAATAATTATTTAATTGGATGTGTGTACTGGAAGTGTATGTATATATGCATGTGTATGAAAATATCAATATATGTGTATATGTCAACACGATGAGTTGCTATACGGGTATACTAATATATATAAGTATGCATATGTGTATATAATTTATTTAATATGGTATTATTGTGAATATATCACTTAGTTGTAATTTTTTGATTATCGAATAGATTATTGCTATATTTCTTGGATTGATATATATATATATGCGTGTGTATGGACATATATATATGCATATACACACATGAGCATTAATGCTTAAATAGAGGAGTGTGTGTATATATATACATATAATATATATTATATAATGAAGCCTAGTGATATAATATATTATAGGGCCAATATAGTGTGAGTATATATATTTATGTGAAATTTTATATATACTATATAAGAGCTCGAACTAATGATTATGGTGATGTTTTATGTAGCATAAGTGATTTGTATATATGTTATGCAAAGTATTATGGGCCGATTAATACATATGTTTGACATAAGATAAAGGCCGACTTATTTGAGAATATGCTTTGGTCAATGAATGTGAAATAGAGCACATGAATTAGACACACACACACACACACATATATATATATGCAAACTTTATAAAGTGTAATATCTTATGGAAGCCGCATAACATTCTACACTTGTTGGGCACTAAATAGCACAATACTTACAACACATAAGAGTTTGGAAGTTGACAATGTCAAATGCAAACGTTGGCAAGTGAATAGGTAGAAGGCATAAACTCCAAGTGTTACACCACATAGATAATAGCATAAAATGAGTCAATTTACTCTGCAAGGTGTTGTGAAGTAAACAACAACCAAGTCAATTGTATGAAACATATAAGTTGTGATAAATAGTTGTGTAGATAGTGAGCTATAATATAGGAAACCAAGATTTGTTTAGCACCATCTTATGAATTCATAGAGTTGATAGAACTCTGCAATCCACTTCATGTCAATAGAACATGTGCATATTGAATTCTTCAACTGTAGCTAGCTTAAGATAGGGTTGATCTTCTTGGTGGTTTTTTCCATTTGAACCCCAAATTTCTCTAAAGGGTTGTCAACCCTTATGTTCAAGACATTCCTAGGCTAGTGGCCAACACAATGAGTAAAGAATTATGAGGTCCTTACTCTTGCACTTTAGGTTCTGTGGGCCCAGGGAGGGTATTTCCTAAAAAAATTTAATTCTAATTTGTTAAAATGAAGAACACTTTTTTATAGATGGGTTCCTACTTCAGGAAAATAAACAAAATTCACTAAGGATTTAGCTAATCTTTGAGTAAATAATTGTCCATTTGCTAGAAACGAGAATATACTTCAAAATTACATTTCAAAATTGACATGATTTTAATAAGTATTGTTCTTATTTTGAGCCTATGGCTAGGGATATTGCTAATTTATTTGATCGCATGAATTCTTGACAAACAAGCCAGTTCCTTATCAATCTGGTCAATAGAGTCAAATATGAAATACCCAGTAATACACTAATTATTAAATTCTAAATTAGATGGACTATTTTCGTAATGCCTTGCAATACAAAAACTCACAATATCCAAAACCTGAATTCTTATCAAATCCTTTGCAAATTCTTACAGACCTATGACTCTCCTCAAGCATTTAATTAACCCTTTGAGCTAAAGCAAAGAAATAGAGCCATACGTTCAATTAAACCATTGATGAAAAATGAAAAGATCCTTGATAATTTCATTTATAATCTGAAAAAGTGTACAAAGGAGAGTACATGCTTTAGAATTTAGATTTGTTTCGATATCAGTCATTCATGTAGAACAATTTAAGACTATTACATATAAGACCTATACCTGAGATGATTAACTAGTAGATTCATCAAACCTTTTGCATTGCATTTATTTTTCTGCACTTAAAACCTACCCAAACCATTCTAGACTCAAAATTTTGACCCCTGTAATGAACCTTGAAATCCCTTTTATAGATGAAGGGAGCAACAAGCATCAGGCTCATTACAGTTACATTTTATAATCAATGTTGGATCTCAACCATTGATCATTTAGGATTTAAAACTCAATCAATGAGGGTCATTAAGGCTTGCCACTTTCTTTTATGTTTGTACTTAGAAACAATGATGAAGTGCTTTAAAACTACCATGTAACCATATGTATCCAAACTCCATCTTTCTCGACTTGTTCGCCATTGATCTTGGTGATCTTAGCTAGAGACTCAACTCCATCGCCCATCACATCTTCTAGCTTTACTTTGAGACCTCATCAAGCGATGGATGAGAAGCCATTGATGAGATATTATCCATTGATTTTGGTCACAGGAGGATCCTAGCCGGACATTGAAATCCCATCACTCATCACTCGTTCACTTTTCATTGAGAAATATTAACCCTCGATACATCGATCCTACATGATGGGGAGTAACTCAACCCATCGACGGTCATAGGTTCCTTCCTAGAAAGCATGCAATAACCCTCAATAGTGATAAGGCCAACGATGGGTTAAAAACTTAACCACATCGCTCATCGCAGGTTACCTTCTAGTGGTGGGAATACAACACGTGACAAGTGATGAACTTGGGGTGGTTGGAAAGATAGTGTATCACTTGTCATGGGATGGACATGGGTGGCTTAAAAGGAACACACAATGAGCGATGAATCAACAACAATAGAATTAAGCGAGGCTTAAAAGTATGTGTGAATAGGTTGTTTTAAAAGGGGGACCTTCTAGGTTCGATGGGTGACCAAAATTTTGGGGCCGGTTAAAACAATGATAGTGAGGAATATAAGGTACCACTTAAGTAACCGGTTGCCTGATGTAGCTGGTCAATGAGGAAACATAATCCAATAGGAGGATTAAGAGTATAAGTGAATGGAGACCACAAAACCCTAATCCCTAATGACAACAAGGAACAATCAATCATAGGCTTGACCATGGAACCAATGGGACAATGAAATTTTAGGGTTCCACTAGTGGCTCTGACTGGGGATGTATGCCTCTTGCAGGCATAGCAAGAATCTAGAATCTCAGGTAGAAGTAGACTAGCAAAAAGGCACATAAACTAGGGACCAGAACAACAAATCATGTACATTGATTATAAGGATACATAATGTAACTTTTATTTCCAATCCCAGAATCCATCTCTTATACCTTCTCAGGATTCATTCTCCAACTAGAGGCTCATGGCCCCCAAGAATTTAGAACTGGTTCTTTCCTCTATCAAAAACTTTGTCCTGCTGGACACTAGGAGTGTATTATGCATTCCTGAACAACCAACACCACCATGATTGACATCATCAATTCCATTTTCTATGAAACTTCCTTGTTCATCAATCAGTTCCACCGTAGGCTCATCAAATTGAACTAGAAAGATAAAACATTCATATTCCACTTGCTCATGAGTTGTAGCATCACATTCAATTTGTTCATCAAATTGAAATCCTTCATAGACACTCCAATGTATACAAGGCCAATATTTTGAAGTCTCAAAGAGAAAAGGTTCATATTCAACAACACCTTCATTGTACTTGACATGAGTGTTATCCTCATTAGATGAAAGCAATTCCATGCTAAGGTCCAGAGGATGTGGGGTATATGTAAATAATTCAAGTGCACATTCATATTGATTAACATCATGCTTCGTGTTATTTTCACCTCTAACTTCCCCTTCACATAAATCAAACAATTCTACAATGTCAACATAATCTGAAGAATCATCAAGTTATTTGTCTTCATCAACATGTAACAATGCTACTTCAGGGCTGATTTTCTCATCTAGATGCATCAATTGATCATTCAAGAAAGGATTTCCTCCTTTTTCCATATGGATATCATCCTCTTGCATATGTGTGGTTAATAATTCAACCATTGTTTCATGCACACAGCCAAGTACCATAGAAAAATGAGTATATTAATCTATTTCTTCCTCAGTACAAGCACTGTATTTAGTATTGTCATCATTGACCATAACATCTTCATCTTAAAATTCTTTACCATGTGAACAATTTTCACTTTTAATTATCAGTACATCTAAGTTACACCGTTGGTAATTGTCAGATACAATTTTCTCATTCACTTGTGGGAAAATGACTTCACAAAGACTTGTACCACTCCATCTTTCACACAACTGGGTAACTATCGAATCAAAGTTACCTTCTTCAAAGATAGAATCTACAATTTTAGTATTAGCTCGATCTTCATTACTTGTTATTTCATTTATACCATATCCTTCATATTCACGAGTAATACTTGCCAAGAACTCATCAAGATTTTCAACATAAAGTGGATTGCTTCTACACTAGTAGGGATCATTATTTACCACCCCACACACTGGTAAGGGTTCATTATATAAGGGGTTCTACCACACCTTCATTGTTGTCATGAAAGCCTCTATCTCCTCAAAATGAAGGTCTAAATCTTCTATATCATCATTATATGTGAATTCATTATAATCACTAGAAGAACATACATATAGCTTATGAATTTCATTCACATCATCCATGGTTAACATCTTTGACTCACGTTCTAAAAATTTGTTGTCAGATAAATCAGCAAGCCTTTCAATATCATCAATTGGTAATGTTGTTGATTCAAGATCCATGTGCTTGTCATGATGTACACCCTGATAATTCAATAATGAAATCCTTCTTTCATCTATGAGTACATCATCATCCTCTTCATGCGTAATTGACATCTCCATATCTACTTCATATAAACAATCATGAGCAGTAGGGTCATAAGCATGTTCATCAGTATCTTTATCATATTTAGTCTTATGCTCATGATCAACATATTGAACACATATTTTTATCTTCAAATTCCTCATCACTCACATAGTTAAAACGCTCCATTGATAGAAAATCCAAATTACATTACAGGTATGCATCATCTGTAATTTGATCCTTCACTCATCGACAAGTGACATAATAAGCATTTATATCATTGCATCCTTCATGTGAGGAATATGATTCTAAATAATTCTCAAGAGAGCAGTTACAATCCTCAAATAAGTAATTAGTAACTTCAAATTCATCATGATCTTCATCAAAAAAATTGATCACTACACAATCCATGTTCATAATTTTCTGAGTGGATGCTTAGGGCTGCACTTTCAAGTTCATGATCACTGGTTTGTAATGAAGTATCAACAACACATGCATTGTTTTCACTGGTCACAACATGACATGGAATAACACCTTGTATCTCTTTTACTTCTCAATCACCTAAGATATCACAAGAAAAGAATTCATGCATATTTAATTTGTTATCATCCCATGTATCTTTTTCTTCATCATTGTTTTGTTGCTTTGTATATGAGTTATTTGTGAGTTGATCACAATGTTCATCTTATGACATACTCTTTTCACCTATTTGTATTTTTATCTGATTTTTCTCAATAAGGCAGTTGATGTCTTCATTTTGAGAATCCACATTTTGTGCATAACCACACTCGGTTGATTCCACAATCTTTATCCAATTAGGCACTTGATCAAAGCTATGGGACTTCAATTCCTTAGGCAAAAGTGTTCAACCCAAATTCATAGATTTCATAAAACAAATCAATACACAGTTAATCCTTGGGTCTAAAATTTTTGGGGACTTCTATCAAAATATCCAAAAACCTCAAAAATAATTCATATGGTGATTCTCCCTTGCATCTCTTCATTTCATACAATTCCTACACAAAATACTTTTGATCAACATTGCTCAAATTTCGTTGACATTCAACTTGGAGCCCACTATGATTTGCATATTGTGATGATGGAGAAATCGTAGCAACAAAAGCATTGCCATTTTGATAAGAATTTCTATTATATGATCCTTGAATTCTATTTGCATGAGATGTGTTGGGACAACCAACACTTGCAGCCATATATCCTTTCATCATTGAGTATTTCAAATTGTTCTCAATATCCATGGCATTTTTATATTCCTGACACAATGTTGTAGACTCTTTATCCCTTAATAGATAGCTCATCTTACTATCAAATGTACCAAGATATACAACCAAACATTCAACATCATTGGGTCTAATATTCTCAGGGATATCCCTTATTGCCCTTGCAAATCTAAGATTAAAAGCAGGGACCAACTCATCTTCATTTCTATGGATTTTCATAAAGTTTTTTTCTTACCACTCTTGGATTTACCCTTTCACCAAATTTTTCTACAAAGGTTGTCATAAACTAATTCCATGAAGCTATAGAGCATCCTGGAAAATATGAGAACCAATCTCTGGCATCATACTTCGAATATTGAACAAAAAGCTTCATGAGACATCCTCATGATTTACCTCATAATCCCCCATCAAATCAACAAACTCTTACAAATGTTTGCTTGTTGATTCAGACTTTTCTCCATTGAACTTTGGTATCTTATCCCTAATATTAGGTGGTACAACATTTGGAAAACCACAAATATTGCTGAAATCTATGGCTTTGTACCTTTCAGTACCAAAATTCCTTTGATGTGACAATGGGTGCCGATCATGTGTTATTGCATTCAAATCTTCATCCAGATGTACAAATTGACTAGGCATCTTTCACTACCTCTTGTAGACCTTGTCAGATTTATCAAAAGGAAATTCAAGTCCCCTTTTCAATTATGATCTTAATCTTTTACAATAAGAACTCCATTCTATTTTACTTAAGATCTTACACTATAGCATGCTTCTTTATGGTAATGCACTAATTTCAATTTACATTCAAAAGGAATGCTAAATTAGCACTACTATTCCATCATTTAGTGAAAATTCACCTAATAGGGAGTCATTCATATCATATATCTTGAAAATTCCCACAAATTACTTACAAATGTGATAATATTTTCTTCAAATTCATGAGAATACCTGGAATTTTAGAGCAGCCATTCACCTTTCATTTTCAAACTTGCAAATTTGAAGCTTTGTTATATTCTTTATTAGGTTCTTTGAGTCAGAGTCACCACCTCTCTTCACAGAGGATTATACTTCAAATAAGATGAAATTTCTTCAAAATAAATCTCATTCTCGGTTTGATGTTTCATCCAGTTGAACCTCAAAATTCTCTAAAGGGTTGCCAGCCCTTATGTTCAAGAAATTCCTAGGCTAGTGGCCAACACGACAAGTAAAGAATTTTGAGGTCCTTACTCCTACACTTTAGGTTCTATTGGACCAGGGAGGGTATTTCCCAATTTGTGTTCATTCTAATTTGTTAAAATGGCGAACAATTTTTCTCATATGGGTTCCTACTTCAGGAAAATAAACAAAATTTACTAAGGATTTGGCTAATATTTGAGTAAATAATTGTCCATTTGCTAGGAACGAGAATATACTTCAAACTTACATTTCAGAATTGAGATGATTTTAATAAGTATTGTTCTTATTTTGAGCCTATGGCTAGGAATATTGCTAATTTATTTGATCACATGAATTCTTCACAAACAGGCCAATTCCTTATCAATCAGGTAAATAGAGTCAAATATGAAATACCTAGTAATACACTAATTATTAAATTCTAAAGTAGATGGACTATTTTCATAATGCCTTGCAATATAAAAACTCACAATATCCAAAACATGACTTCTTATCAAATCCTTTACAAATTCTTATAGACCTATGACTCTCCTCAAACATTTAATTAACCCTTTGAACTAAAGCAAAGAAATAGATCCATACATTCAATTAAACCATTGATCACAAATGAAAAGATTCTTGATAATTTTTTTTATAATCTGCAAAAGTGTACAAAGGAGAGTACATGCTTTAGAATTTAGATTTGTTTCGATATCAGTCATTCATGTAGAAAAATTTAAGACTATTACATATAAGACCTATACCTGAGACGATTAACTAGTAGATTCATCAAACCTTCTGCATTACATTTATTTTTCTACACTTAAAACCTACCCAAACCATTCTAGACTCAAAATTTTGACCCCTATAATGAGGCTTGAAATCCCTTTTATAGATGAAGGGAGCAACAAGCATTAGACTCATTACATTTACATTTTATAATCAATGCTAGATCTCAGTCGTCGGTTATTCAAGATTTAAAACTCAATCAACGAGGCTCATTAAGGCTCGCCACTTGCTTTTATGTCTGTACTTAGAAACAACGATGAAGTGCTTTAAAACTGCCATGTACCCATCTGTATCAAAAATCCATCTTTCTTGACCTACTCGTCATTGATCTTGGTGATCTTAGCTAGAGAATCAACTCCATCGCTCATCACATCTTCTAGCTTTGCTTTGAGACCTCATCAAGCGATGGCTGAGAAGCTAGCAATGAGATATTAGCCATTGATTTTGGTCATGGGAGGATCCTAGCCAAACATTGAAATCCCATCACTCATCACTTCTTCACTTTCCATCAAGCAATCTTAACTTGCAATACAATTAGCCCACGCGATGGGGAGTAACTCAACCCATCGGCGGTCGTGGGTTCCTTCTTGGAAAGAATTTGATAACTAGTGATAGTGATAAGGCAAGTGATGGGTTAAAAAATAATCCTCATCACTCATCACATGTTACCTTCGGGTGGTGGGAATACAAAACACGACGGGTGATGAACTTGGGGCTTTTGGAAAGATAGTGTATCACTCATCGTAGGATGGACATGGGCAGATTCAAAGGAACACACAATGAGCGATGAACTTCTAGCGATAGACTTAAGCGAGGCTAAAAATCATGTGGGAATAGGTTGTTTTGAAAGGGGGACCTTCTAGGTTTGACGGGTGACCAAAATGTTGGGGCCAGTTAAAATGATGATAGCGAGGACCATAAGGTGCCACTTAAGTAACCAGTTACCTAATGCAGCTAGTCAATGAGGAAACATAAGTTGATAGGAGGATTAAGGGTATAAGTGAATGGAGACCACAAAACCCTAAACCCTAATGACAACAAGAAACAATCAATCACATGCTTGACCATGGAACAAGTGGGACAATGAAATTTCAGGGTTCCACCAAATCTATTGCATCATTAGCTAAGTAAGTTACATAATTATGCCACCCTTATTTTTTGATAGATGAGTTGAATTGAATGGTAATTAGTGTCTATTTACTCACCAATTTCATAGGCATCAAAATCTCATTTATCTATATAAATAGAGGGACTAGTTCTCTCATTTGGGACACATTTCTTCAAATCTATTTTGCTACAAATAAACAAAGAGTTATACTTTGTGAGAGTTTAGAGTTACCTTGTGAGAGTATATAGTTATCTTGAGAAAGAGGTTGTACTGAAGAATTTTTGTGAATTGATAAAGAGAAGCTAGTAAGTTGTTGTTGGAAGGTTGTGCATCAAGTTAGTCAATTGGATCAAATGTATTACAGGCATGAGGATCTAGTTTTCTCTTATGTATCTTTATTTATGAAAGAATGAGATTTGAATGCTTTTTTTTGTACTTCTTAAGAATACTTGCATTAGGAAATCATAGCATTTTCTTTGGAAAGGAAAAGAAGTTGTTTTATGCTATTTTGTGAAAGTTCTTGTATTTACTCCATAATAGGAGGGTTTTTCATTAGTATAAGTATACTAGGAATGATGAAACAATAATAGCTTAATGGTTATTCATAATGCGAAACATATCATTGTCATGAAGAGACTTGACACTATTGGCTTATGATGTTAGGAAACCTTAGGAATGACAAGGTTTTGTTGTACATCAACAGTTTGGAAGAAATGATAGGATGAGTCATTGTTAATCCATACTAGTATGATCACTTGATCATTGCTTAACCAATGGATAAAACCATAGGTTGGGAGTAACCTATTTGGGTTGAGAAGTATATTGAAACCTAGGATTAAGATTAACCTATTAGGTTGGAATATTTACTTGATTACCCATTGGAACCAATAGGTTAAGAATAAATTTCTTGGATGGGTTGTATGTTGTTCTTGTTGGAACACATAGGTTTAGGTTAACCTACTTGATTACATTGATTTTTTATTATTGATTATATACGGGATTGGGGAATACTAAGGTTGAGACTCACCTATATGAATTGAAATGAAGAAAAATGGGTGCTTCCTTTCGCTTCTAGAGTTTTTTACCTAAAAGGAGAAAGACCAATTCCTCAACCTTTCACTCAAGAACAAACCCTTGAGATTTCAATGCAAATAAGATTGAAATCTAACAAAGGGAAGGTTGTAGGGATTGAATGATAGCTAATGGAGGGTTCACCACCCAATGTAAACATGGAAAATAAAATGAGTTAGAAAAAATGGTGTGATATGCAAACAAAAGCTAAATAACCTAAAGAATGCTCTAGAAATGTAAATAAAATAGGACAAAAAAGAAAGAATGCAAATGTTGTGCACCTAGAAACCTTGAAGGGATTCGAAATAGCTCTGAAATTCTAAAAATCTAGACATTTTTATGCTATTGGGACTCATTTTCCAACCTAGGCAAATCAGTCCCAGATCCTAGTTTTTGTACAGGAGTTTGTTTCAAGAAAAAGGGTATCAAAATTTGCAAATATCTAATAGATAGTTGTAGAGGGACTCATTTTACACTCTTGGTGACTCAGTCTTGTTTCACTTTTCTAAAAACTGAAGGTTGTTATCTGCACTCTAACACCTGCCCTTTTCTTCCAATATGAGTTTTAGGTCTTAATCCACGAAAAAACACCTATAAAATAGAATTCAAAAGGATTTGCTAATGGGGTGTTTGCCTCAGTCAAACCCCTAGTTTGGTAATCAAACCTCGGTAAAAATGATGAAATGTGCATAAAAACCCTATCCTTAGGTGTGTTAAAGACTAGGAAATCCAAGGCATGATGCAATCCTATTGTGTAGGAATATGATGCAACAATGGAAATGAAAAGATGAAAAAGTCACTTGTGATGATCTCCAATCACCCCAAGTGAACTCTAATGATTCTTGTACCTTCCTTAGGCTGAATGTAGAGTGACAATGGAAGACAGAATCACTTAGGAAACAAGTAATTAGGACTGACTTGATGGCTAGTTGCATCTCCCCAACCTAAAATCCATCATGATTCACCATAGGCATCCATGATCAACCCTTGAAAATGCTAGATCTTGTTAGAAAGTGAGCTTGAAGACCTGCAAAATACTCTAATGCTGCTCCAATGCTTCAACTTTGCTTTCTTTTGGAATTGGAATGCTCTTGTGAAAGATTGCTTGAAGACTCTTGATGCTTGATGCTTGCTCAAAGTGCTTGAATTATGCTTAGATTCTATGAAAAATGGCTTAGAAGCTTGCTTTAATAGGAATTATCACCTATTGACCATTATTTGGATCTCAAAGGATGGCATTTACCAAAAACATGAATTAAATTGATGAATTCCTCCTCAAATTTGAAAAAGACCCCAAATGGGATTCACTCGCCACACTTGGCAAATGGGTCCCACCTAAGGGGACTCATTCGCGCAAGGTGGTGAATGAGTCCCACCTTAGATTTTTGAGGTGGTTTTTTAGGATTTTCGAGGATTTAAGTGACTTTATGTGATTTTATATGATTTTTGAGTGAAATGAGCCTCAAGATCCAAAATAATGGGTCGTAGAGGGCCTATAAATGGTGATTTTAAAGGGGAATTAATGCAAGGGTGCCAAAATAGGTCCAAATTAAGTGTGAAATTTCCTCCTCCTTCAAGAGTGCACAATTTCCTACACTACATTTAGCCCCCACTTTAGCGCCCATAAGACTCTATGTTCATATGTAAGCTAAAGGAATCCAATGATGAATTGTGTTTCATAAAAGGATACATGCATGTAAGTTCAATCATGATATGAGAGAATGAAGCCCCCACTATAGTCCTTTGCAAAACCACAATGTTAGGAACCACATCCTATAACATGAATATGTTAGCTGACGAAAAATCCTCAAACATCTAACTAGAAATCACATTTGAGGGTAGATGTATGCCCCCCTTGATTCTGCTTAATTTATGGAGGTGGAGTCAAGGTAGAAATCTAGCCACATTAAATAGGGTAAGTCAAACCATAGGGCATTTCCAAGTACCATGCCACATGATGATAGATAGTTGATGATGTCAGGAGCAGAATCAAGATTCCAACGTAATGAACGGTGTAGAAAACATAGTTCTCTAGCACCCATTATGTTTGTTTTAGTGAAATGCACTTTTTAACTCTAATGTTGTAAAAACCCTAATTTTAACTTACATAAAAGAAAAAAAGTGAAGTTAATTGTAACTTACTTTGTCATTTACCTTTTGTAGTTTGAAAGTGATTAGCGAAGGGTGAAGGATGTCGAGCAGATGAGATTACATGCATGTGATACTAGACATGTTGCAGGAGTAGGTAACATGTGGTGAGCAGAATAATGAGGTGAGTTGATTCTCCTACCTACGCTTTGTCCTTACACAATAATTTTATCATTTTTATGCATTTTTAGGTTAATTTAGGATCTTGGAATTTTTTTTGCAAAGTTTCCCCTTTTTTCACGAAGTGTCCCACTTTTTCACAAAGTGTCCCTATAGAGAAGGGGGATTTGCTACTCCTGAGTTCTCTTTATTTAGAAATCCTCATGAGACGAACTTCCCTAAAATACCTCAAGGAACAACAATAAGATTTCTAGAATCAGGAAGAGCAGGTCACAAAGATTCTCTAGACAAAGTAAAAAGCTCTCAGCCAAAGGATGACAGTGCAGAACACGAATGACAGTGTGACGCACTAGCGTCCTAGAGGCACACTAGCACCTCGTAAAGACCAAAAATTGAGCTTATCATAGAGAATGAGAAAGTGGCTACTTCTACTCTAATTGCTATGGATTTTCATAGTACAGGAAAGTAATAGAAAGTGACAGAACTAAAATAAAGTAAAACATAAATGATTAAGATAAGGAGAAGAAAGGAAGGAAATTCTTACAACCACATAAGTGATGAAACTTCCTACTTGTGAATGTCTTCAAAACCTTTATGCGTGATATCTGGAGAAATTATTGAGGCTATATAGGGGTTTTCCTTAGTCAAACCCCCGTATTGGTGTTCCCAACTCCACGGACAGCCAAAAAGATAGAGAGAGTAACCAAAATGGAAAAATAAAATGGTGAAAGAAAAACACACTCAAGAGTAGAACCCACACCACCAAGTATGAGTGATAAAAGCAATCCCTGCTCAAGGAGGAGAACCTGTATCACAAAAAAGGTGATAAAAGCAATCCTCACTCAAGGAGGAGAACTCGTATCACAAAAGAGGTGATAAAAGCAATCCTTGCTCAAGGAGGAGAACCTATATACAGTATGTAGATGCAATAGATAGAGGATGTGAAAAATCCCAAGATGCTCAAAGGTGCAAGAAAAGCTTAGGGAGCCAAGAAGGGAAGCCAAGAGAGCTGCAAGAGCCAAGAGTGTTGTAGAGGGTGCTGTGAGAATAGAAGAGTGTCGTAAAAGCTTGAGAGCTTGAGGTTGTTGTAAAACAAACAAGGGAGTTGTGCAAGCAGGAAAGATGGAAGGAGAAGAAGCTAAAAGTATAAGAGAGTTAGAAGCACTTGGAAGAATGTAGCTAGAAGAAGTTAGAGGTAGAAGAGAAAAAGCAAGAACTTAGAAGACCAAAAGGATTGAAAAGACTACTTTTAAGGAGGGAAAAGAAGCTTCTCTAGCCATTACAAGACGTCCTGGGCTATTACCACTGACAAAAAGTGAGGAAAAGTGGAGAAAATTCTTGGAGACAATTGTTTGAGCATTGAAATGTTGCAACACGCTAGCGCAGTGCACAGATGTCTGCGTAGTGTGCTAGTGTCTGGACACATCACGCTGCAAAACAACACAAATGAGAAAGGCACAAAGTCAAATGAAAAGATGACACATGAGGGTAGTTGTTGAAAAGGGGTGTTGGAGCATCCTGAGAATAGAAAAAGGCTGATGCAGGGGCTTAAACGAACCTACAAAATGCTAAGGGAGTGGACACTAAAGGAGATTCAAGAATGTATGTGAATTGCAAGGGGTGCAATTTTATGACTATGCATTTTTCCCCCACTTTAGCTGTGAGCATATGGATCTATGTTAATATGCATGCTAAAGGACTACTTAACATAAATAACATCATATGCCAATAGGATACTGCAGAGGAAGCAGATAACTCTTTGAACCATAGAAGCATGCCCCTAGTTTGAAGACCTGCAAAACCAATGCATTAGACAAAGAACCTTCACCAGACAACAATTCTAGAACATAAAAATCCACTAAAGGATTTGAATCAACAAAGTAAAAGAGACCTCTATGTAAAAGGTTGTCTTAGTACTATGTGTTGTCCCCAAATTAAAAACACTAACATAGAAGAATTTTAGAATGAAGAGAAGGGCATATACTTAGGATGAAGAAGACGTAGATCTTCGATCTGGTATATACATAAGAGAAGTGTAGAGAAAAAAAAATCTAAGAGGGAAAATCTATAATGGAATGAGAATTCCAAGAGAGATGGCTCCATAGGTACTCAAACCTAAGGAGAGTTTGAACAAAGCACATCAAAAGCCTGCAGACCAATGATGAAAGTGTCTCATAGGCCTGTGGACCCACAAAGAGGCAAACCCCAAGATCTCTCACATGAGGGAAACCAAGAAAAGTGCCTTACAGACCCATAGACCTACAAGGTAGGTGTCCTCCAAGATCTCTCACATGAATGAAACTAAGAAAAGCACCTTATAGACTCACAAACCTGCAGGGGAGCGGCCCCCAAGATCTCTCACATGGAGGAAGCTCAGAAGAAGTGCCCTACAAACCCGTAGACCTACAGGGAGGTATCCCCCAAGATCTCTTGCATGGAGGAAACCTAGGAAGGGGATTCTATAGAGTTAAAAATTAGTTTCATAGGTGCACCTGCAAAGCAAAAGCGGCCACACAAGAAATTAATCGGATAGTCATGCAAACCATCAACAAATTGGAAGGATTTCAAAGGGGTCCCTTAGGGAACCCTTCAAAAGAAGAGGGTCCACTCAAGGAACACACTATTTGAAAAGAGAGATCAAGTTAGGTTACCCCTAAGCTAGATGCAAAGATATGAAATAGGTCTAGTCAGGCTGCCCCAAAGCTAGACACCATAGAATTCATTTGAGATACAAGCTTTCAAAGGGGCTCCCTTGGGAACCCTTCAAGAGAAAAGAAGTTCACTCAAGGGACACTTCATTTGAAAGACAAAGAGAAGATAGGGGGTCCTAAAGGACACACATCTCCAAAACAAGTTATCACTGCCCCCAACATACAAGGGAGGAGAACCAGGCAAGATACTTAGAACATATAGGATAGAGGTAGACCTTGATATCACTCGTCATGCAGAGAAAAGGTAGGTGCATCAATCAAATGGGAGTTTTATGGCAACTGAATTACAAAGTTGTGTTTTATCCTCCAAGGCCTTACATTCACAGGTGGAATGGCCAAGCACTCAATGGTATGAATAGAACAAATGTTTTTCTTTATCATGTTTATGAGATTTCTTACATGTAGGAGGAGGAAGAGTAATCAAGTGAGCTTTGAGAATCCACAACAAGATACACTCTTGCTTAGACAAAGAATGAGGAGCAAAAAGCAATGAATTCTCACAAGAATAAGAAGAAGACACGAAGATAGAAGACAAAGGAGGATTTACATGGAGAGTATTATTTTAACAATGAGGATTATACTTCTCTAAAAGATCACCATCATCCTTCTTGATAGGATTACCAACATTAACCTCCTTGACATAAGTGTGATCATCTTCCTCAAAAGGATGAGGATCAACACTAAGAAAATTACAATTTGCATTCACCTTATCCATCGATATAGAAGAGTAACCATCTTTGATAGCGGGTGTGGATGATGTCATCGGAAGGTTTGGGTGGATCAAGTCAACTTTATATTCTCCAATGAAGGATTTTGTAAAGTCTAAAGAACCCCAATCATCACCAAGACATGCATTCCTTTGAGAAGAGGATGACTTAGGATTTCTTGCTTTAGAAGGATTTTCTTTAGGGACATCTATCTAAAGAGTATCCTTTATAACAGATACCACTAAAGTAAACATCGACACATTGGAAGACACTGAAGGAATAAGAGTAGACACAACAAAAGTCTGACTGGCAACTTCCATTTCACATAAGTGCATAACATTAGGGTCAACCTTAACTATGACTACTTGATTATTGCAAATGAACTTAATAGATTTGTGCAAGGTAGACAGGACTACACCCATAGCATGAATCCACAGTCTACCAAGAAGAAGGTTATAAGGTAACTTTTCTGACATAACATACACAAGGGTGGGTACAGTAACGAGTCCCAACCTCAAAGAAAAGTCTATCATGCCCAAGGCTTGTTTACCGGCATTATCAAACCCACGAATGACAACACAAGAAGTATTAAGGGAAGATAAATCAATATTAATCTAGGAAATAGATCAATGCTACATACATTGAGCACCAAACCAGCATCAACAAGAGTATGTCTAATATCGATTTTATTAATATTAACTATAATCATTAGAGGATTTGCTTGCTTCTATGCTTCTAGAGGTAGGAGTTCTTGTGGATAGAACACAATATTCAACGAATCTGCACAAATATGAGCTATCCATGCATCAACATCTGTTGGCCTGGTGGAAGAAGGCAAGAGGATATTTTGCAAGGATTCTTGAAGCATACCTTGTGTAAACATAGGTTTTGGTACCCTAATGGTCTCTTTCACTTCTAGGATCTTTCACCTAAAAGGAAAGGAATAGGGTACAAACTATTATGTTCACACTCAAGACTAATGCAATGTGGATGAAATATGCCTAGATGAGATTATCTAAATGCAGAAAATGAACAAAATATATTGATTATGAATGCAAAACTAAGAAATATCAAGTGTTTTAAAATACACTGTGATATGCAAAATGAACTAAAAATGTAAACAAATAACGACAAAACTTAATGAAACTGAATGAGGTGCACCTGGAGGCTGAAAGCTAATGTGAGGAGGTTCTATAATACTGCAAATATTAATCCTGAAGCCCACTAGGACTCATTTGCCACAGATGGTGAATTAGTCCTAATTCTGGTGAAAACTATAGGAATAGGTTTTAGGATTTTGGGAATAGAAAAATTCAGAAAACACTTTTTCTAGCCTGGCAGGGGGACTAATTCGCCATAGATGGTGAATTAGTCCACCTGTAGATTTTTGAGAAGTCAAGGGTGAACTTTGTGGGTCCTGGTCTACACTTTTTTGCCTAATAGGTTGTCGGGTCCGAATCTAGAAAATCTGATGGGAATGTGTTCTCCAAGCTTCAAATAGGGTTTTGTTGACTTTGAATGATCCTCAAAAGTTTGATGACACTTTTAACACCTATCTCTTTGACAAATATGCATACAAGACCTCCAAAACACACATGCAAAGAGGGGAAAAGTGTTAAGGGTTAGAGTATAGGGGTTTGCCTTGGTCAAACCCCAGTTTGGTAATCAAACCCTTAAAAAATGGAATGAAATAAAGAGAGAATAATGAACAAATAACATGCAATGTCATAAACTAACCAAACCCTTGATGTTGAAGTATGAAGATGTGTTGCTCCAAGATGCTTGAATGCTTGATTAAGTGATTAAGGATGCTACAAATTTTATGATGAATGGATGAATGATTGCTTGAGTGAATTACGTTGATTGGGGGGTTCAAATGAATAGAAAATTATATATTTATTCACAATTATGCCCTAATTTCTCAAAAATACAACATCAAAGGCCGACCTTAGGTCTTAAGAAATTAAA
The DNA here is from genome assembly GCA_007258455.2 of Sequoia sempervirens. Classification (NCBI taxonomy): domain Eukaryota; kingdom Viridiplantae; phylum Streptophyta; class Pinopsida; order Cupressales; family Cupressaceae; genus Sequoia; species Sequoia sempervirens. Next base: position 184,122,203 of record VDFB02000008.1, on the reverse strand, counting down.
ACCCGCCAGTAATTTAAATTTATTTTAATTTTTTTGCCAAGAGGGACTCATTCGCCCCTAATGGCGAATGGGTCCCACTCAAGGCATGTCAATGGGTGTCGGGAAATAAATTGTCTTATATGATGTTTGTTGGGTTTATATTTAAAAGGACACATAATTAAGGCCTGCAAGTACATAAAGGGGACCAAATAAAGCATAAGAAAGGTGTATTTATTGATGACAAGCATAGAAAAGCATGAAATTTTGTTACAACACTTTAAAATAAGACTTGGCAAGTGATAAAAAGGGGATATGTAGGTGAATTATAATAAGAAGAGTCTAGAAAAGTGTGAAAATGTGTTACAACACTTCACAATACTTTTACAAGACATCATAAAGTCTTAATGATTCATAAAGATTCAAGACATATTGTGAATGTGTGCACCACATTGCAACATTAAATCAAGAAAAAATCAAGCCAATTAAGCACAAGGAGGGACAAAACAAGAAAAAGTAGAAGGGTTACTTTTTATGTGTCTACATTTAGCCCCCACTTTAGTGAGAGGATGAACTTGCTTCAAACTCACACTAAAGTAGAGCCATGCATCTCAAGAGGGGTTCCAATGAATTAATGCTTAACATGATGAGACAATCAATGATCAAGAGGGATGATCAAGCCCCCAGGATGAAGATCCCATAGAAAACAAAAAATAAGCACAAAGAACACACATGAAAGTGAAAGAGAGAAGAGGGAAAGATGAAAGAAAGAATCAGATCAAGCTTTGATCATTTGTCCAACCCATTGTGGATCAGATCTAGGTTTTTTGTCCAGAAAGAAAATGCATACTCACTCTGGGGTGACGAAACTCATGGCTTTTTGTTGGGTGAGAAAGCCCAAAAGATGAGAAAAATAAATTCACGGTTGGTATACACTCACAAACACACATGTGGCTATGGGGAAAGTCGTGTCTCAAAATGGGCTTCCCGCTCAACCATACCAAAGTTATACCTCCTGATAACTTTAATAAGGCACCACAAAGGAAAATATAGTTTCATGCTTCATGAGACAAGCAAAACTTCGTATGCTTAAAACTCATGAACAAATGTGATGACACCATAGGAATGCAAATTGTGTTATGCAAGGTTGCCATATAAATAGAAAATGTAACATGCAAAGAATGTTCAAAGGAGTATTTATTAGTTTATACGAGGTCTATAACTTAGGGAACATTATGTTTAATGTTTCCAAGAGAGGAACGATCAAATAATATAATATTTGTAACTTAGGGGATGTAATGTGTCACATTAGGCCACTAAGAGGAATATAATATGCTAAGATAGATCACGCTTATGAAGGACATTATACCCAATGTCATCCACAAAGTGACAAAAATTCGTATGAAGTAAGAAGGCTGCACTAAGGACCAAGAAAAAGAAAAATGCAAAATGAATAATGCCAATGTATGCCCCCACTTTAAAGAAATTTCTGCACACCATTTTGTGAGAAATTACTTTAAAATAGCGAATGAAAAATGAAAAAAGAAAGAAGACATGAGAGCCAATTTGGAAAGCCCCTATGCCAAGTCATATGTTTCTAAATAAGGTTGAATCATGCGAAGAGCAAAAGAAAAGAAATGGGTTTCCTCCAAAATGAAAACACCAAACACATAAGGGATCTATGGATTTGGGGTTAGTATATTCATTGCTGCAATGTTGTTTAAAGAGCTCAGAACTATCATCATTCCCCAAATACATAGAACTGGAAGAATGACACAAATAGAGTGAAAAAAAAGAAAAAGAATCCATTTTGGGTCAACATGGAGGAGACATAGGATGTCTCAAGGCTTTGCATCATCCCCAAAAGGAAAACACAAAACAAAAGGAAAAAAGAAAAGAAAAAGGTGTAAGGGTATGTGCAAGATCATGGTGGGCCAAAAAGTGGCAATATGATGGGTATGTGGCTGGTGACCATTTTTTTACCCAAAATTGATGAAAGGAAAAGGGTTTTTAAAAGAGATTTTCAACATTCCACCAATATAAATTATGCTTTACTTTGAATTTAATAAGTAATTATTATTCTTTTTCTATTCAAATTATGACTAAAGTCACGATTGATAAGTTGATTGGAAAAATCTATAGCTTTCAAGCGGTATCACATTTTTGAATCCAAAACATGTGTCACATTCTATGGTTCACATACTATAGGATTAAAAAAATAAAAATTGAATTTCATGAATTTTTGACCAAGTTAAGGTGGTTAGACATACGAGTTTTTTTTATATTTTTTAAAAATTTGTAATAAAAATTCATAATTAATTATTTACTTGGAAAAAATTACAAAAAATATGCATCACATTGGGGCATGAGTCCTCTACTTATATCTATATATTATTAAAAAAATATTATCATTTTATTGTGGTTAGGGTGGTCAAATGAGACACCTACTTTTTTTTCCTTGAAATTTAAGTACCACTACATTGAAATTTCAAAATTTCACCAAATAGATTTTTAAAAGAAAAAACATACCTAGTAGTTTAGAAACTAAATTCAATTTGCTACAAATTCTATTCTTCGTTTTGAAATAATATAGATAACTTATTCAAATTTTTATGTCAACTTGCCTAACTCGATTTTTGACTTTTTGTCACTTAAGGGCCTATTTTTCCATGATGATCCCTCACATAACAAAATGAACAAGAAAGCCTTGTGGGTCAACATGAAGGAGACATTTTAGTCTCAATGCCCTGCGTCATCCCCAAAAGGAAAACACAAAAAAAAGTGAAAAGAGAAAGACCTTTTTGGGTCAATGGAAGAGACATAGGGTGTCTCATGCTTTGCATCATCCCCAAAAGGAAAAAACAAAACAAAAGCAAAAAGAGAAAGCCCTTTTGGGTCAGAATGGAAGAGACATAGGGTGTCTCAATGCTTTGCGTCATCCCCAAAAGGAAAACAAAAAACAAAAGTGAAAAGAAAAAATAAAAAGCAATGTACGACATATAGAAGAATGAAGATACAAATAGAGGAATGGCACAAAGAGAGAGAGAATATCAAAAAACACATCATGAGAGATAACATTACGTACATGCAATCACATCAAAAAGAAAAGAATAATGTAAAAGGCTAGTAAGGAAAATGCAAGTCAACCATCTAACAAGTCATCTACCTCCTAATCATGTTCGGAAGGTGGAAAACTGGCGAGAGGCACAAGAGCAAGAGATGAACTAGGTGAAGTGCTAGACTCATCACCTTGTATAGGAGATATCTCGATTAAGCTCATAGACGAGGAAAAAAATGTGTTTAATTCATTATGTATTTCTTCGTTGATCTTTGTTGTTTCCTTGTCGTCATCTAGGTTAATCACAACATGAGGATGAATGATTATACCTGAAGGAGAGTGTATCTCTTTCTATGATTGTTGTGTTAGATTAATTTGTGGTGGTTCAAGATGCATTGTTTCTGGTAATTGGGGATTATGATTTTATTTGTTTTCTTCTTAATGTAACTGACGAGCAAGGAGACGACATCGATGCCTATGCTCCCTAGCACCTCAGTTTCTTTTTATTCTATTTTGAAGTTGTGTGGGTGTAAGAGCGGGTTGATCCACCATAGGCTCCTTTTGTTCCCTAAGGGGAGGAACAGAAGGAACCATAGAAGGTGGGTCAATCACTTTCTCTTTTCCTTTATAAACTTGTTTTATGTGAGGGGGTATGATGGGGTTGGTTTCATTATTTGTTGGGTGTTTGGATGATGAAGGTGAAGAGTTTATGGTTGGTTGATCTTGATTTTCAGGGTCAGGTTCAGGTTGAAGCATTGTCTCATCTAGGATGGGAGTGTCAGAAGTGGACAAGGACATATTCTGAAGAGACAATTCTGCTTTGTTTGGCTTTAAATTTTTGATAGGCAATCAAAAAGAAGTCTTTGCAAGGTGTTATGGGTTCCATCGGCTTGGGCCAAAAGGATTCCAAGGAGAAGTTTCCTTTAGAGGACAATGGGTTAAAGCCACTATGGTGGACAATAAATATATCATTTTCGAGTGGAAACTTCAAACATTTGTAAATGACTAAAGGGACAACTTTCATTGAGTGAATACATGGATGGCCTAGCCATAGATGAAACTGATCCGATTGTGGAATGATAGGGAATGTTACATCTAATGTTTTAGGTCCTATTTGTAATGGAAGGAAGATCGATCCTATCATAGGGCATTCAAACCCATTATGTGTCTTGATCCATGTTGTTGGTTTGGTATAATTGTCTTGATAAAAATCATGTAATACCAAAAACTCTTCCATGATCACGTTCTCACCATAGGCGGGATCGATTAATATCCCATTAGTGGGCTTATCATAGATGCGGCCGACTATGTAAAGAGGACCATCAGGAATATTTTTGAGTATGTCTTGAGAAGAAAACTTAATATCAAGAGATTTCTTAGTTTGTCCCTTATGAGGGATAACATCTATCATACCCACCATCTCATTGATAGGATTAGCATGGGTAACATGGGGAGTAAGATCATGATGTTCATCAGTTGTATCAACATTCATCACAACATTTTTTGAAGGTTCACTAGCTTTGACAAATGAAATATTGTGTTTAGGCATTGGGTTGGGAAAAATTTGCAAATTTTGGTTGGGAGGGGCAACAAACATATTGCCTTTCCACAATGGATAGATGACTAGGATCAATGAGGTCTTGCACTAGGTGTTTAAGATGCTTACACCATTATGTGCCATGTCCATTTTGGTGATGAAAATGACAATAAGCATTTGATTTAAATGTCGGGGGTAAGGGTTTATTAGGATCAAGTGATTTAAAAATAGGCAAAGTGATCATTTGTTGTTGTAAAAGTTGAGTCATCATGTTATGAGGGGTATCAGGGAAACATGTAAACTGTCTCTTCGTATCCCCATAATTAAAGGGCACCGTTGTTTTAACAGTAGCAACTTGGTTATTAACAGGTGGAATGGGTTGCTAAGGAGGAGGATGGAATTGTAAGAAGCCTTTTTTTTGTTTTCTAAAGGGTTGTGAATTGTTTAAGTTGACATGTTTAGATTTCTTAGCTTGGCTAGAAGTGGACTTGGCATCATGACTACTAACCAAATTGTGATAGTCACAAAGGGTTGTACATAGATGCACGAAAGAGGGAAATTTCATCATGGTTAATTTATCTTGAATTTGACTTTGTAAATTTTCAATGAACATCTTTTAGAGACATGGATTAGGAACCTTGACATTGATTTAAGCATAAAGTGACTAATAGCGTGAGATGAAATTGATTACCTTTTCATCCACATTTTGTTTACATCTCATTAAATCAGCCAATGTCTTTTTGGGAGTCATGTGCACTTGGAAATGATTTATGAATGCATCAACTAGTTCATTAAATGAACGAATGGAATTGTTGGGTAAAGAGGAAAACCATTCCAAGGTAGTGTCCTTTAAACTCCTAGGAAACAGTTTAGCTAACAATTTATCATCAAGGACAAAATCACTACATAAGGTGGTATAAGCATTGACATGATTAGTAGGATCACCCTTCCCTCCGTACTTCTCAAATCTAGGTATCTCAATTCCTTGTGGCATCAGTGTTCTTAATATTTCTAAAGATAATGGGCTGCTACAGACATAATAGGTGGGTGGTGCATTTTGACTTTGGTTTATGGTGGATATTTGTTGTTGTATAGAAGAAATAGTGTGGAAGAGTTGTGTGATGAGAGGATCAAGATAGGTGGTAGGAGATGAAAGAGAGAGTGGGGATGGAGTGTATGTAGTAGTAGGACAAGTGAAGGGAACACTGATAGGTGGGAAGGTGGTAGAGGATAGAACATTCAATGCCACAAAGGAACTAGGAGTACTAGTAGGAATATCAAAGGAAGGAGTCACATTACTAACAGATTTCATGACTGTTGCAACTTGGGGAATGGTGTAGGTGGGTATAGATGCTATGGTTGAAGGGGGAGGAATGTGAAGTCCTCCTTGGACAACCATAGTGTTTTCTGGTTGAGATGCACTAGAGGTGGAAGGGACATGTTTTTGATATATCTCAACAATTTATTTCACAATTTCTAGACATTCATCACTTTCAAGCATGTGATGGATGTTTTCTATAGTGGGAATGGTAGTGGTTGAAATGTTTTCAAGACTTACTTGATGTTGGAGATGTGTTATGTCCTCATGAATGTTAACTATTTTGTCATGTGGTATAAAATCAGTTTGTGTGTCAACATGCCTACTTCTTGAATGTAAGGAGTTACTAAAGGTGATGTCTATGCCTAATGCACTATTATCAATACCAAGAGTAGTAGCTCTGGATAACCCAAGGTCCACAACGAATGTGCTATCACAGGAGGCCATGAGTTGGGAACTTATTCTCACTAAAGTAATTATTAATATGGAACCAAACACTCATACAAAGGCTACTAAAGGCGGGGTGGATGGAAATCTAACGCAAAAAAGGAGCAATAAAATGCTAATAATAGAAATTATGGAAATTGTAACAAAGATGTAGTAACAAAAAAAAAATGTAGAAAATGCTCAAAACATGACAGAGATTATAGTGCACAATATGCAACTGAACTAATTTGCCTAGGGTGGCAAATGAGTCAAGGGATGATTTTTTGAAAATTTTCGAAAAAAAAAAAAGAAAGAAAAAAAGAAAAGAAAGAAAGATGAATTTTATACTTTTCAAATTATTTGATGCAAAACTATGATGCAGATGCATAATTTTATTGTTTTTTAAATGATTGGAAATGCAAAAATGAAATCTATATGATCTTTTCACTAATGCAAATTTGAAAATCCTAGGATGCAACACAATACAAAACCTAATACAATGTTGATGCAAGCTAACCCTAGGATGCAAATGCACTTGAAATAAGAAGTAAAAATGTTCTAAGGACGGGTTCACCAAAATGTAAACACGGGTTTTGGTACCGTAATGGTATCTTCACTTCTAGGATCTTTCACCTAAAAGGAAAGGAATAGGGTACATACCGCTATGTTCACACTCAAGACTAATGCAATATGGATGAAATATGCCTAGATGAGATGATATAAATGAATAAAATGAACAAAATCTATTGATTATGAATGGAAAACTAAGAAATATGAAGTGTTTGAAAACACACTGTGATATGCAAAATGAACTAAAAACATAAACAAACAATGACAAAACTTAATGAAATTGAATGAGGTGCACCTAAAGGCTGAAAGATGATGTGAGGAAGTTCTAGAATGTTGTGGAGATTAATGTTGAAGCCCACTGGGAGTCATTCACCATAGATGGTGAATTAGTCTTGTTTCTAGTGAAAACTGTCGAAATAGGTTTCGAGATGCCGGGAATAGAAAACTTTAGAAAAAACTTTTTCAAGCCTTGCAGTGGGACTCATTCACCACAAATGGTGAATTATTCCACCTACAGATTTTTGAAAAAGTCAAGGGTCAACTTTGTGGGTCCTAGTCTGCACTTTTCTGCCTAACAGGTTGTCAGATCCGAATTTGAAAAATCTAATGGGAAAGTATTTTTTAAGCTTCAAATAGGGTTTTTTTTTACTTTGAATGATCTTCAAAAATTTGATGACACTTTTAACACCTATATCTTTGAAAAATTTGCATACAAGACCTGCAAAACACACATGCAAAGAGGGGAAAAGTGTTAAGGGTGAGAGTATAGGGGTTTTCCTTGGTCAAACCCCAGTTTGGTAATCAAACCATTAAAAATGGAATGTCATAAACTCACCAAACCCTTGATGTTGAAGTCTGAAGATGTGCTGCTCCAAAATGTTGGAATGCTTGATTGAGTGATTAAGGATGTTAGAAATGCTATGATGAATGCATGAATGATTTATTGAGTGAATTATGTTTATGGGGGTTAAAATGAATAGAAAATCATATATCTATACAAATTATGCCTTAATTTCCCAAAAAAACATCACAGGTTAACCTTAGGTCTTAAGAAATAAAAACCTGCAAGTAATTTGAATTTATTTTGATTTTTGTGCCAAGAGAGGCATGTGAATGGGTGTTAGGAATTAAGTTGTCTTAAATGATGTTTGTCAGGTTTATATTTAAAAATACACTTAATTAAGGCCTAGAAGTGCATAAAGGGGCCAAATAAAGCATAAGAAAAGTGTATTTATTGATGAAAAGCCTAGAAAAGTGTGAAAGTTTGTTAAAAGACTTTAAAACACTTTAAAATAAGACTTGGTAAGTGATAAAAAGGGGGTATGTAGGTGAATTATAATAAGAGTCTAGAAAAGTGTGAAAATGTGTTACAACACTTCACAACACTTTTACAAGATATCATAAAGTCTTAATGATTCATAAAGATTCAAGACTTAATGTGAATGTGTGGGCCACATTGCCACATTAAATCAAGGTTTAATCAAGCCAATTAAGCACAAGGAGGGACAAGTAAGAGAAAGTAGAAGGGTTACTTTTTCTATTTCCACACCTTGATAAACTAGAGCAGATTGAAGCAAGTCCCATAGTGAGGTCTTAGTTGGAGAAACTTGAGGCTGCTTAACAAAATCACAATCACTAGGTGCTTTAGTTGTAAGTTTAGGTGCTTGAAGGAGGATTTATTTTTTATTCATTCCAATCTCATAAGTATGGGTTACCTCTCTATAAGAGGGATCCTTAGAAATATCAAGAGAGTCACTACCAAATGGAACACTATCAATAGAACAAATCCTTTTAGGAGAAGGACTCGTTGGAGTCACATAAATGATTGGTCTCTTAGGCCTCTGAGGGGCAACATGGTCATAGATTAAATTTACAGAATCATCACAACTAGTAGAATAATTAATTGAAGAGATATTATCAATCTTGATCCAAACAAGATCAAATGTGGAAGGAGATCCATCATGCACTAATTCATCATCTCTAGAGGAGAGTGCATTGGAATAGATAAGAAATTCATCATTCAAAAACGCAACATCTCTAGAAGAGAGTGCATTGGAAGGTAGAAGAGATTCATCATTCACGAATGCATCATCTCCAAAAGAGAGTGCATTGGAATGAATAGAAGGTAGAGTAACATCAAGAAAGGTATCAATGATTTCATCTTCTTGCAACAAGATATCCTATGAAACAAGAAGACTTTCATGAGAAGGATCAAAGATACCAAGTGACACGGGTAAAGCCAAGTCACCATCACATGCATGAAATGGAATATAATTAACATTTTAATCAAAATTAAATATTGAACTAATAAAAGAAGATATTAAATTCATTATGATTTTTTTAGTATTTTCTATGTTCTAGCAATTCACATTTTTGGAGGTCTTCAGAGAAGAATTTGAGGTTTGAACTTGCGTCGGTTCCTAAAATTTGACTATCAAAGGTAATTATATTTTAGGGATTGAACTAGTTCTCTAGGAGACCTTTCCAACATTGCAAATGGTTCTGAATTCCGAGAATCAAGTCAAAAGTTATGACCCCGCCAAGTAGGGGTAAATAAATTCCTAGTGTTTTGGAAGATTTTCTCTTCACGTCAGGTTCACCAAAATTTAGAGAAGGGGGATTCGCTACTCATGAGTCCTCTTCATTCAGAGAGCCTCACAGGGTGAACTACCCTAAACTACATCAAGGAACAACGATGAGAGTTCTAGAATCAGGAATCTGAGCAAGTCACAAAGATTCTCTGGACAGACTGACAAGCTCTTGACCAAAGGACAACACAAAATACGGATGACAACACGATGTGTTGGCATCCCAGAGGCTCGTTGGTGTCTCATATAGAACAAAAAGTGAGTTTATCATAGAGAATGACAAAGTGGCTACTTCTACTCTGATTGCTAAGTATTTCCAGAGTACATAAAAGTAATAGAAAGTGATAGAACTAAAATAAAGTAAAACATAATTGATAAAGATAAGGAGAAGAAAGGAAGGAAATTCTTACAACCACGCAATTGATGAAACTTCTAGCCTATGAATATCTTCAAAACCTACATGCGTTATATCTGGAGAAATTATTGGGGTTGTATAGGGGTTTTCCTCAGTCAAACCCCCATATTGGTGTTCCCACTTCCATGGACAACCAAAAAGATAGAGAGAGAGTAGTTCCAAAATGGAAAAAGTGGGTGGTGAAAGAAAAACCCACTCAGGAGTAGAACCCGCACCACCAAGTATGAGTGATCAAAGCAATCCCCACTCGAGGAGGAGAACCTGTATGACAAAAGAGGTGATAAAAGAAATCCCCGCTCAAGGAGGAGAACCTGTATCATAGAAGAGGTGATAAATGAAATCTCTGCTCAAAGAGGAGAACTAGTATCACAATATGTAGATACAATAGATAGAAGATGTGAAAATTCCCAAGATGCTCAAAGGTGCAAGAAAAGCTTCGGGAGCCAAGGAGGGAAGCCAAGAGTGTTGTAAGAGCTTGAGAGCTTGAGGCAGATGTAAAACAAACAAGGGAGTTGTGCAAGTAAGCAATATGGAAGGAGAAGAAGCTAAAAGTAGAAGAGAACTTTAGAAGCACTTGGAAGAATGAAGCTAGAAGAAGTTAGAGGTAGAAGAGAAGAAGCAAGAACTTAGAAAACCAATGGGATTGAAAATACTGCTTTTAAGGAGGGAAAAGAAGCTTCTCCAACCATTACAAGGCATCTTAGGCTGTTACCACTGAAAAAGGTGAGGACAAGTGGTGAACATGCTCAAAGATAGTTGTTTGAGCATTGAAACATCGTAGGATGCTAGCACGACATGCAGAAATTTGTGCGAAACGCTAGTGTCCAGACACATCACGCTGCAAAACAACATAAACAAGAAAGGTACAAAGTCAGATGCAAAGTTGACACATGAGGGTAGCTATTGAAAAGGGGTGTTCGAGCATCCTAAGAAGGGAAAAAGGCTGATGCAGGGGCTAAAATGAGCCTACACAAATTCTAAGGGAGTGGACACTAAAGCGGATGCAAGAATGTATGTAAATTGCAAGGGGTGCAATTTTATGACTATACAGTCTCGTTTCTTCGTGAAGTGTCCAAAAAGGGTCCTAAAGTGTATAGGGCCTTTAGGAAAGCACACTAGAACAAATTTAGTACACTTAAATGATTATTTATGTAGAAATTGAAGAGATTAGACTACTTATAGGACATATTTTTTCTTTTTCTGTTAGGTACCCACCTGTTTGCGTTAGCATCTAGGTGTAGACAGATTAGCCTACTTAGACATCTAGCCCTCACTCTTTCAATGGAGGGAACAAAGTTGCTTCAGACTATTGGAGTATATTGGGCGTACCTCATGCCCCCCATGAGGTACCATGATGATATGTTGATGGAACTAGTAGAGTGTTGGGATGCCGATACATGTACTTTCCATCTTCCAACTGGAAAGATGATGATCACACTAGAGGATGTTCACCATATTCTCCAAGTTCCTATTCAGAGTGAGTGTGTATTCTTCTGAGCAGAGTGGTAATTCTAGGAGATGAAATATAACATGCAATATTGCCTTTGTAGACCATTACATGAGGAGAGAGTGAGGGCACAAATCGATCTTCCTATACTATTATATTGATGGGCCCCACTAGTTAGATGGATCATGATGCTCATGGTTGCATTAGTACTCATCCCAAATAGTCGGGGATAACACCTAGAGGGAGGAATGATACACCTGATACAAGGGATGATAGAGCATCAAAACACTTGGGGGCATTGTATCCTAGCGCACTTGTATTATGATCTTGGATGGTTTATCTTTTAGGAGGTGGATAGTATGGCACACTGTACGCTTCTATAGGTTTGGTGCCTTGAGCATATCACTTGTACTAGACCTACCGACTTTGCGTTTCTGATAGCCATGGGGTATCCTCAAGCCTTTGGCTATCCTTTGCAATGGTTTTGGCAGTATGGTGATTCACAATTTTGGAGAGTGTGTTTTGATTGACTAAAGGAGGATGAGATCCTTTGGAGACCTTATCAGCTTGTGCTTCAGTGGCCAAATCACACTCGACAAATGAGGAGGTTACAACTAATAGATTTTTAATTGGCATACATGATTACATAGTACATCCTTTCTACTATGATCATGTCATGCGATAGTTTGGGTAGATGTAGATAGCACCCAGGGCATGACCATTCTTGAAGAGATTAGTGCGGAGTGCTCGAAGACCAAGTGATACTATACAATTCATTATAGAAAATTTTATCTTCAATAACTTTGAGTACTCAGATCATGACATGCCTCCAATCTCCAACACGGGTGACATTGATGCCACAAATGACTATGAGGAGTGGTGGAAAATATCATGACTAGCTCCCATGTTTCCTATTGAGGAGCCGATAGGTGATGCAGTGCCACTCTCAGATGAGGGAGATGAGGTAGAGGATAGGGCCGAGGAGATATGCTATAGGATTGCAAACATATTTACAAATTTTATAGATGAGGAGTATGATGAAGATGTAGATCTTAACTATGATGGCCAAGATAGAGGATATGAGGAGGATGAAGAGGGGGATCATTCCATGAGTGAGGGTGATGAGGCAGAAAGTGAGGATCCAATAGGGCATGAGTGGGGAGAGCCCTCTCCAATTCATATGACTAGATCACAAGCAGCAATTGCGACAAGCACCAGTACCCATATTCATTGAGAGGCTAGCACATCCTCCATGCCCCTTGCACATGGCGAGGATGATTTTACATAGCCTGTCAAGGATATAGGTGATGATATGTCATTTATCGTTATACTTTATGCTTGTTCTTACATTTTATATATATATCATGATGTGTACTGATATTTTATTGTTTCTACCTTGTAGTATCTATGAGATACTTTCGAGATCTCTATCGACAGGTGGCTGCAAAGATAGTTCTCCCATCAGTCAAAGAGGAGGCCACAAGATCAGACTATGTGCTGCCACCCATTGTGGATCAGGACCTAGATTCATTCAAGTGATACATGAGACTGTGGGTAGTGTATGATAGTTTGAGGTGTGTCCATTGAGTTGATGATGCCCCTAAGGCACAGTCATTGTGGACCCCAGCAAAGTTTGAGAGACTAGAGGTAGAGGTAGCCAGGCTATAGGCAGAGAGGTATCAGATAGCAAGAGCACACTGGGAGGCCCTTGGACAGATATGGGATTTAGAGTTTTCTCTTGGTACACTCAGTGGATCACGATCATGATCGCACACCACCGTCTCCTAACAGACTACCACCAAAAAAATGTGACCACTAGGTCCTGAGGGATCTAGTAGTCACAAGCTTCATTAGTATTGTATATTTGATGATATGTACACAAAATATATATATATCAGTACATTATTTTTTCTTCTTTTTTCTTATGTATTTGAATTTTAAATGGCAATGTGATTAATTAAATAACCATTGTATATTATTTAGTGAATGCTTCCATGATTTAACATGCTTTATGTGATCTTACAAAAAATTATTATAGTTTCTCATAGATGCAACATTGTGATTAAGTATGCTATGCTAAATTAGATGCACCTATGGTCTAACTAAAGAACATTAAGTGGATATAAGGATCTAATCTAACACAACCCACAAGATAAGCTTGAATAGTATGAAAGCTAAAGTAATTATTTAAAGATGAATTAAATAACCATAGTAGTGTTCAAGACACACAAGTGACCGTTTGTCAAGAATGAAGCAATGTGAAAGCTCCTAGAATGGAATCCAATAACTTTAACAACATTTCCTATCATTCATACTATTCAAGGGGATTAGACATAATACCAGAAAAAATGTGTAGTATTAATAGGATCTTTGAGAGGTGTGTCATCCATTTCTATTAATGTGTATGCACCAGACCTATAGCTTTCGTTAATTATGTAGGGTTCTAATCAATTAGGACTGAATTTTCCTTTTTTGGTCAGGTCAATATTGACATTTCGTTGATTTTCATACAAGACTAAGTCACCTTTACTAAATACACGAGGGATGTCATGATCACTATAATTACATTGCAATTGCTTAACATAAGATTGGAGGTGCTCAAGAGCATGAATGTGTTGTTCATCAAGCATCTCAGGTTGGTGTAATTGTTGTTGTTTGTAAGTGTCATCATCAATAAGTCCTTGAAGTGTAATCCCTAATGTGGGGATTTCTAACTCCAAGGGAATAATTGCCTCGGTACCATATACAAGGTTATAAGGAGTTGTTCCAATTGATGTTCTAATTCTAGTACAGTAGGCCCATAATGCATACGTGAGTTGCATATGCTAATCCTTGTTATGTTTATTTACTATTTTTCTGAGGATTTGCTTGAGGGTCTTATTAGTTGCTTCAACTTTTCCGTTAGATTGTGGGTAGTAAGGTGTTGAAAAGCGATGTTGGACATTAAATGTATCAAGGAATTTCTTCACATCATTGTTCTTCAATCACATTCTGTTATCCAAAATTATCATGGAAGGAAGTCCAAAGTGACCAGTAATGTGTTCCAATATGAAACAACATATTACATCAACAGTTTTGGATCGAAGAGGAATAGATTCTACCCATTTTCTAAAACAATTCATTGCTATGATTATAAATGTATGTCCAACAGATGAAGGTGGTGATATTTTTCCAATTAGATCCAATCCCCAAATTGAGAATGACCAAATAGGAACTTGGGAACAGAGCTCAAAAGTAGGAGTAGGAATCAAATTGCTATGTTCTTGACATTTTTGACATCTCTTAACATATGCAAAGCAATATTTTTCCATGTCTCCAATAATATCTGTGTGATCGAAAATAATATACATAAATGAATTGAAAGAAATACTATTCAAGCACACCAATAAGACATTGTATCAAAACATAACATAAAAGGTAAGTAAATGCAAACTCAATATCCTGTTTCGATTGTTGTCCTATTGTCCTCTATCTTCAGTGTTTTTGTTGATTCCAGCTTTTGCTCTCAGATTTGTAGGCTAGGCTCAACAAACTGTCTTCCTAAAGAATGAGATTTAAAAATGATGCATGATGCAAGATTTAGCTATGATATGGAATTGAACTAATATGCTTGAAATAAACATGATGCTATGATATGAGAATACTAAATGAATTAAATGCATGAATTCTAATTAATTGCCTATTCCCAATGCTTGGATTCACACAGGTATTTATGAAGTTTTTCGAATGATTCTGATTGGCTGTCTTGATTGACAATTGTGATAATTCCTAGCAGATCGAATGGCTGAAGAAGGAAGAAACTGAAGAGAAAATAGAAGAAAACTTGAAAACAAGATTTTTCTATTTTTATGAAAGAGAAGAAGATAAGAAGATAAGAAATCATCTTTCTTTAAAAGAATAAAAGAAAGATTTAAAAGCTGATAAATAATGAATTAAAAATTCAATTATTTATTTGTGGATGATATTCAGCTTTTTCTTAATTAAATGAAATATTTAATTAAGCTTTTAAAAGCAGAAGAAAGTTTGTGATAAGAAGAAAGCTTTAACCAAGATTTTTGAAAAAAAGCAGAAGATCTCATATTTAAATAAAATATTTAATTATGATATGGGAAGAAAACAGAAGATTTCACAATTAAATAAAATATCTAATTGTGTTTTAGAAAGAAAGCATAAGATGCTTTAATTAAATAAGGTTTATTTAATTAAATCACTTTTATGAAATTAATTAAATGAAATATTTAATTAATTAGAAGAAGAATTTAAAATACAAGAAAGGGCAATATTTAAACTTAATTAAATCAAAAGATTTAATTTAAATTCAAACAAATGATAATTAATTTAAATAAATAATATGTATTTATTTAATTAATTAAGTGGACATATGAAAATAATTAAATAAAATAAATTTATTTAATTACGAAAGAAGAATAAGATGAATGAACAATATAATTAAATTAATTAAATTTAATCATATGTAGAGGACTTTTAGATAAATTAATTAAATAATAAATATTTAATTAATTGTCAGGATTATAGACATGACCATTTTTATGTGTATACATTTTGCCCCTCTTTGAAGTGATGTGTGAAACGCATTGCTTCAAAGAAAATAAAAAAAATTTGCCCCTGATATGTTTCTAATTTTTGATGTCAATGATGCCCCCTCAAGAGGTAAATCATGAAAAATGATGTCGAGAATGATAGGGGAACAGTGATTTAGCTCCCGATAAATGATGTTTGTGATGGCCCAGTGAAAAATAATATGGAAAGAATGGAACATGCCATTAACTCCCACCCTAAAAGACCCTTAAAAGGTAAAAAGGGGTAAAATGAAGTGTCATTTTCACCCTGCTGCTACAGTGAAAAGTGAGCTCTAATAGTGACCTGGCAAGATGGAGATCCCATTGCACATGCATAGATTCGAGCGAGCGTGCCGATATCAGAGACCAGCTGCGTATGGACCCCCGGTGAGTGATTCCAACCGTTTATGATTTCAAATTTTGCATTTTGAATTGATTTTTCAAATGTTTTAGATCAGATTTTAGTTTTTTCGCACGTTTTAGCGCATTTGAGAAAAGTTTTAGTGCATTCAAAAAATTCTGTAGCACATATAGGAGATTCCATAGTGCATCTAAACATAGTTAAAAATTGATCTTTTAGCGCATTCGACAAATAGAGTAGTGCATCTAGGCTAGAATCGGCTAGTTTGATCCTGTAGCGCATCTAGGGCACATAATTGTGCAAATAGCGCTAGGGTTTGAAAATAATAAAGTTGTGCATTTGAGAGTTAGAGTTGCGCATCCATAGGATAGAATAGCGCATCTCGATTTTCAACACATCCGGGAAGAATTTTGGTGCATTTGAGTAAAACTTTAGCGCATCCGTGGTTTAGCGCATATAGGCAACAGAATGGTGCATATGGGAAATTTTGCACAAAATGCTTGTGTGATGAAAAATGATGATTTAAATTTCTTCCTTAGTCAATAGATAGATGAATTATAGTACCATCATGCTGATATGGGAAAAATAATAGAAATTCTGATAAAGGACTGATAACTTTGCTTCCAAAATAGAAAACAAAGAGTAGATAGCTGATAACTTTGTGACGAACAACAAAGAGTAAACTGATGGATTGATTGATTTGTGATTGATAACTTTGCTTCTCACGATTGAAAACAAAGAGTAGATGTTTGATAAATTTTCTTTCTGCGATAGAAACCAAATAGTAAAAGTTTGCATTCATGAATGAAGTACAAATAGGAAATGATTTGTGTGTTGATAAATTTGCTTTCCTAAAAAGAAAAAAAAATAGTAGATGATGATAGAATAGATTGATTTGATATTCAGATAGATTGATGTAGCACTTGATATGGGTCACTGATTGAATTTGTTGTATAGATAGATCACATGATATGAGTCTGATTAATGTGTCCTTTGTGATGGTCAAAAAAAATAGGAGGCTTTTAAAAGCCTCCAGATTAGAGAGCGGTTCCCACTATGTTGGGAGTGGATAGGAGAGCTTACCCTTGTCGAGTTACAGTTGATAGCGGATTGTGAACTGGGACCGTTGTTGGCGATGCCGTGAGGCATTCGGGCCAACAGGGGACTGTTGACCGCTTTGGCAGAGAGATGGCACTCAGAGCATAACACTTTTCACTTGGTAACTGGTGAGATGAGTGTGACGCCCGAGGATGTGTACAGAATTCTTGGGATCCCAGTTGTTGGTGCCCTTGAGGTTTATGACCACAAGGAGATTGGTGGGACCGAGGCACTACGACAGATATGCGGCGATGCGAGCATTTGTGTTTATTGGATAGATTGGGAGGATTTTAGCAGGTATCCAGCCTTAGTTGCTATGTTAGCGGCATTTATTGGAGGCTTCCTTGGACCGGACCATCAGTCGAAGGGATTTGCAGTTGGTTGGGATAGGATGTTGGAGTGGTTGGTGACACATCCACGGAGGTTTGCCTAGGGGAGCTATGTATTGGCTGACATGTATCATGATCTCCATCAGGTTGTATATCGTGGATCCACTAGCTTGGTGAGATGGGTGACGCTACTACAGATCTGGGCGTGGGAGCATATTGCGATCACGAGACCTCATTGCACGAGAGATAGGCCAACAGGGAGACCATATGTGTATGCATATTCTGGTGCACTTGTCCAGAAAAAGCTGGGCAAGGTAGAGTATTGGCGACGGGTATTGGATGATATTGATGCAATGATATGGAGACCATACACAGATTGCGAGGCATGGGAGACTGATCACTTAGAGATGCCATTTGTCTGCAGGCCGCGATATCTGATAGTGCGGACCCCCTTTATTATTGAGAGATTTCTGGCTTTACGGGTCCTGAGACAGTTTGGATTTACATAGGGGATGCCCCAGGGCGTTGCTCATTATAGGCGGCGCAAGGGTGATCCAGGATGGGGGCCATGCATTCGATACTAGGTAGCATATACAGAGTATTCTACCTTATAGCCTGAGGTATGGACAGACAGTCCATAGGTGCAGGATGCAGGTATGATAGATGATTATGCATAGTATTTCCATACACATCCATTTCCACGTTTTATAGTGCCAGATGAGCCACAAGCTATTGGGGTAGCGCCATAGCCAGGAGCAGGGCGACAGGAGGATGTGGCCGGTGGAGAGCAGGCGATGGGCAGAGGAGAGGAGGAGGAGGGAGAGGAGGACGAGGAGAGCGGAGATGAGGAGGAGGATAGCTCAAATGACAGGGATGATAGGGGAGATGATGGTGGAGAGGAGAGGTGACAAAGGTTGGATAGTCTGGGCAGAGCACAGATTGTTCGGCGAGCCAGATCCGGTGGTAGACCATGGACAGTGATTAGGGTGTCATCCTCATCCCAACAGGCACAGATGGCTGCATTGCAGGCTCAGGTTCAGACCTTTCAGGGGCAGCAGGCACAGCTACAGAACTAGCTAGCTCAGGCTCAGAGTGTCATAGTGCAGTTACAGGCATAGCTTTCACAAGCCCAGACACAAATACAGGCTCAAGCATAGGCATAGGTACAAGCTCAGGCACCTACCCTAGATTCCCAGGTGGCACAATTGGCAGCAGAGAGAGATGCTCTTAGATGACGGGCACTGGAGGCCGAGGGTGTGGCACAGAGACTCATGGGTACCGTAGAGAGTACATCATTACGGGAGGCCATCGCAGAGGGATTTGAGGCAGCCAGAGAGGTCGAGTACTACAGAGTCTGATATGAGGAGTTGTGTCCTCCCGAGCGTCGAGAGCCTTACCCACGATCACAGAGCAGGATGAGGACCCGATCACGGACATCGACACATGGTAGAGAGGTTACAAGGCCTCGACAGGATCCTGATGCAGGGGGTAGTGGTAGGCCGCCTCCTTCCGGACCAGCTCCTTCAGGGGCATCTACCAACTAGTGTTTGGGATTGTCATATTTTGCACATATGCAGGGCATGTCTATTGAGTTTTGATCATATCTCATGTATTATGTTTTAAACCTTTTAGTTTCATTGGACATTGGACATTTGTATTATTTTGATGAGCGATGATATGCAGCGGTGATGTTTTTGATGATGATATGTGTGTGTATTTATGATGTGATATGGATGCTACTTTTATGCATGTATGATATGAGATGGATTTTGATATGCTTTTATTGTTTTTGCAAACTAATCTTATGATGCAGGATGATCTAATGATATGATGCAAATGGATAATCTAGGATGTAGATGCAATGCTTTGTGATAATGTAGATATGAGTTGTTGAATTTTTTGAATTTTGTTTCAAATGTAGAAATGAATAATATGTGTATGAAATGCATCATGGAATTGTGATAGGAAAATGATAGATAATGAATGTGATACTGACAATGATAATGATGAAAAGATAAATGATATGTTTGGTAATGTTTATGTAATGAAAATGGCAATGCAATGATAAATGAAATGATGAATGAGTGCAATGGTAATGAAATGATATGAGATGATGATGATAAATAATAGCAAATGATAAATGATAAAATGATAATGAGATGATAGACGAGAAAGATATGAAAGAAAAAGTAATGATAATAGTAATTGAGAAATGATCAATGATATGAAATGATGAATGAATAAGAGATGCTAATGTTATGAAAACAATGGTAATGAAATGATATGAGATAAGGATCTAATGATAGAAATAATAATGAGAATGATAATGGTAACGATAATGATAAATGATAAATGATAAGAATGAATGAATGAGACATGAGAATGATAACGATAAAATGATAATGAGAAATGAGAATGATGATGATAATGATAAAATGATAATGAAGGATAAATGATAATGATAATGATAACATGAATGAATGAGAAATGAGAATGGTAATGATAATGATAATGATAAATGATAAATGATAATGATAAAAATGAATGAATGAGACATGAGAATGATAATGGTAATGATAATGATAAATGATAAATGATAATGAATGAATGAGATGTCCATATGTCCTCCACAAAGAGTTCAAAACTATATGACAACTGTCAGTGTTTGCATTCAGCCTTTCCGAATACTGATGTGAATCCAATATGCAGATATATACAATGATCTAACTAACATGCAACTAAATGAGACTAACCAATTTGTTGAGCCTGTTATAAGCCTTCTTGAATCATCATAGAGCATTTAACATGTTGGAAGTATGTACAAGCATCAGAGGGGAAATTAGCGCCAATGATGACCTAAGTACAACTTTCATGATTTTTGATATAGCAAGTGAACACAAGCATCGAGGTATAATTGAACCGAGATGACCTAAGCATTTCTTGCATAAATAGACAAAGATTAACCACCCTTCTGATGCAAATGTGGAATTGTCATCGATGATATTGCTTTGGTCATCATGTCCTGTGACATATTTGCATCAAATTGACCGTTAACCTCAAGACAGCAGACAAAGAAAAATCATTCTCATTCCTTGCCACTCTAGTTCAGTACATCATTGAGTGTGCTCCAGAGTAATGATATCAAAAATCAAACAACCTGTGTTCAAAGTGTAATACTGTTATTTCATACATTATTCAGATTTTTGGATCATCCAATAGACAATGATATGATATTTGCTGAAAAGTGTTACATGATAAGGCTCGATGATCAGATAAGGTTTTGTGTGAGTTGGTTGTTTGTTTGTATGATCGGATTTTATGACATTGTTCAGTTGTTTTAGTATGCTCTGAAAGTTAAGTGCCCCCAATTGAGTGTTTGCCCTATTTATTGACACAACTTGCGAAAAGGAATATGTACAATGATCAAGCCATGGTAAGACGTTTTATCACTCTAGGAAAATGCTGGAAGGATGATGCGATTATAACCCTAAGATGAGAAAAAGGTGCAGAAAAAAAGAAGTTGAAAAAGCCAAAGTGCAAAACAGGAACTAACAGATGGAGAGGTACAAATAGCATCTATTTGCCAGATTTTCACTATCTGTTTTTATTGCATTTTTCTGATTTCTTTTTGATTTTTTTGTATTTTTCTGTCAATAGACTGCCTATTTGCCAGGTTTTCACCCTATGACATTTTTTTTATTTTTTTTGTATTTTTCCATTGTTTTTGAATTTTTTCAGGACTATTTCTGCTGTTTTTGAATTTTTTTAGGACTTTTTCTGCTGTTTTTGAATTTCTTCAGAACTTTTTCTGCTGTTTTTGAATTTCTTCAGGACTTTTTCTGCTGTTTTTGAATTTCTTCAGGACTTTTTCTGCTGTTTTTGAATTTCTTTAGGACTTTTTCTAGATGATGATAGCTGACTTAAACATAATATTTCTTGAGATGCATGCTATTGATGGGTTTGTCAAACAGGTCTCCTTCTGGCATTGACAACTTGTAGGCTTTTGAACCGTAGACTGCAATAACTACGTAAGGGCCTAGCCAATTTGGTTCAAACTTTCCTTTCTTTTCTCTATCTTGTTGATTACGTGGGTTCTCTTTTAGAACTAGATCACCCACCTGAAAGGTACGTGGCTTTACTTTGTGATTATAGCTGCAAGACATCATCTGTTGGTATGCTTTCAAATAGTCAGCTGCTCTCTGTCTTTTTTCATCTAAAAGTTCTAACTCTTGTAGTCAGGAAACTCTGTATTCATCATCTGTTATGAGACCTTTCAGTGATACTCTTAGTGAAGGTATTTCAACCTCTAAAGGCAATATGGCTTCTGCTCCATAGACAAGTGCAAAAGGTGTTGCTCTTGCTGGCGTTCGGACACTAGTTCTGTAAGCCCACAAGGCGGGATTGAGTTGAACATGCCAATCTTTCTCTGAATCATTTACTGTCTTCTTCAAAATCTTTAGTATAGTATTGTTTGAGGCCTCTACTTGGCCATTCCCTTGTGGATAGTAAGGTGTTGAATATTTGTGCTGAATATGGAATCTTTCACAAAGTTCATCAACATCCTAATTCTTTAAAGGTCGACCATTATCTGTAATAATGGCATTAAGAATACCATACCAACAAATAATGTAGTTGAGTATGAAGGATGAAATTTATTTTCTGGTGACTTTAGATAGAGGTACTGCCTCAATCCACTTAGTGAAATATTTCATCGCCGTGATGATGAACTTATGCCCATTTGAAGATGAAGGATGAATTTTTCCTACTAGATCTAACCCCCATTGAGAAAATGGACAGGTTGGTGTGAATGAGTGAAGTTCTTGTGCAGGAGCATGAATAAGATTCCCATGAATCTGACATTTTGGGCATGTTTTAACAAAAGTGAATGATTCCCTCTCCATTGTAGACCAGTAACAACCCATTCTAATCAATTTCTTGGATAAAGTTAGTCCACTCGAATGAGTACCACAAATGCCCCCATGAACTTCTTGTAAAGCTTTATTGGATTCGTCACATTCAAGACATCGAAGTAAAGTACCATCAAGACCACGGTGATAAAGGGTATCAACGATAAGGGTATAGCGAGAGGATTGTCGGATAAAGTTACATTTTTGGTTACGGGATAAGTCAGGTGGTAAAATGTCATCTTTTAGGTAGGCATAAATCTTACCATACCAGGGTGAATCAGATCCTACCAAGTGGCAGATAACTTGGCTTTCGGGTGTGTCATAAGCAAGTGTAAATAATTGTTCCACCAAAAATTCATAGCGAGTCTATTTTTTTGGGAGTTGTACCAATGATGCGATCGTAGCCATAGCGTCTGCTGCTTTGTTATCAAGTCTTGGAATTTGCGTGAACTGAATGTCTACAAAGTACTTCTTGAAGTCATCGACCATCTTCTTGTATGGCAACAATTTTTCATATTTAGTCTGATAATCATCATTGATTTGGTTAATGACTAACTGTGAGTCACCATAGACCTGTAGCTCAGTAATCCTCCATTCCAATGCTATCTTTAGTCTAGTGATTAGTGCTTCATATTCGGCTATGTTATTAGTGCATGGAAACATCAGCCTATATGATCGAGGAATAGTATGTCCTTGAGGGGTGACAAAGAGAATGCCTGCCCCCGATCCATGTTGAGTAAAGGAACCATCAAAGTATAAGGACCATAGTTGCTTGAATTCTGGAGTGAGAACATCAACATCTAGAAATTCAATGTGCAAGGGGTGCTCTGCTTGTAGGGGAGCGTCTGTTATATGATCAGCAATAACTTGTCCCTTGATTGCTTTGTGGTCAACATAGTGGATGTCAAACTCACTCAAAATCATGACCCATTTTGCTAACCTTCATGTTAGTGATGCTTTACTTAGCAGATACTTGAGTGGATCAATTTTTGAAATAAGATTGATTGTATGAGTTAGCATGTAATGTCAAAATTTATGTGAAGCAAAGACTACTGCTAAACAAGCCTTCTCAATGAAAGTGTAGTTAAGTTCATGACTTGTTAGTGTTCTGTTGACGTAATAGATTGCACGTTCTTTCCCTTCACGGTCTTCTTGTGCTAGTAATTCCCCCAAGGATGTCTCGGTTGTGGCAATATACAGGATCAATGGTTTGGCGCAATGAATCTTCTAATGGACTGAAGTCGCCCTTGTAATGATCTCAATTGACTGATGTTCTTTGGGGGAGGCATATCCATGATTGCCTAAACTTTAGTAGGATCTACTTCAATTCCCTTTTCTGAAACAATATATCCTAAAAATTTTCTAGATGTGACCCCAAAAACACATTTCTTAGGATTTAGGCGAACTTTGAATTTTTCCAATCTGGTAAATATTTTTGACAGTATTTCCAGGTGTCCTTCTCTAGTGTATGATTTTGCCAATATGTCATCCACATAATCTTCCATGAATGTGTGCATCATGTCATGAAAGATTGTAGTCATAGCTCTTTGATAAGTAACTCTAGCATTCTTTAGACCGAAAGGCATGACATTCCAACAGTATGTTCCCCACGGACAAGTGAAAGCTATTTTCTCTTGGTCTTCTGGTGCAATCTTGATTTAGTTGTAACCAGAGAAACCATCCATTAATGAATACATGGCATGGCTAGCTATTAAATCAACTATAGTGTCAATGTTTGGAAGCAGAAAGTCATCCTTAGGGCAGGCTTTGTTAAGATCTCTGAAATCAATACACTCTAATGCGTTTATCCGGCTTTGCTACTGGGACAATATTGGAGATCCATTCTGCATAAGCAATTGATCTTATAAATCTAGCATCTAAGAGTTTCTTGAGTTCTTCTTTAACCAGTAGTGCAACATGAGGATGCATCCTTCTAAGTTTTTGTTTCATAGGTTTAGCTCCTGGTTTGATAGACAAATGATGCATTATGAGATCAGGATCAAGACCTGGCATGTCTGCATATGACCAAGCAAAATTGACTTGATTTTCTTTGAGAAATTTCATGAACCTTGGGATTTCATTATCTGTCATTGATTCAGCTACCTGTAGAATCCTCAGATTATCTATAGTTTCAATATTGATTTCCCTTGTAGGCTCGATCAAAATGGGCGATTGCTCATGATAGTGCTCCGGGAGAGTGTCAAGTTTCCCATCAGCTGGTGCCTTAAAAAGGTTTTCACCATCTGATACGCTCTTTATTTTATCTTTTGTGTGATATAGTACTGCCAAATTCTGGTTTTCACCACTAGATCATTTTTCTTTATTTTCATTTTTGCAGCTAGGAGACTTGACACTCTCCTGATTAAAGACTTCATACCAAAAATTGCTAGTGGAACAATCATTTACATCATCTGTAGAAAGGAAGTTTATGATAGCTTCGTCATTGGGAAAAATAGGCAAATCAATCGGTTCAGTCAGATCCCAGTCAATGAGATCAAGATGGATCAAAGGTAACAAGTCATTTGGTCGTGTGAAATCGGCGATGGTTAGAGTCAAAATAGATTTATCAGTAGGATCCGAGGTATGAGGTAGATCAATGATGGTACTATTCTCATGATAGTCTTGTTCATTAAAATCCAGCTCAGTATCACTAGACTCATAGTTGCTCTGTAGTTCAAATTCTTGTGGTTGGGACCCTGAACTTTCTCCTTTGATTAAAGTTGGTGTGTACTTGTGTATGACATCTACCTCTTTGTCTCTCCAAAATTCATCATCCTGGATGGTATCCCATTCATATTCAGCAGAATCTGTATCAGAGTTATTTTCTATGAAATTTAGGATTGATGCCAAACATGCCTCTTTCTTATCAGAACCTTCTTGCAGTGTAAAAACATTACCCTGTGATTGGTTGGATGGGGTAGCATCGTAGCCTAGTCCAGTTTTATCATATGCAGCAAGCCCTGGAAGATGGATAGGCTCAACTATGCCTTCTTTTCTTTTTCCAATAGGACCATTGTCATATCCCATCTTTTCAATAATGGAATAGCTTTTCCCATATATGTCAGTTGGTAAGGTGACATTTAGAACTGTTTCATCTTCATCTTTATAGAGCCAATTCAGAATTGTTGTATCCTCAGGATCCCCCATGGGGAATTTTTCTTTGATAAATTGTCCATTAAACTTGGTAGTTGGCTCTGTTTTTATTTGTGCTGATGTTGATGCTACTGATATTTGTTGTTGTGTAATAGAAGGTTGTCCATGTGATCGAGGAGATGTAGGTAGATTAGCAAGATAGAGAGAATATTCCCCAACTCCACTTTCCTTGAACTATAGTTTCTTGTCAAAGCTTTTGGCTAACTGACTGATTTGTGTATCATTCTTAGGAGAAGTATTAGCAAGCACTTCTCGATTGTTTGGAACCAAAGTATCCTGATTAATTTTGACATTGGCACAAGTTTGGGTGTTTGAATTATCAGCTGATATAGTGATTTCTTGTCCATCATATGGAAACTTAAGACATTGATGGTAAGTGGACAGAATAGCTTGCATTTCATGAATCCAAGGATGACCCAACAAGATGTTGTATGCCAGATCCCGTATGCCAGATCCCGGTCTAAAACTTCACAAAAGGTATTTTTGATAACAGGCCCTACTCTGATTGGTAGCATGATTAGACCTTTAAACGTTCTTTCCTCATCATCATAGGCCTTTATGGTAATCTTCCTTCTAGGATCAATGGAGTCCTCTGAAAATCATAAAGCTTGAACCACCTTCAAGGTACATATATTTAAACCAACCCCTCCATCTATTAGGACACGTTTGACACAGAACTTATGGATCATGACCTCTAAGTATAATGATGAATTATGGGGATGAGTCATGGAAACATCATCTTTGTTAGAGAATGAAAGACATGTGGGTGAGGACAAATGTCCCACCATGGCTCGAAATCAGTTCACATCCAAATCCGTGGATACAGTTGTTTCAAAAAGGGCCTTGTATAAAATTTCCTTATGTGTAGGAGAAATCTTCAAAAGTTCTAAAATGGAAATTTGGGCCGGAGTTTTTCGAAGTTGGTTAACTAGGTCATATTGATGTTGAGGGAAGGTCTCAGTGGATTTCAAAGAGGCACCCTTCAAGACAACTTTAGCTTGTGCTCTCGTTGTGACATTAACTTGTCCATTGTCTATTCTCTCATTGATTTTTATAACGTTGACTCGCTCATCGTCCATATAGAGGTGACAGATTATAGTGTCATCGATTTGATTCACATTTTTGTCAGAGGATTCTCCCTTTTGATAATTTGGCAAAGGGAACTGCGAAATGCTTGGTGATCTTCATTGGATTTTTGTTGTCCTTCTACTGTGATAATGCCATTGTCAATTAGGTCTTGAATAGCATGCTTCAAAGCTTGACAGTTGTTTGTACGATGACCTCTGCACCTATGATAGTCACAATAATAAGCTTCATTCCATGATGGAGGTTTTACACTAGGTTCATAATTGCGTTGAGGTGGCAAAGTAAGGACATTTTTTTCCATAACCTCTTTGAAAGCAAATTCCAAGGATTGTCCTAGTGGAGTGAAAGTTCTTCTATTAGAGAAGAATGAAAAGCGTTGTGGGTTCATGTTTGAGGTATTCCCTAGGGTGTTATTGTTGTTGTTGTTTCCACGGTAATTCTGATTGTTGCCAGTCCCCTGATTGAGAGTAGGATTTTGATTCATGTTGTTCCTTAGGGGGGAGGATTGTTCCCTTGATTTATGATAGAATTGACATTGTTGTAATTATTGTTGCGAGGAGTATTTGGAGTACTCATAACAAATGGCTTAGTCGAGATATGGTTTGCATCTACAACACCATCGTTTACAATTTTTTTTGTTGCGAGTCCAAAATTTAGACTTGTCTTGGTTGTTATAATGGTTAGATGAGCTAGGATTGTCCTTGTCAAGTTTTATTGTCCCTCTTTTAACCAAAGCACCTTCAATGGTGATGGCATCCTCAATCAATTTCTCAAAGGAAGGTGGACAATGTAGATTTAAGTGATAGCTCATTTCTGAATTCAGGCTATTGATGAATGTAACCATTTTTTCCTTTTCAAGAACATGACATGAATACCTAGCGAACATTCTCCTCCATCTTTGAAGAAAGGTAGTGAAAGTTTCACCAGGTTTTTGTGCAACTTTGCAAAGATCAATCATGGTGATTGGGTGTTGGATGTTGTAGGCGTATTGTGTTATGAACAAATTGATCAATTCCTAAAATGTTTGAATAGGAGGTGTAATCTTAGATAACCATTCCATAGAGTTAATTCCAAGGCTCCTAGGGAACAATCATAATAAATAAGTGTCTTCATGTGCAAACTCTAAAGTCATGTTTCGGAAGTCTCCCACATGATCAATTGGATCCGATTTCCCATTATAACGATCAAATTTGGGAATTTCACAATGTTTAAGAAATGGAATCATATTGAGACTTCTATCAAAAGGATAAGGACATATGTCATCAAGAGTGTATTTTTTTGTTGTGGTCCCTCCTTGTAACTGTTTGATTTGTCCTTGGAGTGCCTTAAATTGTTGAGTAAGAGCAGTAAGATCAGATGGGGATGTTTCTTCTTCTTTGCTCTTTAATTTCTCAGTATCAAAATCCTTAGGCAGTTTAGCTCCTTGATCGGCTAGGAAGAGAAAATACTTTTCTTTGTCACGTTGTAGGATCTTTTCTATGGCTTTAAGAAACTTGGGGTCTTGTTTAGCCTCTCTAATGTGAATTTCTTCCTCTTGCTCATTGTCACTATCTACGGGAGTTTTGTTCATGTCTTTATATTTATGAGATGGATTTTCCTCTCTATTAGCCATATTGTCGTCACTGAAAAGAGGATTGTGATTCACACTAAAATGAGAATTACCACGTTCACCTTCTTCTTGAGTGTTATGGGTAGGATTTTCTTGCTAAGACTCTTCTCCTAGTTTGTTGTATTGAGATCTTGTAAAAACGGGCATATAAAAGGAATCCTATGATATGATCAAAGGTCACTGAAGGATTTGACTAGGATGCATTGAATATTCAATCGAAGGTTGTGGTATATTCTCAAACTCAAGAGGTTGATTAAGATTGTGACATTGAGATAATGCTAATCTTTGATAATAAGCTTGAGTAGCTAAAGGTTCTACAGTGTAATCGTCAGTGAATCCTCTAATGCAGTCTTGGTATCTATGGAGAAATTTGTGATAATGGAGCAAGACATGTCGACTCTTATACAAGAATTCTCTGCGGTCTAAAGTTTTCTTGTAACTTAAGTTCGTTTTGGGATTCTTGATCCTATTGAAGACTGATTTCTTGATGAACTTGGTTGATTTCCACTTCCTCAACAAGGGAGAACAATATTAGAAATTCGGGCTTGTGTAAAATTTTGACAGCAACCTAAAAGCGCTATTCTGTTCCCTAAATGTGTTGCAGAAAGAGGTATATGCGCTGGAAAATGAGTCAAATGCACTGCAGAATAATTTGAATGCGCATAAATAGAACTTAGATGCGCTAAATCAAGAAGCATATGTGCTAAAACAGTCTCTAAATGTGCTGGAAAATGACTCAGATGTGTTGAACCAGGAAGTGGATGCACCAGAATAGTTTGTATATGCTAGAGTTTTGCCTAGTTTCACTAAAACAGTTCTCCAAAGACAATTTTTTTGACAGTTTTGAAAATTTTTAGCTATAGTTTTTCATGTTTGTTTTGGATGATCCTTTATCTGAATTAATGTTCTTGAAAACACAGCAAACAGTCTGATTTATGTTGATCGTAACCAAGCACAGAATAAGACAAGCACAACCTAGGTTAGGCCAGGACAATATCCACTAGATTCCACGTGGGTTTCCCCAACCGCATATCAGTAGCGTGTGAATTCAGAAGCTTGGTTGCACAAGCTCCCCCTTACAGTGCACTCTCTTCTTAGGCCAACCAAGCTTCCAACCCCCATGAAACTCCCATGGCAGATTGATCACCTCTACTACTGACTGTGAAAGTGTGGAAGGCTTCACACTGACCGGTGCTAGACTAGCAGATAGAAGGTTTTTGGCTTTATAAACAATGGTATTTAGTTCGGGACCCCCGTTCGAGTGGTCATACATTGGGCAAGAGATTAATCACCATTAAGGTGGCACTCCAGCCTGAAGAGGTTAAGCTCAACAGGGTTTAAGGGAGTACAACTCTGTCCGTATGACACATCCGCACAAGCAACCTTAGGTTTTCCCTTAAGGTTTACATTTATATACCAGTCGGGGGTAGCTTAGCCTTAGCTCTGTTGTCGGTTTGAGTCACATTGAGGTGATGAAATCCCTAGGCAGGCGCAATTTCTAGAGTCAATAACCATTTCTCTTACACCCAGGATCACACAAGTGCGCAAGGGGAGAGGATACTTTGATTATCAAGTCAAGGTTACACAGGGAAAAGTGGGTTTGGTTTTTTGATCACCTAGTTTGCACAGGGTGAGAGCATAGTCACCTACCACTTTCAAACACAATCAAGAAGAGTAGACAGATTCATTTTAGGTGCACCAAAATCATAAATGATTTAATCTAAGTGAAGATTTTGCTTCACAACAGACATGGGGTTCATTTTAACTGCATGATAAAGATGTGGTGGCTACCCTAGATTGATTCATTTTAAAACCAGCAAGAAAAGGAAAGAAATTCTGTCTGCAGAAGGCATCAGACTCAGAATCTCTATTACAACTCAGATGCGCAACTCTGTTACCCAGATGCGCAAAAATAGAACCCAAATGTGCAAAAACAGAACCCAGATGCGCAATGATAGAACCCTAATGCGCAAAAACAGAAGCCATATGCACTATATAACAGAAAAAAAATGCAGAAAAATAGAACCTGAATGTGCAGGAATAGAACCCGGATGCACAATAATAGACACTATATGCGCTAAACTAAAATGCAAAAAAAAATTTGATTTTTGAAATAAAATTATATGCACTAAATGATGTCCTATATGTGGTAATTAAACTCCTAAATGCTCTTTAGAAATTCCCATATACACCATTCTGTTTCCTAAATGCTCTTAAGAAACTCCCATATGCGCCGAAACAGTCCTCATATGCGTCGAAGTACCTGTAAGACGGAAATTTTTTGGATTTTGAGATGCACTGCCGAATGTCAGAAAACCTGCAAGAAAACCTACAAGAAAGAAGTCTAAAATGGGGGCATAGGCCCCACAGTGGGCGCCAGAAATGTGTGATCGAAAATAATATACATAAATGAATTGAAAGAAATACTATTCAAGCACACCAATAAGACATTGTATCAAAACAGAACATAAAAGGTAAATAAATGCAAACTCAATATCTCGTTTCGATTGTCATCCTATTGTCCTCTATCTTTAGTGTTTTTGTTGATTCCAGCTTTTGCTCTCAGATTTGTAGGCTAGGCTCAACAAACTGTCTTCCTAAAGAATGAGATTTAAAAATGATGCATGATGCAAGATTTAGCTATGATATGGAATTGAACTAGTATGCTTGAAATAAACATGATGCTATGATATGAGAATATTAAATGAATTAAATGCATGAATTCTAATTAATTGTCTATTCCCAATGCTTGGATTCACACAGGTATTTATGAAGTTTTTCGAATGATTCTGATTGGCTGTCTTGATTGACGGTTGTGATAATTCCTGGCAGATCGAATGGCTGAAGAAGGAAGAAACTGAAGAGAAAATAGAAGAAAACTTGAAAATAAGATTTTTCTATTTTTATGAAAGAGAAGAAGATAAGAAGATAAGAAATCATCTTTCTTTAAAAGAATAAAAGAAAGATTTAAAAGCTGATAAATAATGAATTAAAAATTCAATTATTTATTTGTGGATGATATTCAGCTTTTTCTTAATTAAATGAAATATTTAATTAAGCTTTTAAAAGCAGAAGAAAGTTTGTGATAAGAAGAAAGCTTTAATCAAGATTTTTGAAAAAAAGCAGAAGATCTCATATTTAAATAAAATATTTAATTATGATATGGGAAGAAAACAGAAGATTTCACAATTAAATAAAATATCTAATTGTGTTTTAGAAAGAAAGCATAAGATGCTTTAATTAAATAAGGTTTATTTAATTAAATCACTTTTATGAAATTAATTAAATGAAATATTTAATTAATTAGAAGAAGAATTTAAAATAGAAGAAAGGGCAATATTTAAACTTAATTAAATCAAAAGATTTAATTTAAATTCAAACAAATGATAATTAATTTAAATAAATAATATGTATTTATTTAATTAATTAAGTGGACATATAAAAATAATTAAATAAAATAGATTTATGTAATTACGAAAGAAGAATAAGATGAATGAACAATATAATTAAATTAATTAAATTTAATCATATGTAGAGGACTTTTAGATAAATTAATTAAATAATAAATATTTAATTAATTGCCAGGATTATAGACATGACCATTTTTATGTGTATACAATATCCCATATGAATGACTAGGGATATCCCTCCAAAATGACCTCCACAAGAACCTGCATGTGCCTCTTCAAGTGCTATGGATATTTCAGATTCGTTAAGACATATAAGCAACATGTCATTAAAGGATCTTCTATATAATATGTCAGCAAGGATGATGTACTTGGTTGCTAATTTTCATAAGTGATGTACAGTGTTCTTTGTTGTGGGCTCAGGAATAGTACCATCTTTCAAATAGTTGAATATTGTATAATACCATTCACTTGAGTCTTGCTTGGTTGTTTTGAATACTTCTTCAATTTTTTTGTCGATGGATGGTTTCATGATTGGGTGAACAGTAAATGTGAAATATTTCAAAGGATCTTGAGGTGATATAAGAGAAGCTACAGTTGCCATTGCATCTGCATGTCGATTATCTTTTCATGTGATATTGTTAGTGGTGAATGATTTGAAACTTTCTAACAAGTTCATCATGAGATGCTTATATTTTGATAACTTTTCATGCTTTTCTTGATATGTCCCATTTATTTTTTGATTACTAATTGTGAATCACCAAAGATATTAATGTCTTTTGTACCCAAGAGTAAAGTAGCATGTAGCCCAACGATCAATGCTTCATACTCAGTGGTGTTTTTTGTACATAGGAACTTTAATTGATATGACAAAGGAATAGGCTTTCCTGCAGGTGGGATGAGTATAACACCAACACCAGAGCCTGTTCTACACTTAGATCCATCAAAGTATAACTCCCATGTATTAGTTTCGGTTGTCAACACATTATCATCAGGGAAAGAGTCATTACTAAGTAATGCCAAAGGTGAAGGAGCGTTAGCCAATTGGTTGATCAAGGCTTGACCCTTAATTTATTTTTGTGAAACAAACTTCAAGTCAAACTCAATCAACAATATCACCCACTTAGCTACACATCTTGATAAATTATTTTTATTAAAAAGATGTTTAAGGAGGGTTGAATTTTGTCATCACTTGTATTTCAGCATTCAATAAATAATGTCACAACTTATTGGTAGCGAATACAAGGGACAAATTTTTTTTCTTCTGTTGTTATGTATCATTTATCATAAGCTATCATGGTTCGATTGATGTAATAGACTAGATTCTCTTTACTGTTTTTTTCTTGTTGGGCCAACAATGTTGCAAGAGCATGAATTGATGTCGTTGTATAAAGTATAAATGGTTTATTTTGCATAGTGGGTTGTAAAACAAGTGGAGTTGCAAGGTATTCCTTCAAATTCTCAAAAGCCTATTTACAATCATTATTCCAATCAAAGTGGACATCCTTTTTAAGAAGATGTGTAAATGGTAACATTTGATCAACTAAAGATGCAACGAAACGACAAATGGCTTGAATTATTCCTTGTAATATGTGTAACTAAGAAATGTTTTTAGGAGGTGGCATGTTGACAATAGCATCAATCTTCTTGTATCCACCTCGATGCCTCTGTGAGATACAATAAACCCTAGAAGATTTATACTATCTACACCAAAGACACATTTTTTTGGATGGAATCTCATGTTGTATTTTTGCATCCACTAAAATATTTTCCAGACATTCATGTTGTCTTGTCTTGTTAATGATTTGGCTAGGATGTCATCAACACAATCTTCCAAAAATTTATGTATATAATCGTCAAATATGAGCATCATAGCTTGGTGATATGTTGCACCCACATTCTTTAATCCAAAAGGAATCATAACCCAACAAAATGTTCCCCAAATGGTTGTGAATGATGTTTTGTACTGATCTTGAGGGTTGATGAAAATTTGACTATATCTAGAAAATCCATCCATGAATGACAAAAAAGCATGTCTGGTAGTCAAATCCACTATCATATCTATATTAGGAAGGGAAAAATCATCTTTTAGAGATGCTTTAGATCATGAAAATCCATACACATCCTAATACGATTGTTAGGTTTTGCAACTACAACAATTTTTGAGATCCATGGAGAATAATCTATAGGTCTTATGAAACTAGCGTAAAGGAGTTTTTCAAGTTCACCCTTAACAAGAAAAGCTATTTTAGGATTCATCTTTCATATCTTTTGTCGAACAAGCTCAGAATTCTCAACAAGGACAATGTTGTGTGTCACTATCTTTGGATCGATTCCTAGCATGTCCGAATATTTCCAAGCAAATAGTTCCATAAAGTCATGGAATAAGGTTGCAATATCCTCTTGTTCTTCATCACTAAGGCACTTCCTTATCTTATTGACTTTCTCTTTATTAGTTATATCCATTGGTATATCAATTGTATCCCCTAAAGGAAGTGCATTTGACCTTGAAAATTCAAGATTGTATTGTTTTGTATTTATGTCATTCTCATTACTTTCACCTTTTGCATCTTTTTGTTTGGTACCAATCATAGCGCATGTAGCCTTTGTCTTGGGAGGATTAGATGGTGCATCATAAACTCCTAGCATTTTTTTCAAGGGTTCAACATCTTCAAATCATTCCCATGATGGTGGTAAATCCATGTCAAGCAATTTAGGATGCTTCATAGTGAGGTTGATTTTTGGTTTGCATATGATAGTATTGATGTTTAACGATGGTTTCTTCATTTCTTGTGTAATTTCAGAAGGACAATATCCCAATCCAATCTTTGTCTCTTGTGGGTTAGGCTCTATGGGAACCTGAATGCCTTGTTCTTTCTTTCCATATCCTTTACCACTATAACCCAATTGTTTCACAAGTTCGTAACCTCTCCCATAATTTTTTTCCATTTCTTTCGAGTTCGGTGGTTGTTGGTAGTCTATCTCATCAAAGTTTGTTGTATAAATTATATCCTCTTTAGGAGTAGATGAGGTAGATGTTTGTGAGTTTTCTTCTAGGTTCTAATTTGACATGACCATTGGTTGTTTTTATTTGTCATATTTTCTTGTGATTATGTATTCTCCCATAGATGAGGGTGTAAACTCTAAAGAACCCCAATCATCATCTAACAATTTTGACACTGTTTCCATTTATTTCTTGTCTTCTTGGTTCTATGTTGGATGTTGGAATTAGTGTGCTCAAAGGACTTTTTCTTCCTTTTTCAACTTGTAAGCAACTTTCAGGCTCGGGGTCCATTTCAACTTGGTATACCTTGTCATAGGCATACTTCATAATATGATGAAGAGTCGAAGGCACCACATGCATCTCATGAATCCATGGTCTTACCAAAAGAAGATTGTATGAAAGATCATGAGGCATGACATGAATAAGAGTTTTTAGGGTGATCTTTCTAACTATAATAAGTAAAGTGATCACACTGAGCGGTTTCCTTCCTACGTTACCGAATCCTCGAATTGATAAAGAGTTAGGTTGCATCATTGATTTTTCTGCTCGCAACTTATCTAAGAGTTTCACACTGCACACATTAAGGGTTGAGCCATTATCAATCATGATCCTTTTTATTCCTATTCGATTAAATTGAGCAATTATCATAAAGGCATCATTTTTCTATCGCAATACCAAAGGGGGAAGCTCATGTTGGTGAAATGTTATGTCTACATTAACTGTATTCATTCCCTATATGAGAGCTACCACATCATTTGCATTTGTGCTAGGAGGAACCACAATTTTTTGCAAGGTTGTTTGAAGCATATTGTGATAGTTTGGTGAATTATGAATTAAGTCCCATAGGGATATCTTTGCAGGGGTATTCTTAAGTTGTTCAACAAGATTATACTTCTTTCCACTATGTGAAGTTAAACAAGGGGCACTAAACAAAATGGGATTAGGTAAAGGTAAGGGTGTCAGGGTTGGTTGTTGTGGTTTCAGATTATTTCTATTGTTGTATGCATGAGCAATGGTATTATGACTTGATTGCTGCAATACATTAGTCTTAGGTGGATAAAGGGTAAACTCAAGCTTGTTTTTAGGTTGTTGTTTATGTGAAGGTGGGTAAAGGATGAATTGAGGTTGAATCATGCTAACTTATTGTGTTTTTGGTTTTTCATAACAAGCCTTAGTGGATGGGCTTTGTGAAATGAATTCCTCAAGGGCTTCATCTAACATACCAAATTCGTCACTACTAAAAGGCTTGAGGGTTAAGTTAACTTCGCTTGGTTTAGGTTTTTCATGACAAGCCTTAGTGGATGATCTTAGTGAGAGGAAGTCCTCAAGGGCTTCATCTAACATTTCTAATTCATCACTACTAAAGGGATTGGATTATATGCTTTTTCTATATTTAAGCATTTTTTGAATTGTTTCTTTTGATGTTTTCAGTTTTTTGTTTTCGTTTTCTAATGAATCTGATCTAAGTGAACTAGGAACTAATGCTGAAAATAAAAATTATAAAAATCTAATGCTATCCATAATTGCCATGAATGTAAATAATGCTATTTCTAATGAATTTAATGTAATAGAAAGCAACTGAACTGAAACATACAAGTAATAGAGGAAAACGGAAGCTTAAAAACTGGAAATGTAATTCTGTAAACAACAGTGCAAATTTTGCAATGGGACTGATTCACCCAAGGTGGCAAATGAGTCCTAGCAGGGATTTTTTTAGAAATTTCATATTCTTTTTTGGTTGATTTTTATGTTTTTTATGTTGTATGGCCTAGATTACAAATGTAGTTTTTCATTGATTTCCAATTAAATTAAATGCAAAAATGCAAGCTAAATGAGCTTTTCACTAATGCAAATTTTGAAACCCTGGAATGTAAATTAAACAATAAAAAAATTAATGCAATGTTAATGCAACCTAAATATAGGATAAAAATGCACTCCAAACTAGAAGTATGATGCTCTATATGCAGGTTCACCAAAATGAAATAAAGAAAAATGGGTGCTTCCTTTCACTTCTAGAGTTTTGGACCTAAAAGGAGAAAGACCAATTTTTCAACCTTTCACTCAAGAACTAGACCTTGAGATTTCAATGCAAAGGAGATTGAAATATAACAAAGGGAAGGTTATAGGGATTGAATGATAGATAATGGAGGGTTCACCACCAAGTGTAAACTTGGAAAAGACAATGCGTTGGAAAACATAGTGTGATATGCAAACAAATGCTTAATAACCTAAATAATGCTCTAGAAATGTAAATAAAATAGAAAAAAAAAGCAAGAATACAAATGGTGTGCACTGAGAAACCTTTAAGGGACTAGAAATAGCTCTAAAATTCTAGAAATTTGGACTTTTTATGCTACTAGGACTCATTCACCAGCCTAGGCAAATCAGTCTTAGATCCTAGTTTCTACACGGGAGTCTATTTCAGGAAAAACGGTAATGGAATCTGCAAATAGATCTAACAGAAAACTGCAATGGGACTCATTTTCCACTCTTGGTGAATCAGTCCCATTCCACTTTTCTAAAAACTAAAGGTTCTTATCTGCACTCTAACACCTGCCTTTTTCTTCCAATATGAGTTTGAGGTCTGAATTTGTGAAAAAAACATGTAAAAAAGAATTCAAAAGGATTTCTAATGGGGGGTTTTCCTCAGTCAAACCCCTAGTTTGGTAATCAAACCTTGGTAAAAATGATGAAATGTGCATAAAAACCCTAGCCTTAGGTGTGTTAAAGACTAGGAAATCTAAGGCATGATGCAATCCTATTCTAATGTGCAAGAATATGATGCAACAATGGAAATGAAAAGATGAACAAGTCACTTGTGGTGATCTCCAATCACCCCAAGTGAACTCTAATGATGTGTGTACCTTCCTTAGGCTAAATGTAGAGTGACAATGGAAGATGGAATCACTTAGGAAATAAGTCTTTAGTACTAGCTTGATGGCTAGTTGCATCTCCCCAACCTACAATAGATCATGATTCACCATAGGCATCCATGATCAACCTTTGATAATGCTAGATCTTGTTAGAAACTGAGTTTGAAGACTTGCAAAATACTCCAATGTTGCTCCAATGTTTCAACTTTTCTTTCTTTTGGAATTAGAATGCACTTGTGAAAGATTGCTTGAAGACTCTTGATGCTTGATGCTTGCTCAAAGTGCTTGAATTATACTTAGATTCTATAAAAAATGACTTAGAAGCTTGCTTTTATAGGAATTATCACCTATTGACCGTTATTTAGATCTCAAAGGCCAACATTTACCAAAAATATGAATTAAATTGATGAATTCCTGCTCAAATTTGAAAAAGATTCCAAATGGGACTCATTCACCACACTTGCTGAAGGGGTACCACCTAAGGGGACTTATTTTCCCAAGGTGGCGAATGAGTACCACCTTAGAATTTGAAGGTGGGTAACTTTCAAGATTTTCGGGGATTTAAGTGACTTTATGTGATTTTATATGATTTTTGAGTGAAATGAGCCTCAAGATCCAAAATAATGGGTCCTAGGGGCCTATAAATGGTGATTTTAAAGGCGAATTAATGCAAGGGTGCCAAAATATTTCCAAATTAAGTGTGAAGTTTCCTCTTTCTCCAAGAGTGCACAATTTTCTACACTACATGAATAAGTAAATCACTTGAGTTTATGAGATACTATGTGTATGGGGACATAAGTGGGATTACCTATAGAGTTAGAGTTGCTACTTGATTAGTTTCTTCACACTCTTGAGATGAATTCATATTTTTGACAAGATTTTACTCTTTTGAACAACTCTTTTTTAAAGGAGATTACACTCTCGAATGGAATCATCTATTGCTATGATTATTCTTCAATTGAGGTCAATCATTGGTGTGGCTATTCTCTTGATGAGAACCACTTATTAATGTGATATATTAATGATTGGATTCGATTATTTATGATTATTTAATCTATGAATAAAAGAAGCTTATGTAGCTATACTCTAGATTATAAAGTTATACTTGAGACTTGGTTGTCTTTTGAGACAAATAGCTTGTCTATGCAAAGTTAATTCATAGACTAGAAAAGCTCATATGTTATACGGTTGAGGATTAGAATATCCATTGAAGGGAATAACTTTTTCTTACATGCTTTATTGGTAGAGATACCATTGTATTTTGGGGAAAAAGGGGGACTAGGTTATTTCTAAGGTTAGGGACTACCTATGAAAGGAAATTACCTAATCATGGTATATAAATGGTCATAATCCAAACTGAGCTATAGAAGTGTATGTGAATAGAATGATTGTCACTCAAAGTACTAGGTGAGAATACTCTGGCCAGAGTAGTGTAAGTTTCCACTACTTACACTATTAGTTCATTGTGTTCCTTTCATGTGTTCTAGTTCAAGATTTTCATACTCATAGATTGACAACCGTATGAATAGGATATAGTTTGTAG
The DNA here is from genome assembly GCA_007258455.2 of Sequoia sempervirens. NCBI lineage: Eukaryota > Viridiplantae > Streptophyta > Pinopsida > Cupressales > Cupressaceae > Sequoia > Sequoia sempervirens. The sequence continues at coordinate 184,082,918 of VDFB02000008.1, read as the reverse complement.
AACACAACATTGAGATCAGGTAGGCTATTTTTATGGGGTTTACCAACCAATCTCTTTGTCGAAGGGTAGGGCCATCCGGTCACATGTGAAAAATGTGCAGACCACATTTGACTCTATGGTTGGTAGAAAATAACTTGAGTGATGCTTCTCCTCGTCACTCAGCAACCAAGGTTTGTAGATGGTTGCTCCAACATTGGCGACAGATGGAGTGTATGCACCAACAAGTGAGGACATCCAAAAGGTATGGACCATTACGACATCATCAAGATCAATTTGTATATCTATTGCTAGATGAAGCTCTAAAGAGCTATGTATGTATCATGTACCCATTTATATGGATGGATGTAATCATGAAGGATATACTTGTATTCATATAATATGACATCTTTGTTATGGAAAGAATTGTGAAATTATAATGGAATTTTGGAAATAGAGTTATTTCAAATTTGTATGTAATTTATATTATGAAAATAAAAAAATTTATTGCTATGTCATAGCAACATAGAATATTCACTTAACGTGAAATCTTTGGAATTTTACTAAGTAGAACACCAGGGTTGTTACACCATACACAACCTAATATGATTATCAGGATTTATGACTGCGACAATTGTTGGTGTAATTAATTATTAATTACACTTTGCATAAGTTTACTTAGGTAATTATTTAATTCCTAGGTTAATTAGTTTTCATCCTTATCTTATTGAGCTATCTTGTTGCTCAAGATAAGATTAGGGTTATGCATCTTTGCTTTTATAAAGCAAATCATTATCTTGTAATTATGAATTCCTGAATAATAAAATTATTTGCACATCTTCTTGCAAATCTCTGCTTTTTCTATTTTTCTCTTATATGGAAGGTGATTTTTCTGGTTTGCAATCAGATCTTGGTTTCTAACATGGTATCAGAGCCTTGATTTGCAACCCCTTCTCAGATTTTTGAGAAAATTATTACAGGGTTCGTTCAGGATTCCTCGAGGGTATCATGCCTTGAGTTCATTCATGAGGTTTTTTGGATCAGATCGGGCTTCACCATTGGATTTAGAGCACTAGAAAAAGTCAAGATTGGCTTTTATTTTGTAGACTTTGGCCATCATTTTCCAAATCTGTGATGGTTTCTAGCTTGGAGTTTTTTGCAAGCTCTAGGGTTAGCAGATTTTTTGGAGCATTTTGGGCACAGACGGAGGTCACCATTGCATTCACAGTGGCCAAAAACCCTAAGAATGCCCTTCATTTTGTCGATTTCTAAGCAGTTGATTTGGAAGGCAAAAAAAATTTCCTGGGGGGCCGTACGGCCTCCCCAGCACGCCTTTCAATGCATGAAAATCAAAAAAATAATTAAAAAATGGAGTTTTTTAGGTCTCGGGCTGGCACTTCCAGTTTTGAAGAAACGCGCCGCCCGGCGACCACCATACCGCCGCCGCCTCACTCCACTTCCCATCCGCTGCCTTTGTCCAGCCCCTGCGGGCTCCGTCCACTCCCCCCAGTCACATGGAGGACTGGGGACTCTCCGCTCAGCGCCCGTGCTCCACTTCGCTCTGCCGGTGATCCTTTGGAGGACCGAGTGCTATGCACTCAGCCCTAGCAGCCTCCCAGCACCTGCGCCGATGATATTGATGACCAGGGGCCTGTTCCCAGAACTATCAGAGTTGGAATATACCGACGATGTGGAGGAATATTCTGATCCAGCGTAGAATATATCGGCGCCGATTTTTTTGACAGGGGGGACATTTTTTTCCCCGACGACCAGATGGTTGTCAAATTTTTTCTTGTGATGTGTTGACGTCAGCATGACATCACCGGCCGTACGGACCCTCTTTGCCCCTCCTAGCCCTAATTTTTCTTAAAGGAGCAGTTTTTTTCTTTTGGGCATACGGTATCGAAATCAGGCAAATGAGATATCGCCGAAAAGCTAGTTCTGAGAACTTTCCAGTGGTGTTGTTTTTTTTCAGTATTTTGCTGTTTATCTGCATTTATTTCTATTTGAAGTCAGATTTTTATTTTGGACTTCCAAGCTCATAAATTTTTGCCATAATCTCCAATTTTCATCTTCTTTGAGGCGTTGGAAAGATATTGAGGAGCTCTATCTTGCTGTCTATGCACTTTTTTCTGTATCTATCCCAATTTTTTTGTTATTCTAGATTTGTTCTGATGGTTTTTTTGGAGATTACTTGGATGTTTTGGCAATTGGAAAGGTGAAACTTGAATATTTGTACTTCATTTCAGTACCACATCATGTTATTTTATGTTTATGCATGTTTAGCATTCTCTCCTTTTACAATCGTTGGGTTATTGTAATAAATGAACTGAGATAAAGTTCCATTCAAGGGGGTTTCTTGCATAATAATCTGATTAGAGTTTAGTTTTCACTTTGATCTCCATATCCATCTTGATTTGTTGGCAACTTGTATGGGTTATTTGGTTTCCTAGTTTCTTTTGGCCACATTTTTTCTATAACTTGACACATATCAGATTCATCGATTCACACTTCAGTTGAGAGATTATGTTTCTTGATCCTCATTGGTTCAGATTCTTCTTAGTTTGAGGGCCATGTTTTTATGGTTAATGTTCCAGAGTCTTCATGGTACTCCTTCCCATGGAAGAGTTTCAGTCACAGTTTGGCATCGGCATCGAGATACACAGTTTCCAAATTTTGTCATCATCTCATCTACTATTGCTTCACAGATTCCAAGGTTGTTCTAGTTTGTGAGTTTTCCAGTGTTCCATGGCATCGGGTCTACTGTCACATTATTATGATTCCAGTTTTGGTTTCTTGTAGACAGAGGTATCTTTCCTTGCTTGTTAGATTGCGGTTCCAGTGTTACTCCATAGTGTTCTTCCAGTGCTTCTTTGTAGTAGTCATCTCATTGTAGCGGGGTTTTGTCCCACTGGGTTTTCCTTCTCTACCTCATCTTTGTATTTGTAAATGAGTACCTGATCAGACCTTGTTGTCGGGACTCATATTTGCATAATAATTTGCTTCTCCTTAAGTTGCACTTATGGGGGGTGTTGGTGTAACTAATTATTAATTACACTTTGCATAAGTTTACTTAGGTAATTATTTAATTGCTAGGTTAATTAGTTGTCATCCTTATCTTATTGAGCTATCTTGTTGCTCAAGATAAGATTAGGGTTATGCATCTTTTCTTTTATAAAGTAAATCATTATCTTGTAATTATGAATTCCTGAATAATAATTATTTGCACATCTTCTTGCAAATCTCTGCTTTTTCTATTTTTCTCTTATGTGGAAGGTGATTTTTTTGGTTTGCAATCAAATCTTGGTTTCTAACAACAATGTTTGAGATCCATGGGGAATAATCAATAGGATGAATAAAGCTAGCTTCTAGGAGTTTTTTAATTTCAACCTTAACTAATAAAGCTATCTAAGGATTCATCTTACATATCTTTTTTCTTACTGATTTAGCATCTTACACAAGGAAAATGTTGGGCATAACTATCTTAGCATCAATACCTGACATATCTGAATAAGTCCAAGAAAAAAGTTCATGAAATTCATGTAATAGTGTTGCATGGTCTTCTTGTTCATCCTCATCAAGGAAAATTCCTATTTGAATCACTCTCTCCTTGTTAGATGTGTCCATCGGTATGTTAATTGTATCTCCCATAGGTAGTGCACTTTGACTTGGAACTCTGGGCATATGTTCTTCTTTGTCTTCTTCAACATCACTTGTTTTCTTTTCTTTAGCAAAATATTTTGTACTAACTATGGCACAAGTGAATCCTTGTTTGTGAAGGGGAGTTGGTGACTTATCACTCCTATCATTTTCACCAAGGCTTCATCATTTTTAAAATATTCTAATGATCCACCACTTGTTATATCAATTAATTAAAGATGCTTTAGAGTGATATTTTTCTTAGAAGAACCACACATAACAATTTTGGCATTAAGCTTTGAAGGCATTTTTGATGCTTTCATTATCTTAGACGAGAAATATCCAAGACAATTTTTTTCCTTGTATTTTAGGCTCTATAGGGACATAAATGCCTTATTCTTTTACACCACATCCTTTTCCACTATAACCAAGTTGTTTCAAGATCTCATAACCTCTTCCATAAAGCTTGTCCATTTCTTTAGGATTTGGTGGTTGTTCATAATCAACTTCATTGAATCTTGTTGTGTAACTTGTGTCCTCTTCTAAATTGGTTGAAGTAGATGCTTTTAGAGGTTCCTCCAAATGTTTTTTTTTCATTTCCATTGTTTATTTTCCTTTTCGTGTTCTTTTGTTATGATCTTGTATTCTCCCATGAATGTAAGTGTAAAATCCAATGAACCCCAATCATCTTCCAATAATTTTGTGACTTTTTCAAAATGATTTTCTTTCTCTTCCTCTTGCATGGGATCTACTTTTGAATTTGGTATCAATATTTTCAAAAGACTTTCCTTGTATTTCTCATTGTACAAACAACTTATCAAGTGAGGGTCAACCTTGATTGCATAGATCTAAAATGAAACACCAGAAAATGGGTGATCCTAAAATGGAATGGTGGTATGATGCACCTATTTCCCTTAGTTCATCAGGAAAAAGAGATCCCATAGGGAAACATTGGCTTTCAACCCTTAGGTGAGTCAACCTTGGTGGAGATCTTGTTGTTTTCCTTATGACCTAGGATGAGGTAAATCAGCCTGAAGAACACTTTTGGGAGAAAAACTAAAAATAGTAAACAAACCCAATTATGAAAAGTAACACTTGGAACATAAAATGTAAACCTTAATCTAGCTGAACCTACAATTTTCCAATAGATCTAGGAAAGTTATGATTTTATGCACCTATGCCAAAAGCTCCTTTTGAGTGTCCTACTAAGACTCATTCAACCTAGGGCGAATGGGTCTTACAAGAAGTTTTTGAAAACTCAAAATTTTGATAGGTAGCCTCTAATATGCTCTTCTAGCCTATACCTTTCAATCCTCCATTCCAGATTTGTACCGGTAACAAGAACTAGAAATTTTGGTTTGTTTATATGTGGGTTTTCCTCAGTCAAACACCAAGTTTGGTAATTAAACCTTGATGAAAAATAAATATCTGGAATCTAAAAGTGTGTGTGAGCACTAATCATAAGTGTGTCTAAGATTGTTAAGAGCTAAGATACCAAGAAACCCTATTCAAGTGTGTTAGAATAAGATTCCTAAATGAACTTGAATGATGACCACAAGACCTAGTTAGGGAGGAGTCAAATCCCCTAATAGATCAAAAATTTGATTATACCTTGCTTTAGGTTACTAGTAGAATGAAGATAGAAGATGGGATCAATAGGAAAAAAGTCATTAGATCAAGGGAAATGGCTAGTTGTATGTCCCAAAACCTAGAATCCATCATGATCCACCATAGGAATCAATCTTCAATCATGAACAATGCTTGATCAATCTTCACGAAATGAACTTGAAGATTTGCAAAAAATAATTTAAAATGATACTCCAAACTTCAACTTTGCTTGCTTGAATGTTCTCCTTGACGTTGAATGAAAATCTTGTGAATAACTTCTTGATCTCTTTCTCAACCTAGTGTAAAATGGTGAAAAGACTAGGCTTTATAGGCTTCATTTCTAATTTCTCAATTATTAAATCCCAAAAGTTGACACTTAAAACTTAAATTTAGGATTTTAAGATGCCGCCAAAAACATGTTTAAAATTTGAATTTGTGATCTTAAAGGGGACCCATACGCCCAAGGGCAAATGGGTACTAACCTAAATTGCAAGGATTTATTAATTTTGGGGAAGTAAATTAATTAAATAAATTTATTCAATGTCTTTTGTAATGTTGGAAAATGTTTAAAGTAGGCCTTGGGATGCATAATAAATGAGTTTAGGGGCCTATTTATGAAGGGTAAAATGCATAAAATTGAGGTCACTAAAATAGGTCCAAATTAAGTGTGAAATTGTACTAGATCACATAGGAGTACAATTTCCTACACTACAAGGATGTATTGATTCGGATAGTTCATGATTTAATGTTGCATAAGTTCCATGGCTTGGTTGTCTTATGAAGAGTCTTCTAGTGTGAGTGAATCTAGGAAATTTTAATCTTGATCTTCTTTATGTATGGTTTTGGATGGGAATGTGTTCTCTAAAGTCACTTGATGGACCACTTCCTCAAAGAACATATCATTAGATGATGAAGTTGTAAATTCCTTTGAGGCTATGAGTTGTTTCTTACCTTGTGACCTTATGATAGGAATACAAGAAATAAACCTAGGAATGGTGGGATTGGATGAAAGTGATTAATGATGATGGGATAAGGAGATCTAACTTAGATATGAAGTGGTGAATTGGGATGGTTGGATTCAAAGGATTAGGATGACAATGGATTCAACTTGGAAATGATATGGAAGAACAAGAATCAATGATGGATACACTTGACCAATTTTTTTGCAAGTAAATGGGTGATCCCACAATATTGGTTTACAATTTTTGGCCAAACTAGACACTAAAATATTATTTTTTAACTAAATCTTCACTTTTGGGCACCTATAGTGGCTAAACCATGAGGAATTTGAAGATGATGCAAACTAGTGATTTGTGACATTTTGTCTGTAGATTCTAAATATATTTTTTTCAAAAAATTTCGAATCAGATTGCACTTTTTTTCCGATCTCCTTCGAAAACTGGTTTTTTTCAGTAAACAACATTTTTAAGGAGTGGCGCTCACTGTATAACACATAATTTTTTTCCGTGAAGGATAAAATTCTATTTTTTTCAAATTTAGATTTGTAACTACGATATCTAGTGCTTCTAATTGGTTTCATAGTGTTTTATTGAATATTTTTTCCTTAATCAAGTTTTTAAGTCAAACTAATTACAATTAAGACATAAGCGGACCGTATAATGCGTAACCTTTTTTTTATGCATTGAAATTCATTTTTTTTGTTGGATAAAGGACTTTAATATCTAGTGCACTCATATTTTTCAAATTTTTTTTATAATCTACTATTTTTCCATGGGCAGAACAGATAGCTTGATTTTCAGTGAAAAACCTATGTTTAATAAAACTAAAAAAAATACATAATAAAACTGAAACATATTAAAATTATATTCATTGGATAGCTCATTCTGAGGAATACCATCACCCAGTGGGGTCTGTAAAGTATCCTCCATTTTCATCCTCAACCCGAGATTTGAAGCGCAAAATTCTAGAGTTTTTAGGTGTCAAAGGGTGAAAAGGTGGGAAAAGGGGGGTTCAGGTGAACCATGGGTGGTTCAAGCGAACCCACAGGGGTTCTCTTGAACTAGGGTTTGCTCGAACCCTAGTTCGAGTGAACCCCCTTTCAAAAAGGGTTTTCTTTGTGTTTTTTGGCTGGAATGGTGGGACTTTATGTTAAATTGGTTCGCTAGAACCAGGGTTCTAGTGAACCCTCTTTTCATTCATTCGAACCAAAGAGTTCGTTTTAACCCAAAAAATGATTTTTTTTTTCATGGGGTCATTTTTTACAACTTTTCCTTCCTCACTCGAATTGTAAACCACTTTTGTGGGTTTACCCAAATCTAGATCCTTCATAAATGGGGATGATTTTCTTACTTAGGGTTGACAAGTGCCTAAGCAAGATTGGGTGGGGATTTTGGAAACTAACTTGGGGCAGCCAAGTTCCCAAGCTAAGGTAAGAAAAATGATAAGGGATAGCTTAATATACCACTTAAGATAGGTAGTTTCTCAAGCAATATACAAGCTAGTGGATAAAAGGGATATAAAGATCTAAATTTGACTCTTAATATGATTGATTTTACTTATGATATGGATGTGGATTAGAAGATGAGATAGGTCAAATGATAAAAGAGAATGGTTTGGAGGATGATATAGAGTAATGATGATGGAATATGGATGGGAAGATAAGGTGGATCAATGATGATAGATATTGGATGTTTAATATTTGGTCTAAGGTCTAAAGATGACGATGATGATGATGATATGTAAGCTATGAAAATTAATGAAGATAAAAAAAGCTGAAGGAATGATGGGGGTTTCAGTTGAATAGGATAAAAATGGTTAATATTTCAGGTGAAATGATGGTCAAAGATGGGTCCCCTAGGTCTAGTTCAAGTTTGCAAAGGTTCAAGGTGCAATTTAGGGCTCTCAAGTGGTTAAATAAAGTCAAATAGGCTTAGATTTATGCAATAAGGTGCCACTCTATGAAACAAAGGCTTCATTTTGTGAAAAAAAAGATGCCTTCATGTGAAATAGAAGCACAATTATGTGAAAAACTATGAACAAGTGCCTCAAGGTGGAGCACAGGTGCCCCAAAATGGAATGGAGGTGATGAATGACAATTTGGGATGTTTTGATGAATTTTTGGCAAGATATTGACAAACACAAAGACACATTGGATGAATTGAATTTCAAGGTGATAAGGATAAAAGGATTTCACTAGTATTGAAAATGAAAACATGTGAAACACATGAATTCACAATCACATAATTAGCCAATTAGGTGTGTATACTCAATCTGGGCCACCAGCCAAAGGCTAATCCCTCAAGATTAGTGTGAAAAAATTCTCTTTTAAGATTCAGTAGCTAGGGATATAGTGGCACAAGGGCTCTCATTTTCCCATTCCTTGGAGGTCCTAAGACTTTTCCCAAAGAGCCTCTACCTCTACTCAGGGAGATACATGGTGAGTAATTTTAGGCATGATATTGTACCTTGCACCACACTAAGCAATGACCAAATGGTCTTAAAGGCTTCTAAAAGAAAGGTGTTTAATAGATCTATGAATAGTGAACTTGTCTAATAGTGCTTTAGATTTGGGGGTCTCCCCTTCCCTCCTTAAAAAATAAGTCTCGGTAGATTGAGGGTCTTACAACTTGGCTTGAATGATGTTAGCTACACTTTTAGATATAACTTTCACTCTCCCCACTTTATATACCCCACCATAAAACATGGTTGAGGTCACCCTTGAGGTGATGAAATCCACAAGAAGGCCTCCTAAAATGAAACACTATAATAGGTGTTTTTTATCATCCAAGATCACACAAAGCATAAGGGGAGAGCATACACACAAAACTAGTAAGTGTTGGGTGATAGGATAAAACAAAAGATGAGGAGATACAGTATATTTTATCTCCAAGATCATTCTAAGCCCAAGGAGAGAGCATACATCTACACAGCCCTCCAAACATGGTAAACAAGATTTATTAACCCATTATTCTAACTTTAGTTCCTATATTAGTGGAAAAACAAGTCTTGGACCAATAAAATTTGCACCAAACTATTAGTAATCTTGATAAATATGATCTTTGACAGTTCAGTATACAGGGTGCACCACATGTTAGTCGGCCAAAAATACAAGTTGGAACAAAAGCTAAGGTCAAAACCCTAAGAAATAAAAAAATGAAATGAAATAAAAAGTTTACCAAACACAAGCACCACTTTATGATGCAGAGGCGCCTCAATGTGTTGGGTAAACACAAAAATGCACCTTTTTGTTAAATAAAGGTTCCTTTTCATAGAAAGAGGTCCTAAAACATGTTTTGGGGTCTGAAAAGTGTTTTTTTTTAATCAACCTTAAAAACCTACATATGACATTATGACACACTAAAAGGCACACGAGTCATATAAAAATAGGTTAGTAAATAACCCCAAAAGGCCACAAGATAGTTGTAAATTTAAATATAGTAGAAAACTTGAAAATAGTTCCCTAGATTGGAGAAACCCTATTTTCTATAAAAACAAACTTAGATAACCTACAAAAACCAAGTTTCTTGAGGGATAAAACCTTGCAAAATAAGGCACCAATAATAAAAAAAACTAGGAGAAACCCTAATTGTTCAATCTAAATGCACAAAATGAAAGTTTAGTTTTGGGTGATGAAGGAACAACTCTTTGAAACATAGGTGCCACTTCATGCTACAAAGACACAACTCTGTCTAAAAAAGGTTTATTTTGTGAAACAAAGGCGCCTTTCACAATCTATAAGCCAAAAATATATTTTTCATCAAAAATATCAGACAAAATTCACCAATAAAGGTTAAAATAGGGATGTGTGTCCCATCAAGTGTGTCAAAATCAATATGTGGAAAAATTATTGAAGGAAAAAATATAATATAATGCATCAAATCAAATGTATACCTCAAAAAATCTTCATCCTCCTAGATGAGATGAAATACAATGCATTGTAGTTTTAAATGATTTTCTCTAAATTATGATATGATGTGGATTAATCAATAAATTAACCTTGGTATGATTGCAATAGTGAAATCAAAAAATGACAGCATAAGGGTATAATAGCTTGATTCTTCTTGATGATGAAGGATGGTGGCCTCTAGTTATAGAGATTTGAAGAGGAAAAATTAAGGGCTAGTATAGAATGATGATGGATCCATGCTAAGGTTGAATGAGGATTAGGGTTAGGTTCAAAGATGTAACATAGTCATATGACAAGTATCACATGAGTGATAAGACTTGAATGGATTAGAGAAACGTCTTTATGTGAATGACTAGGATTAAGAGGTGGGATATTAGATGAATGGATGAGATGGAAAGATAATTTGGCTTTTGGGAAAGTGTCTAGGTTCAATGAATCTAGATAAGGAGTTAGTTAGACATGTGGAGGGGACACCCGTCACATGATGACAATTTTAGATTATGATCCATGCGAACAAGTTAAAGGGATAGGATTAAATGGAAAACGATAAAGTGGAATTAGTTAAATAAATAATAAATATTTATTTATTTAGTGGGATCATGTGAAGGGAAAATAAATAAATAAATAATATGTATTTAATTAAATGTTAAGATAAATTTGGGGAAAGGATATAATTAATTAAAATAATAATAAATATTAATTAATGGCTTAGGATAGGGTAAAGTTCGGTGAGGTTGCATAAGGTCAAATTTTAGGTGTAAGCTAGTCATTATGGCTAGAAATTTTGTTTCAAAAAGAAATCTATTGGTGTGGGGATAGCTAAAGAAGATTGAAGTATAGCTCCATTTGGGACACCCATTAGTCCAACTTCTCTATGCTACTCTTAGCATCGTAAGGTTGTATATTATTTTTTTCCCCCACCTTGAAGAACAATCCCTTAGAGGACTCACCTCACTCAAACTATCCTCTTTCTAGTTCTCTTTCTTTTGTGTTCACCTTTGAGATTCCCATTTTGAAGATTAGAACTGTTATGCCTTGCATAACCACCCCATTTTATTTTGGAACAAAATGGGTCCCCCTTTCTCTTTCTAGTTTCTTTTTGCTTTTGGTTACTTGCTTTCCTCTTGGGGGTACTTTTGTTTTCTACCCGAGCTTGTCTTCTGTTCTGCTTGATTTAAATCTTGGTTTTGTCTCAACTTGAATTGGTTTCCTTCTTGCCACTATTCAATGAAATAATCATAAGCAACGGGATAGTTTATTTTAATATATTTTATATGCTTTGGGGACTAATGGAATCATTTGTTTTGCAAGATTAAATCCTACACTTGATGATATTTGCCAAGGGAGCTCAGCTGGAATGCATTCCCCAATCCAGTTGGTCTTAAAAATTAGCTAAGGCAAAAGTCGGCAAGACCCCAGAGATGTCACAATGAGTGAAATTCATGTGCAGGAAACTATCGGCAAGACATCAAACAGAGTCCTGGTGACTAGGAGCTCCCATCAGCATGGGATTTTTCCTTTGGCGAAGGGTCTTGGCGAGATCCTTATGTCTCACCAACCGGTGGCAGAGAGAATACATATCGATGGGAGACTTTCCTTTGAAGGGAGGTCTCGACGAATATATTTGGTCATGCCGACAAGGCACAAAGGGGGGGTCTATCGATATGACCATAAAGGGAGGTCTCGGTGACAATAGAGTTCGGAAAAAGGAAGCCTCGGTCGGTGTAAAGTCTCACCAACCGAGAGAAGTCTCAGTGACACGAAGGATGCTCGCCGAGAGAAAGGTGGCTTCGGCAAGATGTTTCACCGACGGGGTGAACTTTTGCTAAAGTAAAGCGGTATCGACAAAATAGAGTGGCCTCAGCGAGAAGTCTCACCGATGGAGATGTCTCAGTGAAAAGAAACGAGTTCGGTGAAAGGTTTCACCATTGGTCCCGTACGACAGCGGAATGCCATACACAAGTGGGAGCCGGCTGAAGTACATCTGCGATGACACTGGCGAGGAGGTCTCCCAACCGCGAAAAGCTACCTACTGCGGGAGACCCCACCAAAAAGAATTCGGTTTCTACTGTAAAGGACGCTCCCAGCTTTGGCCAGGCTGAAAATCACTAACCAAAGCAACCGAGCTCGAACAAAGGAACCCGTGGAGATTCCGGCGGGATGGAATTGACCGTAAGATGTTCTCCGACCTTGGGATGAAATCCACTGGCGTGAGCAATTGGAACTCACCATAGTCTTCCTCGGGCCGACATTAGGGTCAGCGCCGAAAACAAAAGGGGCTGGAGCCTCTACGGAGAACAAGAGAGTCGTAAAGATCTCGGCGATGAAGTTCTTCGAGAATGGACCCACCGGGAGATGAGACCGCTTAGCGAGGTCACAAATGATGTAAGCCATAGTTCTCGATATGAAAATTATGGACCGCTTGAGATTCTGGTACTACCGAGACGTCCCAATCAACAGCGCAGGCCTTGGTTAATGGTCTTTGTCAGCTCTCGGAGACTTCAGAACTCTCACTTTAAAGGTGGCTCCTGCCATCGCTCTTATTACTGATAGTTGATAAAAAGCATAACGATAGAGACACTACTATGTTCCCCATCGACATGCATTCGTGCATGGACCACTCTCTTTGACTCAAGGGACCCTTAGAGGTTTCTATTTCAATTGGCGAAGATGATCGATACTCACGACCATTCTCGTAAGACGGTAACAAAATGCGCAGGGATGGATCATTCCGGCATTAAGGAGGCTATGGATCGTTCTGATTGTCAAACCCGCGAGGTAGTCTCGGGATTGATGTACCCGTACACCAAATCTGCACGGTAAGCCCCGGAACATGAAGGAAGCCAGAGGAAGGAAGGATTTGTGACTCACGAGGACAGCTGTAGTGACCATCGGCGGAGATTGATCAATATTAATGGAAAAATGCTTTTAGAGCATTCAAGGTGGTCCCGATGGAGTTCAAGGATGGACACGAAAGGCCAAAGTTAATGTTGCAACTACCAAAAAATCTAAAAGGCTTCTCCTGAGGATAGAAATCCTTCATCAGCACGAACATCAAGGCTTCTCGTTGAATATAGCATTAACTCTTCTCAGAAAGATCTAAGAGCTGACTCTCCTAGAACCAGATATTTTGTAAACCCTAATACAGGGGGATAGCGCATTCTTTTGGTACATTTTGTATATATGGAATTCTTGCCTCTTTGTAAAGGTTAGAACTTTTAAGAGATAGTTAGGATTAGAACTAAAAGGGAAGGGTTAAAATTTAAGAGCAGTAATAGAGTAGGATTTTTCTGAAGCAGAAGGAGATAGAGTTGCATCTTGATTCTTAGTAATAAGAGCTTCTTTTGTCTTCTTGTCTAGTAGCAAGATTCAGTATTGGTTGTAATGTATTTTTCAAGTTCTCTTAGTGTAGTTGGAAACAATCTGGAATTGTAAATTCTCTATACACTGGTGATTGTGCCAACCTTGTAAATATTGCTTATCTATTTCACTAACAGTAGAAGCAATCAAAGTTTAATCTACTTCATATTGTGTTCCCGAATGATATTTGTTTTAAGTTAATCATTTGATTTGAGAATCTTTCAAGGATTGAAGTCTTATTTTATGTTTTGTTTAAATGGTAGCTTAGAATCTGTTATTTGAATTAGCACTGTGAATAAAAGAGGTTGTGTGTCAATCACAAGTTTACTTTGTTCTACAGTTTTTGTTAACAAACTCCTTGAAAGGTAGCAAGTCTAGTTAAGTTAGAAGAATTGTCATTCTTTTATGTTCTAAAGCTCTGACCTATCTTTTGTTGTTTCTTTAAAAACCCAGTTAAATTAGGTTTTATTTCATGCTTGATCTTAGAGCGATCTAGAAGATCAACACCAGTAGGCCCCTTGAATATTACTGTTACATTGACCAATTGAGCAACATCAGCATAGTTGAGAACCAACTACATAGACCTTGGGAGCTAAGATATCTAGGTGATCATCTTTCTCTTTCAGGAGAAATAGAGTAGCAATATTTTGTTTGCATATTGTTGTGCCACTTGGACCATCAACAAGAACTAGCATCCTACTCTTTAATCTTTCCAACTTCTCCTCAATACTCCAAATCCATACAACGTCTTTCAGTTTTTGAAACCTAATTTCCCCATCATCTTCTCTTACCATTCTTACCCATCTCATCTACTCTCTCAATTATATTTTAGTCTAAAAATGTAGCATTTATATTGATTATCACTTAACTTTGTAGTTGACTTATAATTACACAAATTACAAATGTAAAATTTAATCATTAGTTTAAGATTTGAATGTTGAGTTGTGGGTGGATAAGGTGGGTTGAAGTTATGAAACCACTATTTAATCATAAAATTATCATATAGTTGAACATTTTTTCTACCCTCTCATTTTCCATTTGCTTTTAGATTTTATCTTAATAATTTAATAATTACAAAAAGATTATAATTTGATAACTACTTGAAATAAGCATAAAAAAGAAATTCATAAGACCGATGTCTGGTAAAAAATCATTTAAAATTTTGAATAGTGTGTGCTTAAAAGATAAGTTAAGGATGTAGTTCCATGGAGGGGACATGAGATTCTATATTTACTCCAAGGTCAATGTAGTGGAATAAAAAAATGTGGGCACATAATTAAAATCAAATTTTCTTATAAAATAGAAGGGTGCATATATAGATGCAAACTTTAAAATGTTTCCTTCCTGAACTTAAGATTTTTATATCTATTTGGTAGCTTACATGACCTTTTGTTAATTCTAATATATATTTCTATATAATTACTACAATTTCTCATCTAAACATCATGGCTTCTAATTGAATTATCCTAGCAAAAAAAAAAAGGTAATCCCCTTCAATGGAATGATGGAACCATAACTTAAGTAGTTGCATGTGAAACCCTATTGTAAGAGTATTTTTTAAATCAATTTACTAGTTAATTTTTATTTCTCTTAAACCAAAAGCCTTGCAAAATGTGTACAGTACTTTATAGCTTCATTAAAGACAACCCCATAATTGACAACACTAATGAAATAACTATCACATTCAAATAGTTGGCTAGCAATTAAAAACCAAAAATAGGGAAACAACAAGGTAATGGTTGGGATAAAGATGTAAGAATTCAAGATACTCATGTCAGAGGTTTGTGACACACTTATTTATCTATACTTACATTATTATGTGTGTGTGTGTATATATATATATGTGTACATACATATATATATATATATATATACATATATATATATATATGATATATATATATATATATATATATATATATATATATATATACTAAAAAGAATAATTTCAACTTTTCCAACATCTTTTTTTTGGTTGGAGGGTTTTATATCAAAATTACATAATCATTTAGCTATTCAATATGGGAGCACGAGTCTTTGGATAAAACCTCTTCGACTATGAGTGAATGACTAAGAGGGATCTATCTCATTAAAGTAGAGGGACACAATCATGACCTTATCCCTTGTCATGTTGAGGTCTCACACTTAGCAAGACTTGATATTTGGAGGGACACAATCCTGACCTCATCCCTTGTCATATTGTGGCCTCACATTTAGCAAGGCTTGATCTTTTGAGGGTCACACACCTTACCTCATCCCTTGGCATATTGAGTTCTCACACTCAAAAGATTTGATCCTTCATAAACTTATTCAAAACCATTCAATTTCAGGGAAAGACAAAAAGAATCCACTGATTTCCAACATCCTTCAATTTTGAAGGACACAATCCTAATCTCATCCCTTGTCATATTGTGGTATCACACTTAGCAGGGCTTGATCTTTTGAGGGTCACAATCCTAACCTCAACCCTTGGCATATTGAGACCTCACACTCTAAAAAGATGTGATCCTTCATAAACTTATTCAAAACCATTCAATTTCAAAGAAAGACAAAAAGAATCTATTGATTTCCAACATCCTTCAATTTTGAAAGCCCACATGAAAAGCTCTCTCCACAAATTCTTTTGATTTTATTTCCATGAATAGTCCAAGAATGTGACTAGACGTTGACTGTACAGATCCTCGAGGACATTGACAGTCAAAGCTGACCATCCATTAGAGTGTTTGTGTACACTGATTTTGTTAAAGAACTGTGCATGGATTCCGTATTCCATGGAATTTCTTGAAAAAACCATCTGACAGCTTTAAAGTAATCGATGCTAAGAAATATTCAGTCACATCGATTAACAAAGAACGTACCTCTTATTCCCAAAAGTTTCCTCTCGTACTTCGGAAATTATTTTGAGCACCGCTGTTTGAAAAGACGCGCGAACAAAAATTATTGCTTTCGACAAAGAACTCCTAAGGGATACAATTCGTCGTACAAATAATTTCCACACTTAGCAGTGAATGTGGACTCCATGTGTCTTCCAGTACATTCCTCATCACATTTTATAGCAATCCCCTCCTCTTATCAGAAATTGAGAACAAAACAGTTTGCTAATCATATGTCAATTATGAAGGAAACCAGAGAAGATAAACGCGGCGTTTCATCGCGATGGCCGACACCCTGTGCAGCTTGCAAGCTGCTCAAAAGACGGTGTTCAGATTCGTGCATACTTGCCCCTTATTTCCCACCAAACGATGCACAAAGATTTATCACTGTGCACAAAATATTTCCCAGAACAAATATGATAAGATTGTTGGAGGTAATCATTCGTTCATCCTTTGACGTTCTTAAAATTCCAGAACAGATAGTTTTGTTAATGTGTTCTTTTCTTTTGAATCAGGGAGTTCCAGAAAACAAGAGAGCTTTGGCTGTGGATAGTATGGTTTATGAGGCGAATGCCCGAGTGAAGGATCCCGTGTATGGTTGCACTGGTATCATCTGCACATTGCACCAGCAGATTTTACGCGTGCAGGCAGAATTGGCTGACATCAGAGCACTCTTGATCAACTGTAAGCAGTTGCAATTGAATGAAAGGACTTTGCCACCAGCTTCTCATATGCCGGAGAATACAGGTGAGCTCTGGGATGATATGTCGGAGATGTTCCCAACACAGATGTCACTGGACCATCTCTTAGATTGGGATAATGATCACTGATATGAGGAAAATATAGAATGTTATGGTTGTATGTTATTTTGGGGATAAAAATTGTTAGGTTGTAAGAGATATTGAACATAATTTGTAGATTTGTCATTATATCAAATCTGTGGGTGTGGATGTTAGTGAATTTCTAAATCAACATCTTTATCTAAATTTAAAGTGATGATTAGTCCACAAGATTAATTTTTAGATGTACGATAAATAATCCAATATAATTATTAGATATATATTAAAAATAAATGTTCTTTGATTAAACATGAATATGCTTTGATTCATATGTGTTCAAAGATCTACAATACAAAAGATAGAATTGAGATGGGAATTTCTATTAATGGCATGTTCCTCAGATCTTGTATGTTTAGATTGGGCTAAGGAAAATTCACCGCCAACAATTCACCACCAATAAATCCGCTGCCAATAATTCATCGCCAACAATTCACTGTCATGACAAATTCATCTCGTGGAAAATTCACCACCAGCAATAATATATGAATTGCTGGTGGTGAATTTTTCATGAGATGAATTTGTCATGGCATTGAATTGTTAGCGATGAATTGTTGGCAGTGAATTGTTGGCAGTGAATTTTCCTAGAGCCGTTTAGATCTTCCTATTTGGCCACTGATATCTCTTGTTGCCCAATATTAATAACTGGTCTAAGATAATTGATTTAATGAACTTATTTTTCAATGATATCAAGTTTCCACAAATCATGTTAAATACTATTGAGCTGATTTTTGGATTCGATTGTGTGATATATTTTTGCATCAACGTTTTGGATCACACTCCGTGATCCATGATCAGAATGATAGTAGAGAGCTTAAGGATCACACTCCACGAACCCAATTTTATTATATATCCTCTTCTTTTTCTCTTCCTCTGTATACTTGTGATAATTGTTGATCTTCATGTATATCTATCTTTGTTGTTCTTTCATGTTCCAATCATGACAGTTTATATGATCACTTGATGGTGTGGGCTCCAAAAGAACGAAGATAATGAAATCATGTGTGGTGTTGTGTTTTGATTGTGCAATATCGTGTGCTTTGGAGTTGAAGTGGAAAATCTTGGTGTTCATGCATAAGGATAATGAATTCATTTTATGGTGACCAAGAGTGGCACTCATTGTGGTGGCAGATCTCATTGTTCTAAATGATTGAAATATGTTAGCTGGTCTCAGATCCTTTGGATCAGTTTATTTTGGCAATCGTAGATGCATTGTCACAGTTCTGTATTCTCTATAGGTTGCACCATTAGCATGTCAAGTTCTATGTCACCCTCTGTGCACCCGTTCTCTTATTTACAGGATCAATGGATTGTGATCTCACCTAGATACATGTGGTGCCTTCTCGAATTCTAGAAAGTGTGAAAGGGTAGTCAGTTTCTCTTCTTGTGCTATTGGTGTGAATGGTATGTGGTGGTCCCAAGGGTCATGTGCTTAGTGGCCATGTCAACAACCTGTGGAGCCATCGGATCTCTATGTAAGGTGTGATCCACGATCTGCACATGATCTTGCACCTGGTCCAAATGCTGGGTTTTACATTAAACTGGTGGTCGGTTGTTTCCACATCATCTATTATAGGGGCCTGTATCGTTTTGTTGTAGGCACCTATTGTAACGTTAGCATTTTGTTCCTATTGCAAAAGTCTTTGTGGAGCTTCCCACGAGCTTAATGCACAATGACGATGTTAGGAATTTGTAAATGGCATCTTCCCACGCTCTTCGGTTTTTCAGTGTTAATTTGATCGTAGGCTTGCATCATCCACCGAATCTCTTTAGATCTAATGGCTCCCACCCTCCTCCAAGCTCTATTTAGATATGAAAGGTCGTGATTGGCGCCATTGCTCGTGATTTTGCCAAGTCAAATTTAGCGGTTTGTTCATTATCTTTTCTACGTGCATGTGTTCTATCTACTCGTTCCATAGGTTTTATTTGGTGGAACCAATGAGCTCTCGTGTATGAATGATGTCATTGGTTACCCAACCATTCAATCTTGTGTTGAGCTATATGATTCAAATGCCGTGCATCTCTAAGGGGATCATTTGTGATATGTTAATGTGGGGTTGCTGTGACCATTCATCTCATTTGAGGTGGGTGACCCTTGCACCACATGAGCTCATTTTATGTTTGTGATTGGTTGAAGGTTTAGGAGTTTAAGATTAATTTGATCAATAGTTTTATCGATTGAAAGAATGATGTCTCATTAGCTCATTGTTATTGGTTGATGTGAATATGTATTGGAGATTTTATTGGATCTGAGGATGTGTCTGTGAAAAATATTTGCATGGTGTGTGATGATATGTGATAAAATATCTAATAAGCATGTTGCTTGTAAGTGGATGGATGAATTTAATGGTATCAATGGATGTCAATTGAGATTATGTCAAGCAATAATCTCTTGGTGTAACATTAGATTGGTACAAGGTTTAGGGTAGCTGGAGTCATAACCACAACATGGTGTTGCTCTTCTTTGGGATCTTTTATTTTTGTAGTGTAGAAAAATATATCCCTTTACATTTTCACACTTTTTTTGGGCCCTCCTAATTAAATTGGACTTAATTATGCTTTAATAAGCCCTATTATTCATCTACAAGCCTAATAAATTGCATTTTTCAAAGGGGAATCCCAACAATAATTAATGCCAATACGTAATACTTTACCTTGAGCAATGTGTGTTCCAGGAATAGGGACCTAGGACCAATTTTCCCATGGGCGAATGGGTCCTCCCTAGGGCTTTGAACCTAAATTTAAAATATGTTTATGGTGGTATTTTTAAGGTCCTTGAATCCATATTTCAATGTCGGCTTGTAATGTTTGAATTTCGAGAAATCAAGGATACATACCTATAAATATAAGGTTATTTCATCAAATAAAAATCTAAGAAGCTAGAGTTTTCATGCAAGTATTTCCTAAGGCCAATATTGTGATCAAGGGCATTCAAGAGTAGATTTATCAAGCATTTTGTTGCAACATTCAAGATCTCAAGCATCAAGTCAAAGTCTTCTTGCATCATACATGTTTTTGGAGTTAACATTGTGATGTAGGTTTCAAGATCAAGCTCAAGAATTCAAAGCATATTTCAAGCATCAAGATCCACATCCATTGAAGCCATTTCATGCAAGTTGTAGATCTCCACTCAAAGGTTTATTCAAGGGTTTGGTAAGTTGCAACATAGCATTGTTCATTCATCATTCCTTCTTTCATGTTGTATTTCAATTCAAGGTTTAATTACCCAAACATGGTTTGACCAAGGCATACCCCCATTCACCAAAAACAAATTTTTTTTCTCTCTTCTGTTTGTGTTGTAGATTTAGGTTGAAGAAGTATTATAGACCTTTTGAAGAGCAAGATTGGAAAAGTTGCAAAAGTTATCAAAATTGTTGTCAAATCATGGAATCTCGCCTACAGATCTTATTTTCAAATTTTTGACATTGAAACCCAAATCAAACATAAGCTACAAACTAGTATCAGAGGCTCCCAAAATCCCTGAGAAAATATCCATTCACCCCTAGGCGAATGAGTCCTAGTTTGCCTCTCGAAACTTCCTTTTAGTGATAGGTACACATCATTCAGACCTTCTCAGATCTGCAAAATGTTGTTTTTGTCTATCATATGCTTTAAATTTCTATTGCAAATTTGAATTGACATAATTAGGTTGATTTTCTATTTTTAGTTTTTCTCCCAAAAGTGTTGT
The DNA here is from genome assembly GCA_007258455.2 of Sequoia sempervirens. Lineage (NCBI taxonomy): Eukaryota > Viridiplantae > Streptophyta > Pinopsida > Cupressales > Cupressaceae > Sequoia > Sequoia sempervirens. Next base: position 184,062,071 of record VDFB02000008.1, on the reverse strand, counting down.
TCAACCTTGTACCCCCATCCTCAAGGATAAGGAAATCAAAAAATTCTCACATTGAATTGATTCACCTAAGGGTTGTTGGTCAATTCTTTGTGGGGATCTCATTTCCTAATGAAAATAACAAGATAGGGTATATTATCCCCCTTTGGATGTCCCTTTCCATTTTTGGAAACCCAACACCCTATTTTTCTTTATTTCATTTTATTGAACTTGACTTTTGAGCATCATAACTTTCTAATTTTCAAGTTCATTTCAACCCTAGATCTAGGATTTGTATTACTTTTCATTGCATTGCATTGATTTGCATCTCATTTAGGGTTGTTTACTTGCATTAGTTTGCATCTCATTTAGGGTTTTAGGTTTGCATTTTGCATTCTATAAAATTTGGAAAATTCAAAAATCTGAGTAATTTTGCATAGTATTTACATAACATTGCATGATCAGTCATTTACATCAAAAAATTGAATCAAAGTTGCATCTCAAATTTGGTCTCTTTCCTTGTTATTTAGCATCATTTTTCACTTGCATTTAGATCTAACTTTTCAGAAACCTGAAACTATATTACATGTTTGCACCCAGAATCTGAAAAACATAAGTATCAACTCTGAACTCTATAATTTGATTTTTCAAAACCCTAAAGCAAAACCCATTCATCTATGGGCGAATGAATCCCTAATCAAGGATTTTTTTGCATTTTTCAGCATCAAAAACCTTCTTTCTGCATTTTGTGTTCATGCATTCAGTTTCTTGTTTTAGTTTCCAGAATATCTATTTTTTGAAATCATTTATATTAAGGTTAATTTTTTTAATTTAGTGCATTGTTTGAATTCAAAATTGCATTTAAAAATAACATCCTTTTCAGATGTTTGCATTGTATAATCAGTAAATTATCTTGTTTAAATTTGGAAATTATTATCTCCTTTTACATATTTGCATTGCATTGATTGTTAGTTGCATTTATTTAAGTGCTTATCCTCCATTTTGGGTCCACCTAGGTTTGGTGAAACCTGTTTGAGCTTCACAACCTGGTGTCCTATTGCCAACCTATCGTGAGACGTAGTTCAAGACTCATGTATTCCCACAATACATCACTCATCGTGGATCTTGGGTTTTCTAACTCTTTCAATCATAGTGTTGACACTAGTCAACCCACTATGGACCATAACCTTGATAATTCATTTCCTATGACCTCCTTACCAACAACCAATGTTACTAATGTTGAATTAGTGGTTTCTAATGTCCCTCAAGAGAACCTAAGAAGAATGGATGAAGAGTTAGAGAAATTTCAAAATTTTGTGAGTTTTGAATACATTGTTGGTACTTTGGTTCCTATCATAGATAACATGAGGAGAATAATTGATAATGAACAAGGAATAGAAATTTTGTGTAGCCTTTATCACATCATGAAACATCACATGAAAAATAAAGAGAATGATCCTATACATACTACGGTCAACTTCATTGAAGTTCAACCTTGTAAGGGCCTAACCAAAAAGCCAGTTGAATTGCTTTCTCACAACATGAAATAATCAAACATGCACCCAATGATCCTCTTTACGTAGCTGAAAGAATCAATGACAAGCCTACTAATGGGATATTAATTGATCCCATTTGTGTAGAAAATGTGATCACTAAATAATTCTTGTTTGTGCATGAGCTTTATCAAGATACTTATGAACAACTAAAATAATGGATCAAAATGTATAATGGTTTTGTTTGCTCTACGATAGGTTTGATAACTCTTCCTCTAAAAGTTGGACAAAAATAATTAAGTGTCTCATTCTCCATCATCTCATTGTTGGACCAATTTTGTGTGAATTTAGGCTACCCATGGCTTTGCTCCATGAAATTTGTCCCGTCGATAGTGCATAAATGCTTAAAGTTTCCATTTGGCAATGATATCTTTATTTTTCACTATAGTGGCTTTAATCATGTGTCTTCCCGTGGGAATTTCTCATTGGATTTCTTTTAGCCTGAACCTATGGAACCTATTAGGCCTTATGAGGACTTCTTTTTCAAATCCTATCAAAATTTTAAGGAAAAGCACATAAAAAAATTATCCCTTAGTAATATGCCTCAACCCACGATTAAGCCTCCTATCCTTGATGAAACCATGATTGAACCAAAAGCCCTTCCAAATAACCAAGACCAAAAACATATCAAATCCTCCACCTATTTCCTATAAGAGACCACAAGATAACCAAATAATTCCCATTGTGCCTTCTAAGAAAAAACAAGTTTACAAAGTTAAAGAGAAAGTGGTTGAACAACCTCCCATGGTTCCTTCTATTCCTCCCTTATAGGAAGAAAAGAAACCTATGGTTGATAAACCCGCCCCTACACAGTCATAACCTAAAAACCAAACAAAAAGAAAGTGAAATGCTAGAGAGCGTAGGCGTAGATGTCGTGCTATTGCTCATCTGTTACAAACAAAACATGAACCAATAGCTCCAAATCAAACAACAATTCAAGCAATGCATGATGATTCTCCACCTTCGTTGCAACATGAAACATCTATATCTACAATACAACAAGAACAAGTACCTTCCATGGATATTATCATTAAACCTTCTATTGTGATTAACTTGGATTATGATGATGAGACTACTAAAATTACTGAGGAAGTACATAATGAGTTGAATTTATTATTTTCCTCTTCTATGAGCTTAGATAATAACAATCGTGATGATCCTCCTAAATAGAGTGACTCACCATGTGTTGAACTTGGTGATTTTCTTAGTTTGGCACTTGACATTGTCCCTTTGGCTAGCTATCCCCCTTCCGCATATGATGAACAAGATTGGGATGTGAATGACCTGCTATAGGTTGGCTCGCATGTGTCTTACTAGTCTTTTCTTTGTTTTTTGTTTTATGTTCCTTTTGTGATTGCATGTCCGTAATGTGATCCCCTGTACTATTTTGTTTGGCATATCTTCATGTTCATTCCTCTATTTGTACCTGCATTCTTCTATATTTCATAAATCCTTTATCTTTTTCTTTTGTCTTATGTTTAAATCCTTTTTGGGATGACACAAGGTGTCAAGACATTTAGGTCTCTTCCATGTTGACCCAAAAGCATTTATTTGTTTTCACTCTCTATGTGTCATTCTTTCAGTTCTATAAGTATTTTGGGAATTATGACGTTTTCCAAGCTCTATAATATCATTGTAGCAAAGACATACGCTAAACCCCAAATTCGTGGATCTCTTATGTTTGATTTTGGGATTTCATTTAAGGGCAACCCATTTTTCATGACATAGCTTCATTTGGAAACATATGCTTGACATATAGGGCTTTCCAAATAAGCTCTCATGTCTTCTTTATTATTTAGCATTTATCATTTGCTACTTTAAAGTAATTGCTCATAGCATGGTGTTTAGTAATTTCTTTAAAGTGGGGGTGCATACATTGGCATTATAATTTTGAATTTTTGACTATATCTTATGTTTCTTAGTGTGGTCTTCTTATTTCATGTGATGTTTCCTCTTCTTGGTGGTTTCATTGCGTTTGATGTCCTTCAAGAGTGTGACCTTTCTTGGCATATGGCATTCCTCTTAGTGGTGATGCTACATATTGCATTCCCTAAGTTGTGAATATTTCTTCCCAGACTTGTCCTCTCTTGGAGACATGAGGCACAATGTTCCCTAAGATGAGACCTTTCATGAACCAAGCAAAACCCCTTTGAACAATTCTTGTCTTATTTGCATTTTTTTCATAAGTGTTTAGCATAACGCAACTTTCTAACCTTGTGAAGCTCAAAGTTACAATCCATTTTCACGACCACCAAGCATAACACACCTTGCTTAGTGGATCCATTTTTGTTCATAAGTGTTTAGCATAACACAACTTTCTAGCCTTATGAAGCTTGAAATTCATATTTTTTGTGGTGCCTTATCAAAGTTATCAGAGGTATAGCTTTGGTATGGTTAGTACAATGAGAGCTTGTAGACCTGGCATGAATTCCTCACTTAGTCACTTTATGGGGGCTCGCCTAGTGTATATTGAATTGCACTAGCCTGTGTGAGCACATTTTTGTTTGCATATTGGATAGTGGGTTTCTCTTGCAAACGTTTTTTTATTTACAAATAGCTAAGGCTTGATCCACATTGAGTTGGACAAATAGTGGAGGCTTGATCCACCACTTTTCTTTTTCTTTGAGTCTTTGACATTGTATGATTGAGTATCTTGTCATTGCTGCATATATATGTTTAACATAGACATGTATCTCCTTGTGACTTTCTTGGTTTTTCCATGAGATCTTAGATCTTGGAGGATTGATTTTTCTCCTTGACCTTTGTCATCTTATCCTTCCAAAAATTGTACAATTAGACCTCTCTTGATTGTCTACTTTAGTATGAGTTTGACGTAAGGTCATCTTCTCACTAAAGTGGGGGCTAAATGTAGTGTAGAAATATGTATCCCTTTACATTTTCACACTTCTTTTGAGCCCCCCTAACTAAATTGGACTTAATCATACCTTAATAAGCCCTATTATTCATCTACAAGCCTAATAAATTGCATTTTTTCAAGGGAAATCCTGAGGTAAAAGCACAAAGTTGTGTCGTGCACTTTATAAAGAAAACGACCAACACTTATCCAACTTTTAAACTCGAATCACTAAAAAGTGGCATATATATTTTGAATTTTGAAATGATGTAAACTAGTAAAATATGTACTTTTTAGTATATATTTTTTAGTATATTTTATGTTTGTATTTTAAAAATAAAAATAAAAATTATTTTAAATTATTTTTTAATAAATTAACACTATAATTTAGTTGCTAATAAAATGCTAAAAAATGAAGTTACATGAGATGTCAAACTTTTTATAGTAATTTTTTTTCTTTATTTTATTTTCTTTATAACTTGAAACTTTAGTGCATGGATATATTTTTTTCCAATTTTGATAAATATATATTTTTAAATAAATATGAAAATGTGTGTGAATCAAAAAACATTTTTTTCTATTCGATTTCAACTTTCATATTAAATATTTATCTAAAATGGAAAAAAAAATATACCATCTTGAAATAGATTCTTTTATCTAATACATCATATTTTTTCCAATTTTTTTAAATAAGTTTTAGTATTTTTCCTTGGCATGGTAATCAACCTAATATTTTGTGTTGATAACCTACTTTTAGTAAAAATAAAAAATAAAATATAAATAATAATTAAACTATTAAAACAAATATATTTTTGAAAACTACACTTATGGATCTACAAAAGGGTATTTTTTATATTTTTAAAAAATTATTATTTACATTAGTAGGAGTTATTGAAACTTCAAGTTTTTCAAATAACTTTTTTTTTTGATAAATTGGACTCAATGTGGTGCTCCATATATTTTTAGCCAACAATTTTAGTTGAGAAAGTTGTGGAAGTATCTAACTTAGCTAGAATGAATCTTACTAGATCATATGTTTGATGAAAAATTATTTTTAGTTAGAAATACTTAAATTAACTTGTGATGATAAGTTGGATGAAAGAGTGACACAATTTTGTGCATTTACCCCCTGACAATAATTAATTCCAACACATAACACTTTACCTTGAGCATTGTTTGTTCCAAGAATAGGGACTTGGGACCCATTTTCCCATGGGCAAATGGGTCCTCCCTAGGCCTTTGAACCTAAATTTAAAATATGTTTTTGGTGCTATTTAAGGTTCCCAAATCCATATTTCAATGTTGGCTTGTAATGTTTGAATTTTAGGAAATTAAAGATACATACCTATAAATAAAAGGTTATTTCATCAAATCAAAATTTAAGAAGCTAGAGTTTTCATGCAACATTTCCTAAGGCTAATATTGTGATCAAGGGAATTCAAGAGTAGATTTATCAAGTATTTTGTTGCACCATTCAAGATCTCAAGCATCATGTCAAAGTCTTCTTGCATCATGCATGTTTTTGGAGCTAACATTATTATGTAGGTTCAAGTTCAAGTACTCAAAGCATATTTCAAGCATCAAGATCCACATCCATTGAAGCCATTTCATGCAAGTTGCAGATCTCCATTCAAAGGTTTATTCAAGGGCTTGATTAGTTGCAACATAGCATTGTTCATTCATCATTCCTTCTTTCATGTTTTATTTCAATTCAACATTTAATTACCCAAATAAGGTTTGACCAAGGAAAAACCCCATTCACTAAAAATAAAAATAAAAATTCCCTCTTGTGTTTGTGTTGTAGATTTAGGTTGAAGAAGGATTGAAGACATTTTGAAGAGCAAGATTGGAAAAGTTGTCAAAGTTGTCAAATCACAAAATCTCACATACATATCTGATTTTTGACTTTATGACACTGAAACCCAAATCAAACTAAAGCTATAGAGTGGTATTAGAGGCTCCCAAAATTTGTTTGAAATACCTAAGCAAAGACCCATTCACCCCTGGGCGAGTGAGTCCTAGTTTTCCTCTCAAAACTGCCTTTTGGCGATAAGTACACATCATTCAAACCTTCTCAGACCTACAAAAAGCTTGTTGTTTCTATCTGTCATATGCTTAAACATTATTGTTGCAAGTTTTAATTGGCATAATTAGGTTGATTTTCTATTTTTATTTTTTCTCCCAAAAGTGTTGTTCAACCTTGTACCCCCATCCTCAAGCATAAGGAAATCAGTAGATTCTCACATTGAGTTGATTCACCTAAGGTTTGTTAGTCAATTATTTATGGGGATCTCATTTCCTAATGAAAATAGGAAGATAGGGTCTATTATCCCCATTTGGACCTACCTTCCCATTTTGGGAAACCTGACACCCTATTTTTCTTTATTTCAATTTTTTTGTGAGTTGGTTTCTTCATCTGTTGCATAACCCACCATGCCTTTTTCTCAGCCATAAGCATTCCAAGATTGATTGTGAATGTGATCTACAACTTGATTTTCCTGTAATAATATAAAAGGTCATGTGCTTCTATGCTTATTGAATGTACTAACTACATGCATTCCTTACATGGGTTAAAGGTTGATGAGTTTACATGATGACACCCCCCTTGTTATATAGGTTCCCAAACCCTAACCAAACTTGAGCTAGCAGATGAAGAAGGGAGGTTATGTTGCTGAAAGCAACCCACACAACATCTAAAAAGGCCACAAAATGCCTATTGTAGGTGAAATATATACCTATAGGTGAATAGAACTATGATGCATGCAAATGTAAATAAGTTGTAGGTAAACAAAACTAAGTTACATGTGTAACAATCAATTGTTATAGGAACACAAATCTATATTGCAAGTGAACAAAACTAAGTTGCGGGTGAAAAGAATTAAGATGCATGTAAAAAAAACTAAGTCACAAGTGTGCAATACTTAGTTGCTACAAGAACAACAATCTATGTTGTAGGCACAAAAATACTTTTCTATTAAATTTTTACCACATATCGCCAATCACAAGATACCCATATGCTCACATAGAAAATAAATAATTTTTAAAGTAACAAACTCATAAAGATTTATCATTCATAGAAGAAACACATATGCCAAGAAAGAAAATAGTTTTAAAAGGGTAATATTTTATTTCATTTTTTCTCAAAATACAATTATTTACATAGATTTAATTCCCTTCAGAATGTTAGGGAAAATGTAAGACTCTCGTGTTCTTCTCTTTCTTGTTGTTTGTCACATGCTCTTTTGTTCCTCTTTATCTTTTCTCCTCTCTATTTGCTAGGATTTTTTCCTCTTTTTGACTATTTCTATTTTATTTTTCCTATGTTCCTCTTCTCTTTCTTTTCTCTTCCAAAATCTATATTTTTTTGCCAAAAATCATGCCTAAATTGGGTCCAACACTCAAAAATCTGTCATAAATGTTCAATAACTCTTTTTTGGGTTCAAAAATCCTCTTGGACTTATTCTTCTCCATTTTTCTATTTTTTATTTATTAATGCTATGGAGGGTAGGTAGTTTCCCCTTCCAACGATCAAATGTAATTTCAATTTAAAATTGCCACAAACTTGTATGCATGAGGGTAGAAGAAAGGAAGTGCCAAAATAAATTAATAAATAAATAAACATGATGCCCATACATCAAACTATTAGGGTACAAAATTTGTGAGCCCTTGGTCATTGACTAAAATTCTAAGTTGCTATAGGTCACAATTTAGTTGTTGCAAGTGAGAAACTATGTTGCTACTTGAGTTAATAACTCTATTGTTATAGGTTGAATTGGTAGAAATCAAATTTTGTTGGGCTTAACCAAGTGGTGTCCTCTATTGGTCTATTCTTATATTTTACCAAATATCCATTTTATTGTTTTCCCCTAGTCTTCATAATCTAGAGTCTAAAATACATTCAAACTCTTCTCATTATCTTTGAAGTAGTTGTTCCATCAAATTTTCTAGTGGTTCTTCCTATTTCTCTTATTGTTGTAATGTCTCTCCTGTTGGTGTAAATATGTTTTTTACCTATCTAGGTCCTATTTACATACATTAAGTCCACTTAGGTCCTAGGATGGAATCTTTCTAGATAGTGTTAGTTGTCACAATATCTTATCTTATCTTTTGGCATTTAATGCTTGTGCCCTAAATTATTTAATATTTGTTGGGGTAGTTGTCTCATTGTATAGGATTAAGATGTACATGGGTATGTGCAGGATCATCATGGAAAAAATAGGCCTTTAAGTGGCGATGAAAATTCAAAAAAATCAAAGTTAGGCAACTTGATGTAAAAATTTGAATAAGTTATTTATATTATTTCAAAAATATGTAAGAATAGAATCTGTAGCAAATTGAATATATTTTCTAAACTACTAGGTTTATTTAAAAAAAAAAAATCTATTTGACCAGTGAAAATTTTAAACTTCAATGCAGTAGTACTTAAATTTCAACGAAAAAATAAGAAATTGTAGGTGTTTGTCTAACCACCCTAACCACAATAAAATGATAATATTTTTTTATAATATTTTATATATAAGTAGAGGACTCATGTCTCGATGTGATGCATATTTTTTTGTAATTTTTTTCCAAGTAAATAATTAATTATGAATTTTTTATTACAACTTTTAAAAATATAAAATTTGTATGTCCTGACCACCTTAACTTGGTCAAAACTTTGAACATGATTTTTTTTTTTAATCCTATAGTATACAAAGCATAGAATGTGATGCATGTTTCAAATTCAAAAAATGTGATACCGTAACTTGAAATCTATAGATTTTTTTCAATTAGCCTATCAATAAGGACTTTAGTCATAATTCAAATAGAAAATGAATAATAATTATTTATTAAGTTCAAAGTAAAGCATAATTTATATTGGTGGAAAGCTGGGAATCTCCTTTAAAAACCCTTTTTGTTTCATCAATTTTGGATTAAAAAAAGGTCGTCAGCCACATACCCTACACATACCCATCATATCGCCACTTTTTTGCCCATCATGGTCCTACACATACCCACATGTCATGATTTTATCTAATCCTATCTCACAACTTGCCTTTATAATAAAATCATCACATGTACATCATATTAAAGCTGGCAGTCTTGCATCCATAATCATAGCATGATAGTTTTTCCAGTTCTCTCTTCTCGAAATTATTGTTGTCTTGCGGGTGATCCTAGGGTGTTGAGGAATTCACCATAAACTCCTACATGGTATCAGAGATTCAGTGTTGTAGACTTCTTCCCAAATCTGAGGGACCAATCTTGGCATGAAAATTTTGTTGGGTGCAATTGGAGGTTTCAAGGACCTCACCATTGAATCCAAGGAATTAGAGAAAGTTGGTTTTTCCTTTCGTTTCATCAAATTTTTCCATATTTTGCTTGATCTACAAGGATTTCAAGTTAGGAAAAGGTTACCAGACCTAGGAGGTAGTTGAATTTTTAGAGAAATTTAGGCAAAAATCGCCCTTTCCATCATGTTTGGAAGGCCTAAAAATCCCAAGATCAATTATCAAATCATAAAAATTGGAGCATTTGACCCTAGGCATCAGAGGATTTTTTTTTCTAATTCAACTGTACCACTGATCCTATGGTCAATCACTACAAAAAAATCACACAAATGGGTCATACGTAGTCAAAATAATTTATTCAAAGGTGAAAAATAAAAATTTCATAAAAATTATATTTCTTTTTAAGCTTTTAAAAATTTATTTGTTTAAATAAAATAAAAAATTATAGTAGGTCCATGGGTATTGCTTTACAGTCCCATAGAGTACCTAATGTGTAGCAAAGCGCTACATGGTGTTTGTTGATTTACCATGGTTCGCTAGGCACAAAGGCGTCACCTCCACCTTTTGTCGACCACTCAATACTGCCAACTAGCAGATATTCTAGCATCAGCCGACAAACAAAGAAGAATATTTCAGAGCATTGCAAAATATTTCATCCCTCTCGTCATGTAAAGAATATTATGTGCATATTCTGGTTTGGAGAATATTCTATAGTGCAGGGGAGGTATATTTTTTGGGAGTAAATGGTGACTCCCCAACACCCCCAAGACTAGTTGCTAGACCAAAATATCTTCCACAAGAGAGAGAATGAAAAGAAAGCTTGCTTCAACAATGCAAGATTGAATAATGGTTTAATATATTTGAAAATAAAAGTACATGAGATTCCTTGCTTATAAAGGAAAGGTAGAGAGATAGGATTAGACAAGATTATGAAAAGTTTCTTAATCCTATTACATGAGACAACAAACTAACTAACTACCTAGGAATCAAGCATTAGTAGCTAGATAAGATAAGTTCTAGAAAGCCAACTAAGACTTCTAGAAAGAATATTATATCCTAAGTAAACTTAACATGTGAATATGTCCCCTAATTACCTAGTGAGTGAATTAGCTGGGTACAAGACATTAATTCACACCAACACTCCCCCTTAAGTGCAACTTAGGGAGAATATTATTATGCATTGAATTATGCAAAGATGAAGATGAAGATGGGTCCCAGCTACGAGGCTATGTTAGGTACCCATTTACAATGCAAATGAAATCTCTCACAATCGAAGAAAAGGAGAAAACCCAATGGGATGAAAATCCTCTCCAAAAGAGAGAAAACCAAAACAAAAAAAACAAGATGTATGGAGGACTCAATGATACCCCCCAAGGACTACATCTATCATGTATATACAATCAATGAACCCCCCATAAGATGGAAAAAGAGAGATAAGATATCCCACAATGTGTAATCACCTATAAGTATGGATAATGTCTGAAGACAAAAAATAATTCAGTGCCTACAAACAATGTTTCTTCCCTTGCAAAGAAGATACACCAAGTATAAATGTAGGAATGCTTCCCATTTTAGATAGAAATTAGGATAAATCCATATGTATGAAGATTGTGTCTCTAAAATCTGCTCATGTGTTGCCAAGTTCTTGGATGATGAAGATGACAATAATCTAATCAGGTACATACCCAATCACAGCTTGTTGTGACAAACTAGGAACAAGTGGAAACTGATCTTGAACAAACTCTGAAGACAAACATGAAGTGACAATAGGTGATCCATGGCTATCATCAAATAGGAGAGATAGATCATTAAATAGGTCTTCCAAATCTGAAATGTGAGACTCCACAAACAAAGAAGCAATGTCTGTCAAATAGGAATCCCAATTAGGAAGACTATCAAATACCTATTGCAATGAATCACTAGAAGTACTCAATGACTCATCAACAAAAAATCAAGATGTGATCTCATCTTGAGAAGTAGGAGTTGTAGGAGAAGTCTCTGGATCATCAAGATGCTCAATTTCTATATCATATTCAATTTCCTCTAAGGTTTCATCATCATAAGGTATGTTATCAACATCATCAAGTGGAATGAGGCAATCTGAGGCAAGATCATCTAGAAATGGAGGCTACTTTGGATCTCCAAATATCTCCCAAACTTTGGTCCAAACTGTGTGTGGGCATGAGATGTCTGAGAATACCTTATGATAGGTCCCGTTGAAGATGATTGCACTAAAAGTAGAACCAATCAATCCTATGATATTATCATTCTTATTACCCCAAACTAGTTTCTTATATGTTGTTTCTGGTTTAGGAATGAGTCCATAAAGATGTGGAAAAAAATTTAGCCACTCACAATGTGTTATGATTCTTTTTTCCATGACTCATAATTATCCCTAGTCAAAACTATTATAGAAGGATGAGTTGAATAACCCATGATTACAATGATAATACACTTCTCAAATGATACAATTTGAGATCAACATATACAATACAACTGAAATGGAGTACAATGATCAAAACAAAACTTTCCCAATTGCCAAAACATCCAAGTATCCTTCAGTAGAGCCACCAAGAAAAATATGAAATCACAAAATACCTAGGATAGAAACTAGAAAAAGTGCATGAATGGCTAGATAGAGCTCCTCAATACCTTTCCAACATCGCAAGAATAGCAAAAATCGAAGATCATGGGAAAGAGTTACTAGCTCAGGAGCCAAAAATAAAGATCTGACTTCAATTAGAAAAAATTGGTATCAAATAGAAAAATTTCTAAAAAAAAACTACACCACTAGAAAATTGAGACTTCCATCTTTCTGAAAATATTTCATTTCAAAAATTTCTCTACCGTATGTGAAAGTTATTCCAAAATGAGAAAAATAGCCTATTTGGGACCTTGTTGACTAATTGATCAAGGGCAAAAAAAATTGAACCTAAGACAAAAAAAATTTGGCCCTCATAGTGTATGGGCAGATTTTTACAAGGCTTAAATGATTTTATTTTTTTAAATTTCTAAACAATAAAGTGAGGATTATGGTTGGCTTTTTTTCTAAAAGGGGTTTAATATATTAAAAGAATAAGTCGGTAGTTTTTACTTGTGACAAAAGTTAATATAAAACAAACTTATGACAAAACATGCGGTTAGGATGACCATATGCCAACCAAAGGACAATATGACCTATGCTGACAATACTTTTAATGCAAAGTACACAGGTTTGTACCCAACGACAGATTTGACCAAGCCCTTTAGTGAACCAACAACGGATTTGACAACTAGAGGATGGACAGAGAATATGCTCTGCCAAATAGAATATGTCGCTGCAATTTTTATTTAAAGTCCACAAAAAATATAAAATGCCCGAGAGCCCAAAATTTTTCATAAAATACACAAATTATTTTTAATATTTTTCTTTGGAAAATATTAATGATGACCTGGGGGGTTGTACGACCTGTCCAAGAAAAATAAATTTGCATCAGAAACTAATTTTATCGAAAATGGATGAATTGGAAATCAAAATTCATCTGTGTAGCCTTTTGAGCAGGATGGTGATGTAAATCTAGGCCCAAAGTTCTCTGAAAAATCAGTGACCTCGTGGATCAGCTACTCTTCACACTTTTTCAAACCCTCATAGATCAGCCAAAACATAACCAATTTTGATGAAACGAAAGACAAACCTAACTTTCTTCAATGCCCTAGATTCAACCATGAGGTCCTTGAAACCCCAAAATGCACCCAGCAAAACTCTTCAAGCCAACATGAAACCCTCACATCTAGGAAGGAATCTATAACCTTGGAGCTCCGATACCATGTGGGAGTAAATGGTGACTCCCCAACACCACTAAGAACAATTGCTAGACCAAAATATCTTCCACAAGAGAAAGAATGGAAAGAAAGCTTGCTTCAACAATGCAAGATTGAATAATGGTTGAATATACTTGAATATAAATTTACATGAGATGCCTTGCTTATAAAGGAAAGGTAGAGAGATAGGATTAGACAAGATTAGGACAAGTGTCTTAATCCTATTACATGAGACAACAAACTAACTAACTACCTAGGAATCAAGCATTACTAGCTAGATAATTAGATAAGCTCTAGAAACGCCAACTAAGACTTCTAGAAAGAATCTTATATCCTAAGTAAACTTAACATGTGAATATGTCCCCTAATTACTTAGTGAGTGAATTAGCTAGGTACAAGACATTAATTCACACCAACATATTTTGATGATGGGCAGAAGACCATCAAATTTAATCGCATAAATTGTTGACATCAGTAGTGACGTCAACATTCAATTTTTTTTTTTACCCCTTTCCATTGCAGGTTTTGAATTTTTAGTCTGACTTTGGGGGCTCATAACTTTGTCATGCAAACTCCTTTTCATGAGAACTTTTTAAAAAAAAAATTGGGGTATAATTTTGCTCTCTTCATAGTGGTGCAATTTTTTTTTATTTTGGTCTTTGGTGATTCCATAAATTACAAATTCTCACATTTGTTGTTGAGTCATTCTCATTTTGGGAACTTTCAGGGCTCCATTCTTTCTCCTACAGTAACATTTTTGGGTGATTTTTTTTAAAGTTCTTAATTTTTCATGTACTTTGTATTCGTGTGATCAGATTGATCTCATCTCATGTAAAATTTTTACTTTGAGCTTGTGGCTAAATTTGGCATCTATATGCATTAAGATGAAGTCCACTTCGCTATTTATGGAAATTGACACCTATAATCACACTAAGTATAAAGTTCCAACCTCATATGTTGTTGGGGGGTTTTATGGATGCTTAATTTGCGGGGAGGGGGTAATCTTATGCTTTTGTTGGCTTATGTCTCTTGATTGATCTATTGAGTGACTAAAGTTGAGGAATTTTAATATGGGTATCAAATGGAATCCTATTGTAACCAGGTTGAATAGATGGAAATTTAAGTCTCAGTTCAAGATGGAATACTAACACATTGTAGGTGGCTTAATATTTTACCATATCTCTATGGACTAGTTCCTAAACCTTCATCCAAATGGAAGAGAATCATGTGGGACATAAAAATTAAACATATCCTAGGATTAATTGGTTGTAGTTATGATATTGACACACAAATGGTCACTAATGTTATTGAGATCCCTCATGACCTTATAAGAAGACTTTGGGAGATGTATGGAGACTCAAATGAACCTCCATTCCCAAAGGATCCTGTTGTGTATTTTCTTATGCCACTTGATGAGTTTCGACCAATTGATGATAAAACAACTGATGTTCTTGCTCATTCTAGGAATGGTATGGTTGTTTTGATGACACATAACCTTCTCCTCCTATGGAGACTTCTATTGAGACTTCAATTTCTATGGCTCCTAATCCAGATTTAGATGGTTCATCTTCTTCATCTATGAGTCAACATCTTGAGGCTTAGAACTCTTGTAATCCAACATCGGCATAATCATCTTGTGTTCTTATTTCACCATATGTTGAGGATATAATGGGGGATGATAATGTAGTCGAATGACATGCATTGAGATATAATCTCCTTCATCTACTATTGTACTTTAGGATGCTTTTTTTGCCACAGTTTTGGCTCCTTGTGATTAAGTACAACAAGACATACATCATCTTCTAGAGATGGCTACTTGGGACGTGAGTACTTGATTGACATTGTTGGTTTTTTTTGTGAGCCGCATTTTAGATTTTGGAGACATTACTGATTGCATAAATCTTCTCTTTGAAGGAGATGATCCTTCTTTAGTTGTTGTGAGGAAACACTCTATCTATCTTGTTCATTCTCTACATGATCATCCTTTGTAGTTTGACATGAGTGTGGATTCTTTTGGACAAAATTTGGAGGAGGCTTCTTTATCTTTAAAGGAGGTATCTTTGTCTTTGGATTTTGTTCTACAATTTTTTCTAGGACATTTTAGATTGTATTCTTTGGCAGTGTGGCTTAGAATGTCTTTTTGGAGTGTGACACCTTTCGACATCGACTTGGAGAGACTTGAGAATTCTTCAGAGATATCACACATCATCTTTTTCCTGTATCTTCCTTTCAAGAATGAGAAGAAATCCTACATACCATCTTGGTCTTGTTTCTTTCTAAGGGGAGGAACATTGTTTTACAGTCATGAGCCATCTTCAACATTCATTGTCAGGAATTTACCATCTTTGCAAGAGATTCTACATTGAGGGGGGGTGCATGGTCTCTCTTCTTCTCTTTCATGGGGGGGTCTTTTTCCTCATATGGGATTTTATCCTTCTCATGCATCATTGAGAGCATCTTATTTCCATCTCTCTTTTGGGGGGAGTTTTATCCCACTAGGTTTTCTCCTTTTCTCCGTTTGTGAGAGATTGCATTACATATGTACATGGATACCTAACATGGCCTTAGAGGATAAGTGCACCAAGATGTGATACAAAAAGGGGGTCGTAAGATGCCACTTTATTTTTGAAATCAACAAAGTCTGATATTCAATGAGAAAATGAATATAGTTGCACTCAAAATTTGAAGATGCAAAAAGAACAAGAGTTGTAGTGCTCCAAATCTACTTGCTAAACTACTATTTTTTTTAAAAAAATGGTGAAGATTAAGGGTTTCAAAAAGGGGGAGCACACAAATTGGTCTTGTTTTTAGAAAAAATATAACATATTGTATGGTGTGCTCCCCCTAAAATGTTAACTTTTTTTAGAATTTAAAATCGTTTTGGTGAGAAATTATCTAACACCATTTAGTTTATGCTAGATTTTTTGGCTAATTTTTTAATGAATATATGATTTTTTTACTAATTTTCAAAGTGGACACATCCTAAAAATAGAAATTTAAGCGTCCCCCCCCCTAAAATTTTTGAAAACTAATCAAAAAATATATTTTTTTTTTTAATACATGTAGAATGAAATCTAGTTTCAAAAAATGTAATTTGTTTCAAAATTTGATGAACGTGTAAAAATTATACCCAAAAAACCACATGTGGAGATGCCTGATCTAGATGAGAATATTGGAGAAGATGTGCAACTTGATGATGCTCAACATGAGAATGAGACAGAAGAGGGGAATGCACAAGATAATGTTCTTCCAGATGTGGAAGAGACAACAAAAGAAAATGTATCTAAGCTGAGAAGGATGTTGGAAGAAATGCAACTATCGGAGAAGACATTGCAAAGGAGGATACTCTTACTCCTCTAGTAACTGATACACATGTTGAGAGCATACAAGACCAACTAGAGACAACCATCCCTTCGGATAATACAGAACAAACTACTGGTGAAGGAGATAAAGGTGAAGATAATGAATAGAAGAATGAGGATGCAAGTGATGATAAGGAGAAGAAAGAAGCAGAGAAACCAGTTAGCACTAGTGATAATGAGAAGGATCTAAGGAATTGGAAGAGAAAGTTGTAGAGGATGTAAAGGAAACTAGTGAATCCTCCAGCTCTTTCAGAGATTCTCTAAATAATCTATTGAGCATGCAATTGCAGTTTCATTTTGTGTCCACACAGTTGCTACAATTTCACATGCAACAAGGAAACATGGATTTAATAGCCAAGAGTTCACCACTCCATAAACTTCAACTAGGAGATGTCTTCCATGCATCTACACGGAAGGAGATAATAGAAACTCATCAAAAGAGTGCAGAGTTGATTGTGGAGGTTGTGAAGACACTCCAAGAGGCCATAGCCAGTGTAACAATTGATAATTCATTATTCAGTATGGAGAACCTAAAAACATTTATTGGTTATTTCAAAGAGTATGCCTCTAGATTAAAAGAAAAATTAGAAAAAGAAGTAGACAAGAGAATGGATGAGAAGAGATTGATGGAAATTTTGAAGTGTTCCCATCCACATAATAAGTTTCAAGATAGTCTCAAAGGTGTGCAGGCTTATGTGGCTAAGATCAAAGCCTTATTCCAATTCTGTATGAAGTGGCTCGGAGCCACAAAGAGCATAAAAGATGAAATGGACTCAATTGATTCATAGATAGATAAAGCTTCCAGTTCCTATGATTTGGCGCATGACCTAGATGGAAGCACAAGGTTAGCGGTAGAAGACCTACATGAGCAGTTCTTCCAACTACAAGCACAAAAAGAAAAGATTATTATGCAGTTTAGGAACCTCATGGACCTGGTGAACTCTAATGATTCATTCCTATAGTGCTTGTAGTTATTTTGTCTCAATCATCCAAGGAAGACATGAAACTCTATGCTTTTATTTCTCTAGTAATAGTAATTGGCCAACCAATTTCACTCCAATCTACTGTTCTTCTTGGCTTGTCTAGAGCTTGATTGAGATTTGCTTGCTCCCTCTTGGCTACTTGCTCATCCCAAGCTTTCTCCTCCAGCATTTCCTTGTCCAGATCTGCCTCTACCATGTTTGGAGTTGTTTCTACCTCTCCCCCTTCCTCTTGCAATGGGTTGAGCTTTGAAATCTTTCTCATGGGAGGAACTTGCAAACCTATTTAGGTGTTGCTCATGGGTTTGTAGAGAACACATCAACTCAACAACGGACAACATTGAGAAATCCTTTGCCTCTTCAACAACAATCACCACTACATCAAACTTTGTGGGTAAACTTTTGAGGATTTTCTCCATAATCCTCTAGTCTTCAATGAATTCTTCATTCACCCTCAACTAGTTTATCAAACCTGAGGTTCTTGTGTGAAAGTCTGAGATAGACTCACTATCCTTCATTTGGAGAGTCTCAAACTCTCTTCGAAGCATCTAGAGCTTCACCAATCTGACTTTATCAACCCCTTTGTAGCTGGTTTGGAGGATTTACCAAGCTTCCTTTGCATAGTTAGTTGCTGCTATTTTGGAAAAAATGGCCTCTATCAAGGCTACTCCAATAAGACTCAATGCTTTTGCATCTTTCCTCCTCAACTCCTTCAACTAGATCTTCTGGTTGTTTGTGAGAACAACATATGTTGTTGGGTCAGTCACATCATTGAACCCACTAATCACAAACTCCCATAAATCATTTGCAACCATTATGGTCTTTATCTTCTTTTCCCAAACATCATAGTTTTGTCCATTAAATGGTGGTGCCTGTTGCCAACTCTTACTTTCATCTCCAGCCATGTCTCTAATAAGAAAAAAATTTCAAACACCTAGAAAAATAAATTCCCAACTCACTCAAGACTTAGGGCCTTCTAGCTCTAATACCATGTCAGAGATTCAAAACATAATCAAAACCCATAGGGGTTGTTTCCATGTTTCCCCAATCAAATGGGGGATACCCAAAATGCATTATAACAAACCAAAGATAAATTGGAGACACACAGAACTAGACATGCAATGTTTGCTTCTTTTTATTAACTAGATAACAACAATTACAAAATGCTTTAAAACTGAAACTACAATCTACTGTTTACAAACTAAACACACAATAATCTAGAGTTGCACCCACAAACTTCAAACAACTATCAAGAGTTGCACAAAGTTCTTCCTTCCTTCTATTTGATTAGAACTATTTGTTGTTCCTGGCAAACACTGAACTGTTAGGAGCTTTTAGCTGCTCACTACAAACACGCCCAGAACAAACTATAGCTACTGAGTTGTTCAGAAGCTTCTCTGAATCACACAAAGAACTCACAAAAACATTCTTCTCAGACTGTTGTTGCACAGAGAAAAACTATTTTTCCCAACTGACTAAACTAATAGACTTTAATTCTTTTTCTCTATTCAAAAACATTACCTCTCAAATTCAAAATGACCTGCCACATTTAATTCTTCTACAGACAGAGTTGCATGTTAGGAGCAAGTTGGGAAAGAAATCCCCAAAACAATATTCCAGCTACACTGGCAACAAATGCTCCTGATAGGTAAGTGGCAACGGGAAGAGGCTCAGGAGCAATTAATATTTCCAACACTCCCCCTTTGTCCTGAGCTAACGAAACAAGATCACTCCTAATCCAAACTAACAACACCCAAATTGTTCCTTAGGCACTCGAAGTTGTCTTTGCTTAATGGCTTGGTGAATATGTCTACTAGTTGCTACTTAGCCCTACAAAATGCCATTTTTATTTCACCATTTTCAACCAATTCTCTTATGAAATGATACCTGATTTCAATATGCTTGCTTCTTCCATGAAATACTAGATTCTTCATCAAAGCAATTGATGAAAAATTGTCACAAAATATAGTTGTTAAATCCTCTTGTTCTTCCTTCAAATCTGCTAAGGTCCTCCTTAGCCAAATAGCTTGGCACACTGTTGCGTTTCTGCTATATACTCAACCTTTGTTGTAGATAGGGAAACTATGGGTTGTTTCTTGGAATCCCATGAGATAGCTCCCAAACCCAAATGAAACACATATCCAGATGTGCTCTGCCTATCATCCACACTCCTTTCCCAATCACTATCTGTGTAACCAACCAGCCCATAAACATTTGTTGCACCATACAAAATACCATATCTTTTGGTTCCATTCACATACCTCAAGATTCTTTTACCCACTTTCCAATGTGACTCTTTTGGAGTCTCCATAAATCTAGAAATCAGACTTACATTGTGCATTATATCAGACCTAGTTGTTGTTAAATACATCAAGCTTCCAACCAAACTCTTATACATGGTCAGATTTACATTGTTGTTGCAACCTTCCTTGCTCAACTTCAAACCTATGGCTATTGGTGTTGGGGCAAGCTTGCTTTCAAACACCCTAAACCTTTTCAAAATCTCTGTTGCATACTTTGCTTGAGAGATAAAAATACCATCATGCATTTGTTTTACTTCTATGCCTAGAAAATACCTCAAGAGACCTAAGTTTTTCATCTCAAACTCTCTTTTCATGGCCTCTTTAAAATCAACAATGAGGAAATCATCATCCCTAGTAAAAACTAGATCATCAACATACAAGATAACAATTAAAACCTTACCATCAGTTGCCTTGATGTAAAGAGTGGGCTCACCATCACTTTTGCTAAAGCCATTGCTCAACAAATATGAGCCAATCTTGTTGTACCATGCTCGTGGAGCTTGCTTCAACCCATAGAGGGCCTTTTTCAGCCTATATACCTTGTTTTCTTGACCTGAAACTTCATAACCAGGTGGGTACTCCACATATACCTCTTCTTTCAATACTCCATTTAGGAAGGTGGACTTGACGTCCATTTGAAACACCTTCCACTTGTGCTTGGTTGCAATTGCTATGACTGCCCGCACAGTTTCCATCCTTGCTACTGGAGCAAATTTCTCATCATAATCTCTCCCAAACTGTTGTTTATATCCCTTAACCACCAATCATGCCTTGTGTCACTTCATTCTTCCTTCGATGTTGCATTTGGTCTTGTAGACCCATTTCACTCTAATAACTTGCTTGTTGGGAGGAAAATCAATTAGCTCCCATGTTCTATTCTCCTTTATTGCATCTATCTCCTCATCCATGTCATTTCTCCTCTTTCACAACATCCTCAAAATAAATCAAATCACTATGAGAAAATAATGCAAAATTCACACTATCATCAAATTCTTCATCATACCCTTCATTTTGGGAGATCTCCCTTAGACTGTTGGTCTTCTTTGGCATTAGGGAGGTGAGAGTGGGCTCTGAACTTTCACTACTATTGTTGCTCTGCTGAACAGACCCTATCTGGAGTTGTTGGGAGTTCTCGAGAGCCAATCCTTTGTTGGTGTAATCAATTATTTAATTGCACTTGCATAAGTTTACTTAGGCATTATTTTAATTCCTAGGTTGCATTTAGTTATCCTTATCTATTTGAGCTATCTTTTAGCTCAAGTTAGGCTTAGGGTTGTGCATGCTCTACCTTTTCTAAGGCATCTCATGTATCATTTGTAATATACCTCATTTTGATTTCTTGATCAATATTCAACAAACTCTTTCTTGCATATCCTCTTGTGGAAGGTTTGTTCTTTGTAAGTGTTCCTAGGTGTTGAGCTAATTTCTTCAGCTCTTACATGGTATCAGAGCCCTTCCTGCCAAAACCCTTCCCTATATGAGGTTTGAGCTATGGCTGTAAGATCTTTTTGAGGTTGTCTCTTTATCTAGGTTTTCTTGCATGGTCACTTTTGATGCACGTTGGAGGAAATCTGAGCTCATTTTCGAGTCTAGGGATGTCAAAATAGTCAAAATCAACTTTTATTTCGCTTAAATCTGACATTTTATGCCAAAGTTATGGGGGTTTGAATATTTTCCAGATCTGGGAGTTGTGAAACTTTTGGTGCTTTTTGAGGTAGATCGGACCTCGCCATCAGATCCAGAGCATTCGAGAGACGAAATTTGACATATAGCATGCCCTATTTCGGCGTCGGGAGCTTCTGAGGCAAAAAAAAATTGTTCCAAAAGTCGGATGGCCTCTGTACCACCCCTGTGCACACAATCCAAGGAAAAAATATAAGATTCAGTTTTTTTGTTTTTTTTTTTTAAATTATAGAAATTTTATAAAAATCCAAAAATTTATTAAAAAGCAGTTTAAATAAAAAAGAGGGGCGGATTTTTTTTAGAGGTGCATTTATGAGGGGAGAGTACCGTAGGTACCTACCATGGTAGGCCTACGAGCCCCACCCGTAACCCTAGGCGACCCTTCCTCCATTTTCCAGCGGCTACTACAAACCCCCAACAGCAGTGTTTTTACAGGCCGGCATTTCCTTCTTTCACCAGCAGGCTTGTAACCCCCAGCGACGGATTCCCATTTTGGTCGGTGTTCCTTTTGCCGGCCGAAAACTTCTACTCCCCTCTGACAGCCTCCTTCCCCCTTGGTCAGGCTTTCTGGTTTTTTCAACAGCTTTCTCTTACCACAAGTAATGTCATTCCCTATCGGTCAGCGGCATCCCTATCTTACCGACGGCCAAATTTTGGCAGGTGGCGAGCTTTTTGGCGGGTAGCATCTTTTAAGAATATTTCGTTCATCTTTTAGGAATATTCCGTCAATCGGATATTTTTGCAAGGGTACCAAATTTTTTTCCTAACAGAAGGGAATATTCCACTGACGTCAACATGACGTCATGCTAACGTCTTCATATAGACGTTGTATATGGGCCCCTTTGACCCCTCTTTGGCCTCCATGGAGCTATTTTTT